>JACTTY020000152.1:0-505263 GCA_014595695.2 Epargyreus clarus clarus | reverse complement strand
AATAAATATAAATATTAAACTTTGACATCTTTATTTGACGTTTATGACTATACATGACGTTCATGAAGTGGTGACACTTAGCGGTGGGTCGTTGAAGATTTTTCCGTCAACGAAACGTCAACGTTAATTTCCATTGATCAACTAGTTAATTTCGTCAACGAGTTAACGTGTTACTAATTTCAACTTGCATCAATAATAAACGGTTTTTAACTATGCTGCAACGATCAACGCTTCTCTACTGAAGTGCGGTAAATGTTATTTTAGAAACAATTTGATGTAGTGCGTGTTATTAAATATCAATATCAAGAATTGATATAAATATCAATCAATAATTGATATAAATATCAACTCTTGATATTTGTAATTATAATTATTTATTAGGAAATAATTCGATATGTTCTACATAATTGGAGTTCAAATTATGCTATTATACCGACAATCAAGCTCGTCTGCTACTCGTATATTATAAAAAAAAATAACGTAAGTTTAATTCTAAACAAAATACAATTTACGTTGAAAATAACGAAACGTTCCGTTTAACGTCGTTGACGTAACGTTGATTCGTTGAACGGTTGATTTAACTTCCACCGTTACAAAATACAATTTACGTTGAAAATAACGAAACGTTCCGTTCAACGTCGTAGACGTATTTAACTAGTTAATTTCTATTGGGTTAACGTTGATTCGTTGAAAGTGAATCAACGGTTGATTTAACTAGTTCGTTGATTTAACGACCACCGCTAGTGACACTGGTGACGTTTGTTTAACGTGTGCGATGCGTTGACTCTCGTGTTATTTTAAATGTTCATTATAATTTAATTCTAATATATTACAGTTATAATGGTAAGGAGCAATTCAGTCTTATTCACATTTACATATAATAAATATTTCAGTCTTTTTAAATAGTAATATAAACAGAAAAAATAAATAGGTTATATATTCCGGAACTTTATCCTTGTTCCATTCCTCATTTTTCCTTGTTCCATTCCTCATTTTTCCTTAAAATTGAATTAGGTAATCTTAATAAAGTGAGGATATTTAATATGTTCCTTCTTTATTTTCAGGCGGCTTTAGATCGAAAGGGTACCTTTAAGGTGGAATACCTCCAAGACATTGAGAGGAAGGTGCAAGAGAGATGGGATCGCGAGAAGATCTTCGAGGTGGAGGCCCCTGAAGATGCACAACGACATGAGAAGTTCATGTGTACATTCCCATATCCATATATGAATGGTCGCTTGCATCTGGGACATACATTTTCTCTGTCCAAGTGTGAAGTAAGTTGTTTCTTCTGATTACTATAATAGACTAATGTTTAATTTTCCTGGTAAGCGAAATGTTTTTTCATCCTGTTTTTTATATTACCATATTGTTTTTTTTTATATGTTACTAGAAAGCTATTTTTTTTTTATAAACTCAACATTAACTCATCTTTTTTATATAATTTTGTAAGGTTTATGAAACCATATGTTGCACCACACTTACATTTACAACAATTATTACATGTTGCATCATTCACTCATCATCACCAATCATTTACAATAACAAATAATTTACAAATACACAGAATTTCTCAAAAGTAGATTATGTAAATTGTGTTCCTTGTGAATATTTTGCATAAAGTATGTTGTAGTATATTTTTGTTGCAGTTTGCTGCAAGATATTATAGACTGAAAGGAAGAATGGTGCTGTTTCCATTTGGATTTCATTGTACCGGGATGCCCATAAAAGCTTGTGCAGACAAGTTGAAAAGAGAAATGGAGTTGTACGGCTGCCCACCAACTTTCCCTGAAGAAGAAGAGGTGGTAGTAGCAATACAGGAAGACATTGTGCCAAAAGACAAAAGCAAGGGTAAGAAAAGTAAGGCAGTAGCCAAGACTGGTGCCGCAAAGTATCAGTGGCAGATCATGCAGAGCATTGGTGTACCTGATGATGAAATCAAGAAGTTTGCTGATGAGTTGTACTGGCTGGAGTACTTCCCACCAAGAGCTGTGGCAGATTTAACCAGAATGGGCATTCATGTAAGTGCTTCATTAATGTACATATTATCTGAATGTGTTCCGAGCAGTGCTTGACTTGACTTGATAATTAGTTATGTAGTAACAACTGGGAATTAATTTTCTGTCTTGTAATTGACTCCAGTTATTAATTCATTCATGGCTACTTCAAGTCAATTGGAGCCTAGTGTGATATTAATCATAATACTACCATTTTAAATTAAATATGTACATGATTCTACTATTCCCACAATGTAAGATGTTATGTTAATGTGTAGTCTTCTTTTGTAGGTAGATTGGCGAAGGAAATTCATAACAACAGATGCAAATCCATTTTATGATTCTTTTATACGGTGGCAGTTTTATCATCTCAAAGAACGTAAAAAGATTATGTATGGTAAACGTTACACCATATTCTCACCGTTAGACAAGCAACCTTGCATGGACCATGATCGCAGTAGTGGAGAGGGAGCCGGTCCTCAAGAGTATACTCTTATTAAAATAGAGGTCATTCAACCACTTCCAGAGTCCTTAAAGTAAGTATTAAGAGTTTCAAATGTATGTTACATTTGAAACCAGTTTGTAGATATAGATCTAGAATTAACAGTGACTCTCTTTAGAAAAATGGGTTTTTGTTGTATGAACTAATTATTTAGATTAAATTTTGTGCATAATTTAATTCTAGTTTTAACAGTTTAGTTAGTAACTAAAAACTAAGTAGTTAGTACAACACTTAGTTTCGTAAAAACTAGTTCTAACTGGGGAAAAAATGTTCTATCAAAAAATGGGTTTTAACTGTAACATATACATATAATTTATATTGATTACATGAGAAAAGGTTTCTGAAATACCCTATTGTGATTGTTCCCTAGGATGTTCAATGGGAAAAAAGTAAGCTTTGTTGCAGCAACATTGAGACCAGAAACAATGTATGGACAAACAAATTGCTGGATTCACCCAGATATTAAGTACATAGCGTTTGAAACTGTTAAGGATGGCATATATATTTGCACAAGAAGAGCGGCCAGAAACATGTCTTACCAAGGCTTAACTGCTACAGATGGGGAGTTTAAAGTCCTGCTAGAAATTGTAGGCAATGATCTTCTTGGGATAGCTCTAAAAGCACCATTCACCAGCTACCCAATAATTTATTCACTTCCAATGCTAACTATCAAGGAGGATAAGGGTACTGGGATTGTCACCAGTGTACCCAGTGACTCACCTGATGATTATGCAGCACTTATGGACTTAGAGAAGAAACCGGCCTTCAGGGAAAAGTATGGCATTAAAGATGAAATGGTTCTTCCATTCAAACCAGTGCCTATACTAGAAATACCAGAGTTTGGGAATCTTTCAGCAGTACATGTATATGACAAACTTAAAATACAGAGTCAGAATGATAAGGAGAAATTGACACAAGCCAAGGAAATGGTGTACCTTAAAGGTTTTTATGATGGTGTATTGCTGGTTGGAGATTTTAAAGGCAGTAAGATCCAAGATGTGAAGAAGAAGTTGCAAACAAAACTTGTTAGTGAAGGTAGTGGTGTTGTGTACTATGAACCAGAAAAAACAATAATATCTAGATCTGGTGATGAGTGTGTTGTAGCGCTCTGCAATCAGTGGTATCTTGACTACGGCGACGCACAATGGAAGAGTCAAGCGGAGAAAGCTTTGGCGGCAATGAACACCTACCATGACGAAGTTAGGAAGAACTTTCAAGCTACTTTGAATTGGCTACATGAATATGCGTGTTCTAGGACTTATGGGCTTGGTAAGTTTATTTTAATCTACTCAATTATTATTTTAATTCTTTGGCTTGGTTGTTGTTAATTCAATATTGTCCCATTGCTTGGCATGGGTCTGCTAAGAAAAACGGGGATGAGGCCTATTAATAATATTTACATAACTTTGAAAGCTCAGAAGGGCCATGCTTGTGTTTTAAACCTCAGACCCTTGGGATTCAGAAATAGGGAGAACATATTTTAAACCAGGTAGCTTCTTAATATTTTAGTAATGAAGTATTCTAAAAAATACCTATATCTTTGCAGGAACCAGAGTACCTTGGGATCAGCAGTGGGTCATAGAGTCCCTGTCAGATTCAACAATTTACAATGCTTATTACACTATAGCACATTTCCTACAAGGTAACACATTTAGAGGCAATGCCGAAAACGCTCTCAAAATCAAACCTGAAGATATGACTATGGAGGTGTGGGATTATATCTTCTTTAAAGATGCACCTGTGCCAAAAAATACAAAGATTGCAAAGAAATCTCTGGATCTCATGAAGAAATCTTTCCAATTTTGGTAATAAATTGAACAATTATTTTATTAACATTAATGGTTAGTATTTAAAAATGTTAAGGTACATTTTTTTATTAATTGCAGGTATCCTGTTGATCTTAGAGCATCAGGAAAGGATTTGATTCAAAATCACTTGACATTCTACATTTACAATCACTGTGCCATGTGGGAGAAAGAAGAAGACAAGTGGCCCCAGGGGATCAGGGCTAATGGGCATCTAATGCTGAACTCTGCTAAAATGTCAAAGTCAGACGGCAACTTCTTGACTCTTTCAGAGTCCTTGGACAAGTTCAGCGCCGATGGTATGCGGTTAACGCTGGCTGATGCGGGGGATTCTGTGGAAGACGCTAACTTTGTCGAAACCACCGCTGATGCGGCTATTCTTAGGCTCTACACTTTCATTGAGTGGGTTAAGGAAATGATGGCAAATAAATCATCTCTTAGGACAGGTAGGTTTTATACTATAACTTTATGTAATAGAAGTAGCAAGCAGATGTTTAGCTCATCTGTTTTTAAACAATCACTTGCATGTAGACTGGTGTCAATAACTACAAATAGTATATAAATCCATTTATAACTGCATTAACACCATTACTTTCACCCTGCACAGCATGTATATTTTAGTAAGAGAGGAAACATAAGTTTTCAATTATTATGTAACATTGGGCACTTACAATATTTCAGGAGAGTACAACTTCCACGATAACGTATTCATAAGCGAGATGAACATGAAGATAACGCAAACGGACGAGAACTACAGCAAGATGTTATTTAAGGAGGCGCTAAAGACGGGCTTCTTCGAGTTGCAAGCGGCTAGGGACAAGTACCGCGAACTGTGTTCAGACGGTGGTATGAATGCGGAGCTTGTCACGCGGTACATCGAAACGCAAGCCAAGCTAGTATCCCCCATCTGTCCGCATGTAGCAGAGCATGTATGGGAACTGTTGGGCAATGTAAGAAATTACAATCGTAGAATATATTATTGTAAACATACTGTCTTCAAAGCAATGAGATCGAAGTTTGTGTTCTGGGCGTGTGTGTCTATCATGTTTGTATTTGTGTGCGTCCATCATCCACTGTAATTATGTGTTATTTGCTTTTTAATTTGACTAATTTAATACCGAAAATTGGTAAATGTATATTTGTCTTATAATTATTATAGGTTTTCATTTCTATACATACTACAGCTACCTTACTAGCTGTTAAAGTATTTTAAAATGTCTAGAACTATTAAGGAATTACTCTTATTTTATTTAAAGAAACAAAGCATTCTACACGAGCGCTGGCCAGTGGCGGGTCCAGTGGACGAAGTGGCGGTGAAAGCCAGCAACTACCTGATGGAAGCAGCGCACTCCTTCCGCATCTACCTGAAGAACCACTGCGCTGTGAAGAAACCGAAGAAGGGAGAGCCTGCTAAGCAGGAGGAGAAACCCAATACAGCTGTCATCTGGGTGGCTAAAGAGTTCCCCAAGTGGCAACATATTATATTGAGTACACTGAAGGAGTTGAATGGGGTCAGTATTTTTTTAATTTTCTTAATAATAACTTGTTAGAATTCCTAATACAAAAATTACTTTGTATAAATAACATTACCACACTTTTGGAACCAGAATACAGTAGCACATTATTAGATAGAAATAGGTGATGGTGCCTCTGAAATCGAATCATGATTCGTTCCACACTGTGTCTTTTAAAACGAAATAAATTTGTAGAAATGACTAATATTTCTTTACGAATAAATTATAATCTTGATTCCCGACAGCCATCTGGTCTCCCCGACAACAAGATTATCTCGACGAAGCTGGGCGAGATGGCGGAGCTGAAGAAGTACTCGAAGCGGGTGATGCCCTTCGTGCAGGCCACGCGCGAGCAGCTGGACCGCCTCGGCGCCGACGCGCTGTCCGTAGGGCTGCCCTTCGACGAGGCCGCCGTGCTGCGCGACAACCGACAGTATTTGCTCAGTACTTTGGATGTGAGTAATTGAGTATCGCCTTTTTAATGGAGGCAATCTGTTCATATGGATGGTATTACATGTGCGAGATGTAGGAAAGTAGCAAAATCCCATTTTTTGTTGCGTATAAATGAATATTATAGTTTTATTTCGTCTCTTTTGTAAAAAATAATAAATATTGCTTTGCTGACGAAGTATTTATGAAATAAATAAATAATTTAGTTTATAACGACATGGTTGCGCTTAACGTATAATATATGCAACTAGTGACTTTTATAATGACGCGCATAGGATTTCTAAATACCTTCGAGAAACATTGAATCCATAATGTAAAGTAGTGTTTTCTTATCTTTTTATTTCACTTAATATTTGTAATTTTATAACTTTAAAGTGATTTTTTCATGTGATATCATTATTTGAAAAACACGGCTGTAAACTAACTTTTTGAAGGTGAACCCTTTTGTTGTTCGACTCCAGCAGCACCACCGTCACACCTATTTCTGCCTTACAACAGTGTTAAGCGCTGCTGTGTTCTGGTGTGGTAAGGGAGACATACTTCTCACATCCCACATTTCTCGTATCTGAGGCATTCCAGCTTAGTCCTCAAGGGTAGCGGCCCACCTGTGGCCGACCTCAGGTAGGAATATCTAATCCTATCTGGGGTGGATTACAGATGTCCATGGGCGGCAGGAGCCTCTTCACATCAGGTGGACTGCATGTCCGTCTGCTACTCCTATATTATAAAAAAAACGTTTATCCTTCAGCTGGACACGATCGAGGTGCAGTACACGGACAGCCCGGGCGCGCCGGAGCGCACGCGCGAGGAGTGCGCGCCGGGCGCGCCGCACGCCAGCTTCGCGGCGGCGCGCGCGCTGCGCCTGCGCGCCGTCAACCCCGCGCCGCGCGTAGCGCTCTTCGCGGCCGCGCTGCCGCTCGCGCACGGGGACTCCGTCGAGCGGCTCAAGGCGCGCCTCGCCAGGGAGGTCAAGGCGATCAAGGGTCAGTCCAAATTTTATTTTATGTTGGAAGGGAAATACTACTCGACCGAGCCAAGTAGACGAATGTCAAACGTGACGTCACTCGCAAGATATGTGCGTACTGCTGGCAAATAAATAATAACTTTGTATGAAATGTTGATTTATAATAATGAAATTTAAGTTTTTCTGTCTAATAATTTATACTTTAACGACTGTTACGGAAACTAATGAGTACAAAAAAATATTTTAAATCGTAAAACTCGTATCATTGTTCGCTCTCGGCTATGAATAGTCTTATTTTTCCCCATTTTTTTTGACGCTGTCGTAACACACGGCACAGTCAAAACTTAATAAATAACGTACTAAATTACAGAGAAACAATAACTACACGGATAACAATAACAAATATAATCCAGAAATTATTTATGAATTGTGAGAGTGAGAGTTTAGCTGCAAACAGTACTAGGATGTGAGCGGGGCAAGGGAGGCCGCATTCCACTTGTTCGTCTAGTTGGCTTGGCCGAGTAGTACCTAATGCGGCGGATAAGACTGGCTTTCGGCATGAGGATTTATATTAATTTAAGATGATTACGTAATCTAATAAAGATTATGACTATGAGTTTATAAATCTACAAAAAAGTATTAAATTATTTCAAATATAATTACTGTCCCTATACTAGGGTTGTTGCGAATATCAGCATCAGCATCCGCTGATTATCAGCTTTCTTTTAAATATCACCATCCGCATCCGCAACAAAAGATGCTGATATTTCATGCTGATATTGAAATTGTAAAGTGTTCGTTGAAGGCGGGACCGAGCTTAAATCACGTGGAGTTTTAGCCAATCACAGAAGTTTATAAACACAAGTTGTTATCAAACAATCATTCGATTGTATTGACAACGTAATTTGGTCAGACATCAATAACTTTCGATCATAGTTCAATTAATCAATAACAGAATTAGCAGAGTAGCTGAAGTGGATGTTGGTTTAGTACATGGTTCTGAAGTCGGTGCTAAATATATTTCGTTGGATAACGGCGTAAACAGCGTGTTCAATATGAGCGCCGGCTTCAGAGATATGTGCTGAGCCAAAATTTGTTTCAGTTGATTTTTGCTTTGTAGAGACATGGAAGGCGATTGTATGTTTTAATTACTTTTTTTTTCACCTTTTTTAGTGATGACATACTAAAAATCTTACAAATGCACTAGTCGCCCTTACGATTTTTGAAAGTTCCCCTCGATTTCTCTGGTCATCAGACCCTTATTTTCTTATAATGGAATTACTTTGGAAATATCTTTTTTTTCCAACAAAATAAAAATCATCCAGTTCGGTTCATAAACGACGAAGTTATCCGCGAACAAACATAAAAATACATATATACGGTAGAATTGAGAAACCGCCTCATTTTGTGAAGTTGGTTAAAAAAGACTATTCTCGTAAGGGACGTACAAATACCTCAGTATAAAATATATTTATTATTTAGTATTTTTAAATATCAGCATCAGCATCAGCTGATATTAATCTGAAAAAATCAGCATCAGCATCCGCTGATCTAGTAAAATCCTGCATCAGCAACAACCCTGCCCTATACGAGGCTATTTGTAATGGTCGGTTCAATTACGAATAAGTCGGTATCGAGATTATCTAGTACGCAGAGGTTTATGGGTTCCATTTCCGCCTAGTAGATTCCTATATAATAATATTTACGTTCAATAATTATATTTTATAGGTGAAAAACTTAACTAACTATTGTGATCGGAAACACTGTCATTCGGTATGTTATTGTAGCCATTTTTTTACTACCTACAAATTTAAATTAATTGTTTGTAATTGTTGCAGATATTAACTCCGTGAAACTGTGGCGATATAAAGATCCTGTGATGGGTCCTCGAAAAATACCGGTGCCTGGAGATTACGAGACTAAATGCGTGCTCCTCGACAACGCGGCCGTGCTGAAGGTGGACTTCGAAGCCAACAAAGTGTCTCTGGTCGAAAACGGCACCGACATCGATGTGGGATTACAAATAATTTACACTTACGATAATTAATTGTTAATAAATTATTTATTTACCTTGCTTTGCTTCACATATAATGTCTTATTTTTCCTTTAAAAACCTACTATCGTTACATAAAAACTTCGCTCAAACTGGCCCGTATGACAAATAACACTTGTATAGGGAAATAAATCAAATACAGTGTATTTTTTAATGTATAATTAAATAACATATAAACGGTTAATATTCACAATAGAATGTTTAACATCGCGAGTAGGATATGGCTTGTGCCTTTTACATCGATAATAATTGCAAGCGATCTTTATAAGAATAACATACTATGTGTTTTTGTACAAAGAAAGGCAAGACATATATCTAGGTAGCACATTTTATATTTACAGAATAACATATAACACTGATATCCTTTAAAATGTATTGTAGAACTTTATATAATACATACAACATTGTATTTCAATTCCATCCGCTATAGGCCTTTTTATTTTAGATTCTAAACTACATAAATTTATCTATTGGGCGTATTTATATAACTCATACTCACACGACACATACATACACTAAATATAGTAAAACGTCAACATTATTTACATGTATACGTTAATTTAATATCATAGTAGTATTAATATGGCTCATTATGCCGATCGAATTCATTTTCAGCATCGGCAGACTTAATATACAAAAGTGAAAGTTCAGAGTCATATTTATTGGGGGAATTTTATTGTCCAATACATTTCGTACGCGATCGCTTGCAATCACTATCAAAACACCGCCCGTCAACGAAGCAGTACTACCATTATTGTAAATTTCATTTACAGAAAACTACACAAATGCGATTTTTCTGAGACAATATTTCAGATACAAATTACCAGATCGTTATGACAATAACTATAACTTAGATGAACCGTATGCTAAAGCAACAAGCTGTAAATTTGGTAGCTTATAATATAGTTATGTGCGAAACATTTAAAACTATGTTTAAAATAAATAATAAAAATGACTTTTCTATCCCCTTGGAAAAGCGCACTACTACGTACATAAATGAATGGTAAGTCATTTATAACATAAAAATCTTTAAAAGTAAAAGCAGTTGGTATTACAACGTATCTGTAACAATAACGTGCTATAAGAATTTCATATTCGATCAGACCTTTTATCGCAGTTGTGTAGTTAACTGTGCCCACGCTACAGTGTAACCTTCGTTATTTGTATAATTAAAAACTTCCGCATCGACATTGTTAAGCAAACGCTATGATATGACTATGATTATAAAACCAGATAAAAATAAAGAGACAATTGAAATGATTTCAAACATATTTTAAAGCAACGTCTGTCACCTTAATATGATACACTTTAATATTTTCTTCACATTTCTTGTAAATGAAATATTATGTAAGACTACATATTTCAATAAAAATATTATCGAACAATTTTTTGAAAATGGCAGTCAATCATCATGAATTAAATTGTCGATCTGACATAATTCATCTTCAGTCAATGTATATTATGTATTTAATGTATGTATTTAACGTAATGAAGGACAACAACTTGAGTAAGCATTGACGCTTTACCATATAATATTGTCCTGTCAACAGTGGAAAGTGTTTGTGCGTGTGGAAATGTTTACCGTCGAATACATTTGCACAGGCGCCACATATTCGTTTGTTCGCTGACGTATGGCATCATTGTACACTATATAGCAGTAAACAAGAGTATCCACAGCGAAAGTTTATACAGCTTAGGCGGGCGGCGGAGTTAGCTCGAGGACGCGTAGGGCGGCGCCGCGTGCGTTGGGCGGCGAGGCGCGCGTAGGGCGGCGCCGCTACGAGGGCGGCGTGAACAGGGCGGCGAGGTCGGCAACCTCTGTCGTCTCGGGCGGGCGGGGCCGGTCGCGCACCGCGCGCATCGCCGGCAGGTCCATGATGTATACCTCCTTCTTGAACAGCTGACCCACGTTGCGTCCGATTAGCTGTTAATCAAATTTTATTTTACAATAAATATTGACAACGATGGTTAAACTGCACATCAGCAGTATTCGCGCAATATTAAATAAAGTGACGCTCGGTACAGTTCGCGATAGGATCAAATTTTAATGTTAATTTAGCCAAAAATATTGTGATCATCAATTTGTAACTGGATACAGGGTAGACAAAATTAATACATTCAATTTAACCACCTAAACCCGGCCACACTTAGTTGTTAAAATGTTACATAGAAATGTAACGTTGTGTAATTATTTCAAATGAATTTATCGACTATTTCTTTTGTGTTACGGACTCCACTCCAACATTGAAAGCGGAATTTTTATACATAAAAGTTTTGTGACGTAGTATATTTTGAAGGTAGTGGAACCCTTTATGGTTCGACTCTGGCGGCACCACCACCACACCTATTTCTGCCTCATAACAGCAGCCTTAGGCGCTACTGTGTTCCGTTTTGAAGAATGTGGTAAGGGAGACATACTTTTCTGAGGTTCCAGCTTAGTCCTCAGGGGTAGCGGCACATCTGTGGCCGACCTCAGATAGGAATATCTAATCCTATCTGGGGTTGATTACAGTTGTCCATGAGCGGCAGTAGCCACTTACCATCAGGTGGACTGCATGCTCGTCTACTACTCCTATATTATAAAAAAAATGTTGTAAGTGTACCCGTGATGTGATCTTCTTGAAGAGGTCGCGCTTGCTCTTGTCGATCTTGGCGGGCTTGCCGTTGGGGTGCGCCAGCTTCTCGTCGAGGCGGTGCAGGTCGTGCGCGTCCACGTCGGGGATGGCGCGCAGCACGGCCGCCACGCCGGGGAACGACGGCCGTAGTGTCTCGTACGTCTGTATTGAGATCGCGTTAATATGATAACGAGTGTAACTAAAGTTATAAAAAAAGGAAAATATTTATAAAATAAAAGAGAAAAAATGCTTCAAGGTAATGTTTCATGTTTAATTTATATAATTTTTGCTAACTGAAGATCGAAATTTGACAATAAGTAACAATACTTGCAAATGCATACTTGCCAACTAAGAATGTTCATGCAATATGTACAAGTTCATTAGTTGGTTATTATTGTGAAAAGCAGCAGCAGTAACCATTTCACAAATAAAGCTAATTATCCAGCTATAGCGCATTTGTGTACAATTCATACCACGTATGCACGCTACGTTATACATTTATAAGAATGTGTGTGTGCGACGTACCTGCACGGCGAGCGCGAGCAGCGCGGCCTGGTTGGCGTCGTGCTGGCCGTGCGCGCGCAGCGCCTGCAGCACGGCGGCCAGCGCGCCGCACGCCTCGCCCGCGCCCAGCGCGCCGCCCGCCAGCGCCGCGCGCAGCGCCGGCAGCGCCAGCGCGCTCGCCCGCAGCGACGACGGCGAGTCGTTCCACGTCAACGCGCGCAGGATCTGGATAATGTATTGATCATTTATATTAGTTCATCCCCGTCGCGGTCTGCATGGCAGAATAGTGATTGCGCCGATCTAACACGCGTAATAATCTACTCCAGGTGTACATTTTAGACCAATTACCCCGAAACCCAGTAAACCGAAAGTTCACGAACGTATATTTCAGTTGAGCTGAAAGGTTCCACCGGTTTTTTGCCGTTGATGATTGCCGGTGACGTTTTTGATCGTAACTTGACCTAAATCGAAACTGCCGCTAGTCATTAGTCAGCACAATCCTATCAAAATCCTTAAGTGCTAACAATACGGCTCTTTGTTTCTCATTTACAATGAAGATATACGGCACGATATAGTCCGCGCCAAAGTGCTAGTCCGCTGTGAATATAAAATTGAATCGCGTCGAATAGCAGATTGTAGATATTAGCGCAGCGCAGGACATTCAGGCACCCGTCCGCTGCCCGCTCTCGCCCATGGATCCATAGCTGCGTTCATATGCCCTTACGTTGCTGTGGAATATATTTTTGTAGTTGTGCGCAACAACTTCAGAGCGGGCTAGCAGTTTGGCGCGGACTATACCTGCAAGTGTGTGTATAGCTGCAGGTAGTGTTACGTACGGTGTGCAGCACGGCGGGCCCGGCGACGGGGTCGGCCAGCACGAGCGCGCCCAGCTCGGAGGCGGTCTCGGGCGCGCGCGCCGGCGCCGCGCTCTCCTCCTCCATGTCGCACGACTCCAGCGGCACGCTGCCCTCCACCAGGCACACCTGACAATTAAACATTAGTACAATGGGACCATGAAAACTACTGATTTATAGGATTTTGGGAGGGTGCGTTTGTTGCCGCTACTAAAAAAGGTCCTATCGTCGCCAATTTATATTCATTACGGGAACATAAAAAAAACAAATGTTGCGGTAAACATTATAATTCCAAACTATTGGTACATAAAATAATAAAAATAATGTGGAAACGTAATGGAGACTAGGCGGTCAAAATCCGAGTGCTCGTGCGGCGGTAGTGGGTTCTCCTTCCCCGCGGTGTGTTGGCGCGGTATTAGTAGCAGCAACAGCGTTCTCTATTACTTTGCAATGTTTATGAACTTTAGAATATTAGATTAAGTTATTTCTATTCGATACATGAAAGAAAGTATGCTCTATATGAAAATACGAATTATAAGAATATTTTTTGGTAACATAAAGAACATTATTATAAATAATAATTAAAGTATACCTTGATCAACTCCAAGTGTTCCCTGGTAAGATGTCTTACAAGCATGTCTTCTAGAACCTCCTGTGATTCACTGCCTGCTTCTTCCTCAAGCTTCCCGGATTCATATAAAGAAGTTACGTAATCCCATCTTTGTGATAAATGTACCAACACTGAAAATGACATAAAAATGATAATAGATATTTGTTTGATTTGATAAATACATTACGCCATTGGTGTTTAATTTTGTTATAGTCCGTGCCAACTGCTAGTCCGCTCTGAAGTTGTTGCGAGCAGGTGTAGTCATACATTTGCCATGGCAATTCGATTTATTTCTTTATTTAGAGCGGACTAGCAGTTTTACGCGGACTATACAACAATAATGTTTAGATGTTTTCCATTTTCAATTCCTACTTTTGTTTAGTATGGTATTTTAAAGCAGAAGTTAGACATTAGACATAAACTAAAGATTAATGATTTTACTCATTTATATGAGAAATAGTGTCTGTCATTTTGAAGGGTAGTCATGGGTACTTGTATGGTACCCATGTAAAAGTTAAATCTAGTTACAACATCGATATAAAACGCAATATCACTGACTGAGCGGCGCGAGGTGTTGCAGCAGCGGCAGCGCGACGGTGCGGTAGTGCGCGGGCGGGCAGTGCTGCAGCAGCGGGCGCAGCGCGGCGCGCAGCACGCGGCGCAGCCAGTGGTCGGGCAGCCGCTCCGGCGCCGCCAGCAGCGCGCCCGCCACCGCGCGCGCCAGCTCGCCCGCGCCGTACAGCTCGCGCCCGAGCGACGCCGCCGCCGCGCCCACTAGCTGACACACCTGGTGCGAGCGAAACCAATCCTATCTTATCAAGTTTTACGTCGCGCAACAAACAATATTTTCATTTAGAACAAAAGACGAACAATAATATAGGTGTGATTTTCACTTAAAAATGAAGTGATTCGATTTCCGGCAGGCATAGTTTTTTTAATTATATTTTTCAATTCTAATTATTTATCGAATTCGACTTTGCAACTTTAAGCAGTCTTTCAGAATTTTAGCTATACATTTATACATTTTTAGATTTAGGCATTCAATAGCCGTTATTAAATATATATACGATTCATCTATTTATTTCATTAGTTATATTTTAATAACCACGAAACAACAAAAAAGCAAAGAGATTGCCTTATGCTTACATTTAAACTATACTATATTTTCTTAATATTTCTATCGTTGTAATAAAAATACAACATAATTTTAGTATCGTAAATTGTAAAGAAAATATTTTTAAGTGAAATAATACGGTACAGTACATTATCGTGCAGCGTGAGCAGGAAGTTCTGCATGCGCTCAGCGGGCAGCGGCTGGTTGTGTTGGTGCGCGGGCGCGTCGAGGTCGCGCAGGCCGAGCAGGTTGCGGCGCTCGGCGGGCGAGGGCAGCAGCGCGCGCGCGTGCGCGGGGTGGCGCAGCGCGGCCGCCGCGGGCGCGTGCAGCTCGTGCAGCGCGCGGCCCAGCGCCAGCGCGTGCGGGAACAGCGGCAGCACGTGCGCGCCGCACGGGTTGCGCCACACGGGGTTGCCGGACGCGGTTACGCCCGCGCTGAACCCGCCGCGCGCGGCCCTGAACATTAAAATCATTCCTTGTTTATTCGAACGATTTCTTTACAAAAGGAAGTATTTTTTTAATTATGCACATAAATATAAAAATTTAATTATGCACATAAATAGAAATTTAAATATTTAATATAATAATAATATAAATATTTCTATTTACGTGCATAATTAAATTTTGTATTTTTAAATGTACATTTATACTTATGTACCTCAAAATATATAAGCTGTTAATGACATACTACTTTTTTTAACACGCTTTTATTAGCTTGGGTTGTACGTTTGTATGTATGTATATACGTAACAGTAACGGAATCTTTGAGCCCGATTTCTATCCACTTTGAACGTTCAGTTTAATTCAAAATTTTGAAGAATTATCAAGAACCGATGATAATACACGATTTTAATAATTTTGTACCATTGTCCTTATCAATATCCTCAGGATTAACGATTTTCGATGCGAGAGAAAGCGCCTTATTAAAATAATTTTCAATCTAGGAATCAATTAAGGAACAGTAAATTGTATAATTGTGGAAAAAGTGTGGGGTGCTTTTCGAAAATTGATAAGTGGAGCACTCCACGCTTTTTTCACAATTATACAATTTACTGTTCCTTAATTGATTCCTAGATTGAAAATTATTTTCTACTTTTTAGTTGATTTTATCATAAAAGCGTGTTTTTTAGTTTTTTTTTAACTATATTTATTTAATAATACGGGAGTAACAGACGAGCATGCAGTTCACCTGATGGTAAGTGGCTACTGCCGTCCATGGACATCTGTAATGAACCCCAGATAGGATAAGATATTCCTACCAGAGATCAACCACAGATGCGCCGCCACCCCTGAGGACTAAGCTGGAACGCCTCGGAAAAGTATGTCTCCTTTACCACACCCTTCAAAACGGAACACAACTGTTATTAGGCAGAAATAGGTGTGGCGGTGGTGCCGTCGGAGTCGAACCACAAAGGTCTACCACCTTAATGTGTTATAAAAATGTTATGCAGAAGACTTTTTTAATGGTTATTCAGGTATTAAATAAAAAAAAAAGGAAAAATACAGACTTGTCGGGGTCAGCGGGCACGCAGGTGCGCTTGACGACGCCGAGCAGCAGCGTGAGCGCGTGCAGCAGCGTGCGGCGCGCGCGGCCCGGCGCGTCGTCCGCCGCGTCGCCCGGCGGCGCGTGCAGCCCCACCAGCCGCGCCAGCGCGCCCGCCGACGACAGGTGCGGGGCCAGCGCCGCCCACCGCTCACTGCAGTCGCCCAGCACCTACGCACACGACACTATGTGAAAACACTCTAAACGTAGCCCTGTGTTACAGTATTTTATTTCTATTTTATTAGAATCATACTGTATGAAAAGATTACATAAATAAGATAACAAAAAGAACTAAACATCATTTACCACTTTCACGAGCCGTAAGATTCATTTATTTATTTATTAAATCATATTCACTAACCTTACAGGAATGCCTGAGTCGTTAGTAAATGATACTAATGATAATGATTATGTTAGTAGACACTATAGCCATAATAGTAATAAGAGAACTGATTACTACTACTGAAATACTTAACTATTAAATTATTTTATAAAATTAACAATAGCGTCATACAACACTTTCAAATTATTGTACACTAGCAACTATTGCGTAGGTATAGTCCGCACCAAACTGCTAATCCGCTCTGTTGTGTACAGGTTGTTGTGTACAGGTGTCTGAGAGCCAATGAGGTCGAATACAACTACAAGCATATACTCAGTAGCAACAGTAAGTGCATGTACCCACGGGCAAGAGCGAGCGGTAGATGGGTGCCGGGGGAGCCACGTGCTGTCTTCGTCCCGCTAATATCTACAATTTGCTGTTGCGACGCGACTCATTTCTATATTCAGAGCGGACTAGCAGCTTGGTGCGGACTATACATGTATATAACCGCATAAATATGTGTATGCTTAATATGTACCTGTGCAACGAGCGCGCTCTGCCGCTCGTAGCAGCAGAAGTGGTTGGAGACGAGCAGCAGCGCCTCCTGCAGCGTGACGCTCTCCAGCGCGCTGAGGTCGGGCCGCGCCAGCGCCGCGCGGCACATGTCGTGCAGCCGCCCGAACACCGGCAACAGCAGCAGCGGGTACTGACGACACAGAATATACACTTACATAAGCCTAGGTATAATTAAATAAGTAAATTTTAAGGGTACGCAAATTTAAAACAGCCTAGTTTTCTTCATTGTCATATTTTAAACTTTACAATAGGACTGAACAATACATTAACATATTTTTTTATTTGTATATTTTATTGTTTGTAATATACAATCCTTTCGTACTTTAATCTAATTATAACATATCCTAATATGTGTCAATAAGTTATTTAATTTTTAACAACCTTGTTCACTATTCCTTAAGATAACTAACAACATTTTGTTTTTATAAATTTAAAATCGAGCAAATCGATAAGCGTAACATCAGTTTTTTACCTTAGATCCTAATTTGACGAGGAGGCCAGCCGCATGCCGCCGGACATTCTTAACAGTTCTAGAGCGTCGGTCCTCGGGCGGTACGCCTTCGTACACCAACGCCGAAAATATCTTATCGAGCACCCGTGGCAACAAGTCCGCTCCCGCTACGCCTACTCCAGGACCTAAAGGACATAAAAAATAACATTTATACACTATATGTATAAAGCACATGATACCGTCTTTATCGATGTATGCAATATTTGCATAAAATGGTGAAACTATCAAAGGATATGTGTTTAGCCGGTACATTAAGTCAACAGAATAAGTCTTAAATATAATTTGTATATAAATAAAAATAACTTATAATAACGTAGTATATTATTCTAAAGAACAAAATTACTACATATCTTTTCACCAATGTTATGACAATTTATTGATTGGAATTTATTTATTTATTTACTTATTAAATAATTTCACTTACGTATTTTACATATGAAATGTAAAGTTAAGATATAACATTGCTTAATATTTATGTTATGTGCCTATATCATTGTTAATTAAAACATTGTTGCTTAAAACCTTCGAAATTCGCTTTGCATATTGTAAAGTAAAAATAGGGGTGGCAGATGTGTAGTTACAATTGATCTGTAAAAAAGCAGTGTACTAAGTAAATTCGCTAAGGTACACACCGACCTGCGAGCTGGCTGTACGCGCAGCTGAGGAAC
Source organism: Epargyreus clarus clarus (assembly GCA_014595695.2). Lineage (NCBI taxonomy): Eukaryota > Metazoa > Arthropoda > Insecta > Lepidoptera > Hesperiidae > Epargyreus > Epargyreus clarus. Next base: position 486,664 of record JACTTY020000152.1, on the reverse strand, counting down.
ACGAAGAGCGCGGAGATGAGCGAGAGCAGCTGCGAGAGCAGCAGCGTGGCGCGCGGCTCGGTTGCCACGCAGCGCTGCAGCAGCCGCAGCCCCTCCGGCACGCTCGGCCGCGGCTCCGCCTGCAGCAGCCGCGACAGCACCACGTCCAGCACCTGCACATACATATGTTGCATTAACATCAAACTGAATAATGCATTGTCTATATTGCACAGAAGTACCTACTCTAAATTGTACAGAAATATTTTATTCTTTATAGAAATTAAATGTATTCAAAGATAACGATGATAAAAAAATATTCTAACATTGTAATAGATATGTGAAAAACGTGTATTAGTATTAATTAGAGCACAAGTATTTTTAATTAATTAAAATAGTATGGTTTCATTATGAATCTTTTTAAATTAAATATGTTCATTAATGAGCTTTACTAATGTTCTTCTGATTGAAAACTTTAATTGATTCTAAATTATTTTAAGTACAACTGGCATTTCTTATTTTATAAATTCAGAAAATACATCAATAGTAAAATATTAATTCGAAAGCAATATTTGTATATTTTTACGTGATATTATTTTAAAACCTTCCGAACTATTTTTGCTGCGTGTTTATAAAATATTTAGAAAAACCCGTTTATACCTTGTTGGTGAAATGTCAAATTTTAATATGTTTCGCATGCTAACTGTAAGAAAAGTATATACTATACATACATATGTAGGTGCGCGAGTGTCTGTGCGTGCTTTCGCATGAATGCATATATTTGTGTTATAGCACCGATAGTGACTCGTGCGTACCTGCGCGAGCGCGTCCCACTCGACGTGCAGCGGGTGCGCGGCGTCGAGCTGCGGCGGCGCGGCGCCCGCCTTGTCCAGCGCCGCGTGCGCCCACTGCGCCACGTACGCCCACGTCACCAGCGGCGCCGCGCTCATGCTGTACCTGCGCACCACACACACTTATTACGAAACAGACACAAGATAAGACATTATTGCCTTGACCACATAAGACATCCTAATCAATGTTACTTTTAATTACAGTACACATGTAATGTACACATGTTAGTGTTAAATGGTACGAACAGATTCGTACACTTTTTTTTTGTTATGTAATATTTGTTTATCAAAAGTAAATTGATTTTAGCATTTTTCGCGGGTAGGCGTTGAAAGTTAGACACGATTTTTACTGCACTCTGTATTTTAATATTAGAAATAATTAGTTTTGTTGGTGTTATGTGTAAATAAGCTTCAAAAAGACCTACCAGCTACTTTTGTCATCTCCTGCACTATTTACACGCAACTGCACTAGCACATTCGCTGAAGAAAATGGACTCACTTAAGGACACCTTAACTGCTATGTCAGAGCTATTTAACTCTCGTATGGCGGAGTTCCAACAGGAGCTGCATAAAACCAGCACGGTGGCACCATCTGCTTCCACTCTGGCCGCTGAATTTTCAGCATTTAAGAGATTCGTTGCCTCTGCACTTGAAACTGTGCAAAGGCAAGTTGAATTTCTCGCAAGAGAGTTTGACCGTCTTGAGATGAAAGGGCGTCGCAAAATGCTGCTTATACACGGCGTCCCTGAAGAACAGTCTGAAGACACTACTGCACTGGCTGTGGCTGCCGTCAATAAGAAATTGAACGTGACGGAGTTCACTCAATCGTCCATCACCCGTTGCCATCGCTTGGGGCGTCCTTCGGAGAAGAAAACCAGGCCTATCATCATCAAATTTCGTGAAGTGCCCATTCGTGACAAAGTCTGGTTTGGCAAAACAAAGCTCAAGGGTTCTGGGCTTACGTTGTCCGAGTTCTTGACAAAAACGCGGCATTCACTCTTTATGCAGGCTAGACAACGACTTGGGGTAACTAAGTGCTGGACTCGTGGTGGCATCATATGTGCCCTGGCCTCCGACGGCTCCCTTCAGCAGGTAAATACCCTGGCGGACCTGGACGGCATTGCAGGCACTGCGGCCGCTGCTTCTTCAGTGCATCCTTTGAGTCAGTCGGAAGATAAAGCTGGACAGCGGCCCAAGAGGACGCACAGAAAGTAATCTTTCCAATTATTGCTTTGTTTGTGCTTTAGTAACTTTACTCCCATACTTCACTGGTAACTCATTTTCTTCTGTCACTGCTGCATTAATCATTCAATATTATTCTTTCATCACTGTACTTGATTTTGTATGCACATAATATCTGTTTTAATTATTTTTATTTTTATTTGTTATAAACAATTAGCAAATGTTGTTTTGTAGGTTATCAGTTTGTTTTTGTTATTGCTATGTCTATGAATGATGAATAATTATAATATAGTCAATGACAATAGTCAAAGGTACGCTTTTATTTTAATACTGTAGTAGATTCTAAGATTTTGGCCATTGTCAGGAAGTAGTGTAGCTTGCATTGCACCAGATGTCACTACCTATGTTGTTTTTCTGACACTTTGTACAAACACCGTGGTGATAATTGCAAGTACCTCGTATAATTTACTACCTTTCATTGGAATGCTGATTTATTGTCATTTTGTAATTATCCATTTTGTTTATACATTTATTTAATAATATTTCTTACATTATTCATCAGTCATTTACAAAGTAAAGCTGCTGGTGGGTTGTAGCATGAAGCTTAATTAGTTTTGCTTTTTAATTTTTATTTGTCTTTTTTATTGTTTTTTTTTTTTATTTAGATTATTATTATTCTAATCTTATTAAATAAGCAACTATGATGGTATCCAATATTGAAAATGACGAAAGCGTATGTTCCCTTTCTTTTACTTCTGCGTCTGATGGGGAGAGCAGTAACGCCAGTTTTGAAAGCATTCCTCCTTTAAATGTCACTTTAAACACATTGTTTGCGGATGTTAATAAAAATTTTAACATCTGCCATATCAACGCCCAAAGCATACCGGCACATTACACAGATCTGATTTCAACTTTTGATAGCAAACATATTCACGCTATACTTGTTTCAGAATCATGGCTTAAGTCATGTCTTCCTTCTACTTCATATTCACTTCCGGGATTTCATTTAATTCGCAACGATCGCTTCGAACGGGCGGGGGGCGGCGTTGCTATGTATCTCCGTTCCCATATTCCCTTTTCTATAATTCGTCAGTCACAACCCGGTAGTGAAGCTGAATATTTATTTATTGAAGTCCTCTTCTCTCATACTAAACTTCTTCTAGGAGTATTTTATAACCCTTCATCAACATTTAACTACTATTCCACATTAGAAGCTTTATTAGAAGAAATTACTCCTGTTTACTCTCACGTGATTCTCATGGGGGACTTCAACACTTGTCTTTTAAAAAATGACGGTAGATCGAACCACCTTAAATCAGTCATTGAGGCAGCTAATCTTCATATTCTTCCACTCTCTGCAACACATTTCTTCCCCAATTGTTTTCCTTCTCTATTAGACTTAATATTCGTATCTTCACCAGACAGTGTTGCAAAACACGGTCAACATGCTGCTGACGGTTTCTCTTACCACGACCTCATCTACTTATCCTACAAATTAAAACCTCCTAAAGCTAAGTCGAGAATACTGCTTCGACGCAATTTTGGTGGCATAGATATTGAACAGTTTCGGCGTGATGCTGAGGAGGTTGACTGGAGTGTTATACAGAGTGCGAGTAGTGTGGATGAACAAGTGATTCTTTTTACTTCACTTCTCATTCAATTGTTGGATAGGCACGCGCCTGCTCGCCCTGTCCGTGTAAGACACCTACCTGCTCCCTGGCTCACGGAAAACATTAAAGAACTTATTGTTAAAAAAAACAACGCCAAGACCAAGTATAAGCTGAACCCTACTGATGAAAATCTGGATGTATATAAATCTGTCCGAAATCACTGCAATAAGGTGTGTAGGGATGCACAACGACGCCATATCTACAGTTCAGTTCTAAACCAAGACTGTTCTAAAGTATGGAAATTTCTAAGATCCCTGGGAGTTGGTAAGGCACGCCAAGACTGTCCGTCCAATTTAGATTTAAATCTTCTTAATCAGCATTTTTCCTCTACTTCGTGCATTGATAGCGCAAAAAAACAATTAACGTTAAATTCTCTTTCTAATGTTGCCACTCCCGGATTCCCTGCATTCCAGTTTCGTGCCTTCACTGTTCCTGATGTTGAACTGAGCATACAAAGCATCCACTCGGACTCCGTTGGTTGCGATGGTATTAGTCGTAAGATGATCATTCCTATCATCGACATTATATCTCCTATCCTGACCTATATCCTTAATCAATCCATCTCGACTTGTTGTTTTCCTTTCACTTGGAAAGAAGCCCACGTCATTCCTATTCCGAAAAAGTCCAATCCTTCTGACCTCACTGACTATCGACCTATATCCATCCTACCTTTCCTATCAAAAGCACTTGAGCGTCTGGTACACCAACAACTCAGTTCTTTTGTGTCCAAGCACAACCTGTTAAATCCGTTCCAATCTGGTTTCCGCCCTGGTCATAGTACGACTACTGCCCTATTGCACATTACTGACGATATCCGCAAAGGTATGGATGGCCAGAAGCTCACGGTGTTAGTACTCCTGGATTTCAGCAGTGCTTTTAATACCGTTGACCACGACATCCTGCTGGCAATTCTTCGCTCGTTCAACATATCTCCGACAGCGATAGGATGGTTTCAAAGTTACTTGCATGGGCGCCGGCAACGTATTCAGGTCCAGGAAGCACAGTCTGCTTGGTCTGATGTATCTGCCGGGGTACCGCAAGGTGGCGTGTTGTCTCCTCTTTTATTTTCTCTTTTTATTAACTCTATAAGTCTCAATCTCTCTTCTCTCTACCACCTTTATGCAGATGATCTCCAAGTGTATAAGCAAACCACAGTAGGAGACCTGCCTAAGACAATTTATTCCTTAAATGAAGATCTTGCTCGCATCGTAGATTGGAGTGAATACCATGGTCTTAAAATAAATCCTAGCAAAACGCAACTTATTATAATAGGCAGTTCCCGATTACTATCCAGAGTAGACCTGAGTACGTTACCAGATATAACCTTCGACGGCTTACGTATTCCTTACTGCGATAAAGTTAAAAATCTTGGTATATACTTTGATAAGCATTTATCATGGTCTGTTCAAATTCAGGAAGTAAGTCGAAGAATGTTTTCCGTTGTAGGCTCCCTCAGGGGACTTCGCAACTTTCTTCCTATTGCTACTAAAATTGCGTTAACTCATTCTTTACTCTTTCCTATTCTCGACTATGCCGATGTTTGCTATCTCGACCTCACTGAGGAGCAACTTAACAAACTTGAGCGTCTCCAAAATTTATGTATTCGTTTCATATTTGGTCTTCGCAAATATGATCACATATCCGAGTATCGTACTAAACTCAAGTGGCTCCCAATCCGACTTCGCCGGAATATGCATATTCTTTCTGCGCTTTACTGCGTGCTGTTCAGCCCCATCGCTCCCACCTATCTAAAAGACCGTTTCCAATACCTTTACCTTGCACACGACCGCTGTCTTCGCTCCTCTGTAAATCTTTCTCTCCAAACTCCCTTTCATTCTTCATCCTTTTACAAAAACTCTTTCTCTTCAGTCGCTGTTGGCTTATGGAACAAGTTACCCATGTCCATACGCCGTGCTGAATCGCTCGATTCATTTAAAAAACAGCTTTTAAAATATTACTCGACCGTATGAAATTCCGCCTCGTTTTCGTCTTTTTCATGTGTACCGTGTCATTGTTTTGTTTGTGTTGTTTTTTCTCTCTATTTTTGTTGCTTTAACACTAATACTAAATGTATCCTATCCTTTATAACCTAATCCTTCTCTAACTTCACGCACACTATCCTCCTTTCTTCGCTTGTCTCTCTTTTCTTTTTCATGCATAGGTTGTCTGGAAGAGATCGCTACTTAGCGATAAGACCGCCTATTGCATACTGTTTTACCTGTTATGTATATTGTGTATTGTAAAATTTCAACTGTAAGTGTGCAATAAAGAGTATTTTATCTTTATCTTATCATATATTACAAGTGTAGGGTATTCACTATGGATAGATTTTTCAACACTATCTAGATCGAATACAACCATAATAATTATAGCCTGCACTTGATATTAATTTGTAATGTGGACTAGCAGTATAATTTTTGATATCTGGCATATTTACTTTCCAAATACATGTTAAAGATTTATCACATGATTGATCAATGAATAATCTAGGAATAAATATTATTACAACCTACATTGTACTCACCTAAAACTTTCTAGTAATTCAGTCCTACACCTACTGAAGAATATTGCAAATTCCTGCTCACTATCATAATCGATACAAGCATAGGAGGCCGCGTCCGAAGCGTTACTCACACGCGACATTGGGTACATCACCTACAAAATGGATAAAATGGTTTATTGACCATCATGTTTCACAATAAATGCCAATGTGTGCCCAAAACGTAGAAGATATAGTTTTGGTATTTATTTATATTTATTTTTAATGAAGTAAAAAATATATAATGTGTATTTGCAAGCATAGAAAAACAGAAAAGGTGAGTTAGCAAAAAGTAATATAGGTTCTTTTACCTTGAGTACTTTAGGTGCAGCAACTTGTAACCACCTCGGCACCACTGCCAACACATGCGGCAGCTTCGAGATATGGTCGTGCTTGAGGAACGCCAGCCACATCGAGTTCACCATTTGCACGATGGTGAGAGAGGGGTGTGACGTCATGAGCAGCATGGTCTCCAGGAGGACGGGCATCCAGGCGTCCACGTTCTGCGTGTTACTCCACAGCATTATGAGTTGCTGGGCGAGACCCGCGAGGACCTGTGGAGAGCTGATTTTTTAAAATAGTGACGTACCTAACGAGCAGCTGACCCAATAGAAATGGATAAATGTATACCAGTATATTTCAAAAGTTTCAAATGAATATAATATAAATTTTTAAGTAACTTTTACTTCTCATACTTTCAAACTAGAATGTAGCAGCATTAATATGGCTTTTTTTAAGGCAGCACAAGTTATGGACTTTTTGAGACTATAGTAGAATGACAAAAATATTATAACTTTCCATAATGGTAAATAAAAAATGTTTTTGATAAAAAGGGTTGGGTCATCTTAGTGCCATATAAACAAATTAATATTACACCTAGTATTTTTATTACGGGCATTAGAGCAGGCTAATTATGGTAGGCAATAAATAAATATATTTGACAATGTAATTCGTAAATATTCAACTGACCTGTGAGAGTTTTTTTAGGAACAAATAATGATTTTCATCTACTTTGTTAATACTCGCGACGGCTGCACGGTGGATGCATGAGATTGCGTCTTCACTAAATAATATCATAAGCGGTTTACGCTCTTTTAGCTGAAATAAACATTATTTGCACTAAATTATTACATACAACTTTGTAAATACATACTTACAAACATATTTTTAAGAATTTAAAAAAGAAGTACTTATATTATTTCGATCTGCATTTTCTATGTCAAAATCTCGTAAGTTTATGAGGCACAGAATGCTTAATGAGCTTTGAATAAAATCTAATTGACATAATTTTTCAAATGTACATATTATAACAAATGTTCTTTTTCACTTTTACATTGCTTTAATTTTATATAAAAAATAGCTTGACTTAAATTCAAAAGTGTTTTTGCATTTACTTACAGAGCCCTTCCTATTAACTATTTGCAGCAAACACTCTGAGGCAGGTAGCTGGAATGCGTCGTCTTGCAGCAAAATGCACAATATCTGTAGTAGCCTCCCATTGTTTGTCACAACATGGTTTGTAGACACCCACTCCACAAAGCCAGTCAGCGTTAGTAAAACAACCTAAAAATCATTAAGTCTTATAGGTATATGAATATAAATGACTTATATTAAATAATTTTATACTTGGAACAATTGATTTATTACTTATTATTTTGTGCACTAAAAATATAGATAGGCCCTAAATTTATTTATGACTATAACGAAATTAGTCTTGATATGTAGAGGTTTTTCAAGGTTTAACTTATTTCAATGCCCAAGGCCTACTTCATTCCTACCAGATACATTGATTTTCTTCTCTTTTGACCTCCTCCATTTTTTGTAATGATTTTTTGTCCACTATAAATTTGTTTACCTGTACAACCCTGCCGTTGCTGGTGGCGGCAGTGTAGTCGCCTGCGGCAGTCTTCTCCCGAAACTCCTGCACATGCAGTTCTATGAGACGCATGAAGAATGCAAAGATCTCCGCCATGTTGCCGGTTAGGGCCTGATATATGTCTTTCCGCCGCTGGTGCTGCTCTAATGTCTGAAATTTTGTTTACAGTAAGTATAAATAAAGTAAACACTGATAAATGTCAATATTCCGCGTAAGTTGTATGGTCTTTTATTAGTTTCTCTGCCATATCAGGTGAGAACTTCCTGTGAGAACATGGTAGCGTAAAAAACTACAGCCGAAAAAATGTGTCGAAGAAGCCGCCGCTAAAACCGTGTAGTGAAGTACATAAAAGCTAAATAATTTGTCTATTTTAGTTGGTCAGTTTGGGTTGGTTTAGTTTGTCAGTAATTATAAATCGCGTCAGCGGTACTAAGTTTGCCTAATTCGGTCAACATAGTCTTTAAATTTAAATTAATCCAATAATATGGTAGTATATTAAAGGGTTATCAAATATTAAATATTAAATATATTTAACATTATCATATTTTAATGGCCTTATAAAATTAGCATAGTTAATTATATAAAAAAATGCCTAATCCCAATCTGTTTGTTAAAAATTTGGTATATAATCGAGACACATAAAGCGATGCTGATATTACTGATACTGCCGAGTTACGCGAATTTTCAGATCAAGGTTAATTGTGAAGGAATAAGGAAATGGTTATTTTGAGCGCAATGTCAAGACGATGTTCTCGATCAAGCGGATCCTAGTTAGGGGCTATAAACAAAAGACGCGGTGTTTAACACAATTCCTTATATTTTACATAAAATATCTACGATGCGATGAAAGAGCGGCGATAGACCTATTATTCAGGACAGTCTTCAGCTATTGCTTTTGTAGGCGACGTTAAATACGCCTATTCGAGATCACTGGATGGCCATGGAATAAAGTGGATCTCATGAACCTTTAGGTAAAACAAAGCATTGTGGCTTATTTAGTTTTTCACTTAAATTTGATTTTATTATTTTCATAAAAAATACTTCTTTCTAAACAGCTAATACTGCATAAATTTCATATCAACGCATCTTAAATACAATGCGACCTTCAATAGAGTGAGAATACAAAGTGCAACTTGACCTTTGCATTACATGTGACAATGTAATAAGAATGAGTAACTCATGTCTCTAAAGATAAGGCTACATCCTTCACATTATTAATAAGGCTCCATTGGTCCACATTTATCAGTGTATTTATCCATGAACTAGCTATATCCAATGGTGTTGTCTTCTGTATACTTTTATAATTTCGGATTTATTTAATAAAGTGAAAATGACACATGATATAATGTAACAAAAAATAAATCAAATAAGCAGGGTTATATAAGAAAACATGAGAAAGAAAAATTTCAAACACATGAATGCATCATATCATTACATCATTTATGCAAATGTCGATAAATATGTATTGTATATTATTATAGATAATAAGATGTTTAATGCTCTCAGAACTCTGATTAAGTATTGTGATTAAACTAAAAGACCTACTAACCTTTTAGAGATCGATTTTTTCAATGCAGTGACCCTTTCTATTAGCAACAGCTATAAGATGAGAAAAATATTGTAATACAACTTACCTGTAATGTAGCAACATCTTCCACTAATCTAAGGAATATATGAAGAACAATCTGTGTGTGGGAATGTCCTCTTGCACAGGCGTCACTGAGCTCCACCAACAGAGTAGGCCACTGTTGGGGCCACTCACGCTTTATCATCTCTACTATCACCCGTGCCAATGCATCGTTAAGGTGGCCAGTTTCCCAACCTCCCATATATAGGAGTTTCATTGCATTTTCCTATGTGAAAAGAATTAAACTAATTAAAACATTAATATTTCACAATCATGTATATTACAAGTAAATGATTATGAAATATTTTCAATATACATATCATATAAATATTCGATACATACCTAAAATATTGTTGTCTTATTATATATGTCTTATAAATCAATAGTAATTATCTGTACTGGGGCATACCAGTAAATTTTTGAAGTAACAGTATTCCATAACTATTTTACAAATTATTATAATATGACAAAGGATTTCAAGATATAGCTTGATTTTTAACTAATAATTACATACATTTCATCACATTTTGTTTTTAAACATTTTTTAGTATTGCATCATGGTAGTGACTCATTATATAAAAAAATAATTTGATTAACCTAACAATAATAAATATAAGTTATGGATTTGTCTTTTCAGGATTTCATATATTTGCCACATAACATTTTTTAGTGTGGTCCATGATAATGATTAGTAGAGAAATATGTGGGCCATAACATCAATAACCAAAATTAATTATTTGATTAGAAACAAATTAAAATGTTTAATTAAGCATGTCATAATATTATACCTTAATAAAAATTTTCTCAGCCTGGGTGATCTGTGGCCACCTGTACTTGACAGTGTGCTCCATCAGCTGCAGCCCAAAGTGTTTGACAACTGGCGAGTACTGGGCACCACTGGCCAACAGTAGGCCAGCCTGAGCACACCATGGGGAATTCTCTTTGAAGCTGCAAAGTCATTAGAACATGTATCATTGGTATTTAGAGTAATATGTTAAGATATTCTATTATTATCCAGTCATTAGAGCATATTAAAAAATCTAGAAATATACTAGTAGCAAACATGACAACTTTAAATAGGATAAAACAGATAAAAATAATGGAAGTATTCCCAATGAAAATATTGGCCCACCACTGCATTATTTATTCCTCTTGTAAAACAGCTGTGTTCTAGTTTGAAAAGCTTGCAAATTTTATGCGAGAAAAACTTAAGACAATACTATATTGAGCAATTACCTCATTACTAAGGATTCTACTATGTATTCAAAAATACATAATATACAATAATCATGTGCCATTATTATAACTTAATATGTATGTAATGGTACAGCACTGTTCTTAATAGTCATGTTACCTCTCGCAAGCATTGTATGCTTGGCTACGGGCATCTTGAGCCACTGTGGGGTTGAGGGTCAGCTCCACGGCTCGGCTGAGCTCATCAGCAATGAGGACGACCTCCCCGGCCACATCACCACCAACTACTCCAACATTCATTGCAGTTAGCTAGCTTTTGCTAAAAAAATGTTACTATAAGACAAAGTAAAAATCCACTAAACCAGACATTATTATAAGAGTACAGTTAAACTTATATCGTATATTTACTTTGATATTAAAATTATACCTCTACAATTGTAAAAATACAGCTGCGCTTGTATTGTATACATTTAACTTACCTTCTTTTTTGGTGACTGTATCCCCCATAGATTTATTTTACTTCATATTCGTTATGTTGTGGCACTGAAATAAAATTATTTTATTTTTTTTAACACATCACAACACGAAATAAAATAAACATTATGGCATGTACCCGGTAACAACGGGTCAAAACTTCTTTTACTATGGAACACTTAAGTCAAAATATATTAGAAACAATCATTTATAAATACAATTTGTTGTAATATAGAAATTATTAGGTAATATTAAATTTATTTCCACAAAAACTATAATAGTAAAATCAAAACATTAAAAATACCTCGTGTCGTACAGCAATGAATCGGAAAATTAACCATAGATACCGTCGTTTTTTTCTTGTTCTACGAACGACATTGCATTGTTTTGCAATTTTGTCATAAAGTGACATGACGTCAAATTCGCAAAATGAGTATTTTCTAAAACTTTTGCTAATATGTGTTTATTTTTTTACTAATACATATATTTTTATGCAAAAATGCCAGATATAGATTTTGTAATTGCTTAAGATGCCTACTGTGTTATGATTTTTCTTTTACAAAAATGTATGCCTATGTTTTTAGTTATATACAAAAGTATGAAGATTGTCTATGATGTTTGTTATGATTTTTTTTTAACTGGATTTGAAGTTTGAACCAGTTGTTTGAATTTGCTTTGACAGTTTTTTTAAATTTATCTAACATGGTTTTCAATATTTTGCTTTTTTAGCATTCCATTCCAGATTTTGTCAGTTCGTTTAGTTCTTAAATAAAAAATCAAACAATTGTTATAATGGAGGGCAAATATACTTTCCCTGAACCCTCTTTGGAAAAACAGTTAAAAGGTCATCGCAACGGTATAACTGCACTTTCATACAGTCCAAATGAACAGCAGATAGCTAGCAGTTCCTTAGATAACACTGTTTTGGTAACTATAAATAAGGGTCTAATTTTGTTTAAAAGTAGGTACAGCTCTTTATCAATAGTGTATTATAGATATTTTATATTTTCCATAGCTCTGGGACCTCCGTGGAACAATGCGAAGCTACAGGTTTCAAGGACATGACGAGGCTGTAATGGATGTGAGCTTTTCACCTTCAGGCAAATATATGGCGTCAGCTTCACGCGATAAGACCGTCAGAATCTGGGTGCCGACCGTTACCGGAAGTACCGGAGTCTTCAAAGCACATTCACAGACTGTTCGATCAGTCCAGTTCAGCCCAGATGGAACAAAGGTAGCAAATACCTATATATTTTTTAGTATTTGCTTACTTGGTGAAATCAGATTTAATTGTTGTTATGTTTTAATAATTTATGAGAGTATAATTTAGAAAAAACTTCTGTTCCCCAGATAGTAACTGCATCTGATGATAAAATTGTTAAGCTGTGGTCTAGTGACAAGTTAAAGTTTTTGACATCATTTGTTGGCCACACAAACTGGGTGAGACGAGCATGTATGTCTCATGATGGATCTATCATTGCTTCCTGCTCTGATGATAAATCTACACGACTTTGGAACCCAGAGTCTGGGCAGTGTATTCACACATATAAGGATCAAAAAGGTCACGGTTTATATTTGGCATGGCATCCTTCTGGATGCTATGTCGCCGTAGGAACGTCTCATGGGAATGTGAAACTTTATGATGTTAGAACACATAATCTTGTGCAATATTATAGGTAATTATTCTTTGCTAGATAATTTACTAAAATCAATAATACTATATAAGATAATTGAAACTTCATTATAATAATAATTGTATAAGAAAAACATCTTTAAAATGTTTTCAGTATACATAATGATGCTGTAACACAAATAGCATTTCATCCCAGTGGAAGTTACATACTGACATGTAGCAGGGATGGAAAAATGAAGGTACATATTTGAAACTTAAACCCTTATAATAATTTATTCATTCACAAACTTGCATTGGGCATTCAAGCAGCATGTTGTTATATGTTCCAAGTCTCCTCCTATTCTGGGCAGAGCTGTGCCCAGTATAAAGACAGTACTGGTTGCAGAATAATTTATTATGAAGCAAATATTTTCAAATATCATTTAATTGAATAGTACTATAGTAATATCTTGTATACATTTTGTTTCAGATATTGGATTTACTGGAAGGGCACCCAATATTCACATTAAGTGGGCATAGTGGTGCTATTAATGCTGTGAATTTTTCTCCAAGTGGTGATGGGTTTTCTTCTGCTGGAGAAGACAAGCTGGTACATATTTCAAAATAGTCAACTCTCAAGATATTGAAATCATACATTGCATTACATTTTCTTTTTGTCAGTTTAAAAAAGTTCAGTATTTTGTTATCATTCTTATCAACATTATCTTTTATTACAGGTATTTTTGTGGAAGACAAATTTCACTGAGCTTGCGGATGAATTAAAGGAAAATGTTGAGCAAAATCAAATACCTACTCCTAAATCCCAAGCTTCTAAAACTACAACCATATCAAAAGGACGAAATCAGGTTATCAAAAAGAGATAACAGTATTGTAGCAACTTGAGAAATTTATTAATAATAGTAGATTACTTTAATATTGTATTTGTCCATATATCTTATTCTAATCATTTATTTTAATTTAGGATTCATCTTTGAAAACTGTCACTACCAAGTATACTATAGCTCTTCAAAAAATTGAATTTATGGAGAGATGCAACCTCAATAAATGCATTCAAAAACGATCTCATTCATATTAAAGTGTCTAGAGTTGGATATCATTAATACAATAATAGTCTGCAAATCAGGCTGCAAGGATATGGCACCAGTGCTACCACGGTAACAAGTATCCTGTGACAACATTTGACCATGTTGATGATGATCCTCAATCTATAAACGGTTCTACAAGTTTCCGGGATTTTCCTAATGCTAACAGCACCATGATGGAGCCAGAAAATATTGGTCCAACTTCAAGAAATATATCTACACCTTTAGAAAAGTCTAAAGAGCAGTCCTTTGAAAGGACAACACCTAGAAACTGGACTGTGGAAAGTCAATATATTGACTACACTTCACATCATGTAGGAAATATGAGTCACATTCCCAGAGTGTCACCATCCCCTGCCACATACACAATACCTTCAATAATAAACAAATCAACTGAAACAGAAAACATTCAAGAAGATTTATTTGGTATGATCAAACTGAAGGAGGATGATATATGTTATACCAGCGGAACTATAGAATGGGTGGGCAGAAAAAGGAGCTTTCCATTAAATAGTGGTTTTAAAATACTAAATGGAGATTATAAAGTTAACAGTGAGCCTGTACTTAAAAAGGTCAAAAAGCATGATAAAACATATTCATGCGGTGTTAATAGATTAAAGGAATGTGACTGTGCTGACGTTTTGCCAACTGTGAATGCAATTGTTGACCATTTAAATGCACTTCATGAAGCAGTGGACTTGGTGGACTTAAGGCTCAATACACTTGAGGATGTTATGAGCCAGAATAACAACTAGTTTATTGTATTTTAATAAGCTGTTATGTTTAAAATATTTAATATTGGTAATTTGAATTGGAATTGATAATAAATAGATATTTAATATGGATTGACTATTTTATAAAAAAATTAGATTATCTTTAAAAAATATATATTTATTAAAATACTGTAATAATCATAATTATAAACAAATTTCTATAAAATGTACAAAAGGAAGATTGAAAAATCTTGCCATTATGATAAAACAAAAAAATAATCTTATGAATTTGTGAACGCTGCCTGTCTATTTATTGTGGTTGTAAATAGTGATAACTTAAATATGATAAATCTAGCTACACGATAGGTATGTAATGTTTTACTTCGATTAATCCTTCCCATAAACATTCATGATAATACCTGTTCTTATGTTACATTATCACATTTGAATAAAATATATATGTATTGTACATTTATTGTACTCCAGCATATGTAGTTTTCTTCCCGGTTTTCTTAATGACCTCCAGAAGTTGATCTGCACTCAGTGATGAAGTGACTGTAACTTTTTGGTCAGGTAAACTTATAGCAATATCATCAACTCCTTGTCCTTTTAACCTGTTTAGAACTCTCTCTACAGCTCCTGAACAACCCTCACAGGTCATTTCTACATTGAAGATGTGTGTCTGTAAAAGAATTTTTGGTTTAAATTATGTATTTAGTTAATTCATACTTGAAAATAACAAATATAAACGTTTTGGAAGTTTATCAGTATTAATATACTTATACATAATGCTGACTGTACACACTCGTCGAGTGTCTTGCTGAAGGTCACATGTGAGGGTTTGGAAGAGCACGCTATTTAAATACTCCGAGTGTAAGTAAGACTTTAGACACCACTTATCATAATATATTTGCTGAATGAGCTTAAACAATGGGTAAAACTGTTGCTTTTTAGCTATCAAAATTATTTTAATAATGTAACATAAGAACATGGTAAACAATAAGGCCTTTTTCGCCTCATAAGAACCTTTGGCTCTAGCAAAGTATGGCGCACAAACTGATGAGAGCACCAAACTCGCTGTCAGCTTTTCTCGGTGAGTGTCTACAGCCGGCATAATTTATTAAGCTTTTGAGAAAACGATGTAGGTAATTTTACTCCATTTTTAAGTAAGATATTATAGTAAATATTATTTATAAAGTCTTCTTACCGACGACATGATATTGTATATTGATACAGGTCACAAAACAGATTTTAATTGTAATGTTGTACTTGTTGATTAGAGGAAAGCGCAACCACGCGTTGTGAACCTAATAGCACTACTCAATTTACCTGCTGCTCTATCAATTTTATTACATTGAGATATAATTTATCAAAGTGAACGTACGTAAAGACGTACTTATGTATGTTGTCATCAGATATGTCAGGAGGTTCATTGAACTTTATTCATTTTTAATTTGATTTCGTCGTTGCATTTCGTTTGATCTACTGCTCAAATTAAAAATTATGTGTATGATCGCAATACTTAATGATAAATTTATAATATTCTTTTTACGGATAATAGGGGGATAATTTTAATATTTTGTTCAGCTTTTTTAATTAAAATGTTTTTAGAAACTTAAAAGTAATTCTGCAATTAAAATTATTTTAATATTTTTACGTGACCCTATATTATTATTGTTACTTTATAAAGTTGTTATTGTGATTAAAAAATAAATAATAAAAATATCATTTTGTCAATTATGTATGTTTGGTATCATACACTTTTGCTATCTTCTTGTGAAGAAAAATGATATAAAAAAATTTGATTGGTTGGTTTGACAAGTAGGCAATTGGGATTCGGTGTGCCTGTGAAACTTTTATTTATTTAATTTTGTGTAATTTCATGAAAAAATATTTGAACAAATGATAACATGTCACTCAGGGATGATCTCAGAAAGCTGGGCTGGTAAATGATATACAAATATCGTGATATTTGGATGTGTTTTTTCTATTATTGCTAATAACGATTGTATGATTCTTCCAGGCACTTGACTGAAGAAGGTATTGATATTATTAGCGAAAATGGTCAAATAGACGATGTAAATATTCTTTGTAAAAGAGCACTAGATGTAAGTATGTCGGTCACGCGAATATTTTGATTCGGCATGAAACGTCGACTGTATTGAAATTGAAACCTTACATACCATAAACGTATTTTTCCAGTTTGACTTGAGGGACGTAGGCGAAGCAGCGTTCCCTGAGGACTTCCCCAAGGATCCAACTAAACTAGAGAAGCCCATAGTAGTTCAAATTCAGAAGATTCGGAATGTTTCGGCGCCGAAAGCAAACGAGGATTCCAGCTCCGCGCCCCGGATGTTGAAACTGACGCTACACGATGGGAAGTCGACGTGCACGGGCCTGGAGACCACCTCCCTCCCGAATATCAACATCAACATCCCCCCAGGCACCAAGTTGCTGTTAAAAAACGAGGGCTTGGAAGTATGTCATTCAATAATATGGTTATCTCCCAGTGTAATAACATTAATGGGAGGAAAGGTGTCGCATATGATTGAGAAGTGGGAATTGAATCGAAGTCTCGCTAAGCATACAAGAGGTGAGTTTACGTGTTTAATTCCAGTGCTAAGAAATATTGTGATCGAACTGTATTTTTATAATGTCTTAGGGGTCCCTTATGTAGATTGCAGATTTGCTGTCAGTGTTAACAAATTGTGTTACAAGTGAACTCAATATATTCAAATTTGTGCAGTGGTGTGCGGGTAAAATCAAATGCATGTGACAGCGGCTCAGCTAGAGCCTAGTGCGAGACATCTAGATAGGCATTATTGATCCCCTACGAGTGTGCATTTAGAGTATTGACCATTACAGATGGGTTTTAAGACATTTTTTATAAGATTGGTGTAATGAACATGTATTCCACCTGATGTTTGGTGGTCACTGCTGCCCAACCAATTACATATAGAATAGATACTACCTGAACCCGACACATTCATTGCATTTTTATACACGTCGACCTGAAATTCTCACCTGCCACACAAATTAATAACTGCTTCATGCTCAAAATGGGGGTATCTCCCCAGTGGAAACTCATAAGCTCTACAGCCAACATGATTCCACTGGATACTTATTTTTGAATAGCAGTTGTAACATCTTGTGAGAGACCTTATATGAGTTATTAAATACAGTTATAAAATAACTGAACCAAGATTACCAAGTATTCAACAAGCTCTTGGTTTGCCTCTATCATAAATTTATTTATTTGAATAATAAGAAGACAATTATGTATTAATTAAAATTTTGCATACCTCTAAGAGGTGTAATATAGAGGACAATTTTGAGGATATAACAACTGTATACCTATATTAAGCAAAATAAATGATTTGATTTGATTTGATATACTTGCCTAGTATTAGCGGCAAACATGAACTGCAATCAGACTTTTATATAATTAACAGTTGTTGTGTGAGAGTATTATGATGCAAGCAAATAATGAATATCATATGTATATTGTTAATATTGGTACCCTCAGGTGGCATTGGCATGGAGGGTGGTCCCCCACCATGGATTCCGTTTGGGCAAAGATTAGAAACCGTGCCAGTAGATAAACAGTTCAAGAGTCTTCAAGAGCCATTAAAACAAGATAATCCTGAGTTTGAAGCTCAAAGGAAGGGGGCCATTGCTGAGGCCCAGAGACTGTCTGGTGTTAAAAAGGTAACATTTTTGATCTTGCGCTGGTCACCTGCACAGGTCTACTCCCACACATAGTGTGGTCTATCCGCGCAGGCATACCTGTACACCTCTCGCAGTTATATCTCTCTGGTGCAGAGTAGTGTGTGTGGCAGGCATTACATACTTTACTGCTCCTTATATAGGTTCCTTATATAGTAACAAGACATCTCTTTTGATGCATATCATATTTAATGTTGTGAACTTTCATCATATGGAATGGCAAATGACTGCATAATTTACTATGAAATGATACAAATTTGATACCTATGATAACTTACAATCACCTTTTGCATTGTGAATGAGTCAACATTGATTGTTTACTACGTCCAGAACTTCAATACTTAGTTTTATTTTCTAGGTTTTTGCATGTCAGATTAAACTACATAATTGATCTTTTCTAATATATTCTAGGTATTTGGTGGAGGTACTAAGCCACTATTGGATGCAAATGTGCAAAAACTGGTTGATGCAGGATTTTCTGAAGAACAAGCTGATAATGCTCTTAGGTACACAAAGAACAATGTTGATAGAGCATTAAGAATGTTACAGAAGAGAGATAACTCTGAGAATAGGAAAGAGAAGCCTAAAGAGCCAGAACAGCCAAAACGCAAGAGTAGGAAACAGGAGAACAATGATGAGGATGGAATACCTGTAAAGCCATCTGGGAAAGTTTCATTGTTTGATTTCCTTGAAGACAAACTGCCTAATGTACCAGACAAGGATAAAAATACCCGTCAGTACCATTCAAATTCAGATGATAGATCCGACAGGGGTTATGGTGGTAGAGACAGACATAGTACCAAAAATAATGGTCGGCATGGGTCTAGGTATGATGGGAGTAACAGACATAAATCAGATGGCCGCCATTACAATGATCATCACAGAGACGACAGGAAGTATAATCAGAGTGAAAAACCACCACGATTTCAAAGGAAGTTAGAAGAGAGAAATAAACAGCAGCAACAACAACATCACCACCAACAACAACAACAACAAACACATCACCAACAACATCAACACCACCAACAACATCAACAACTCCAACAACAGCACCATCTCCAACAGCACCAACAACATCAGCAGCACCAACAACATCAACAGCACCAACAACATCAACAACACCAACATCACCAGCAACATCAACAACACGAAATACAACTGCAACAAAATAATGTCAATTACAATCTAAACTACAATAATTCATATCAAAATCAGTCTCAGTATAATGACAGAAATATGAGACACGACAGAAACATGAATGATAAAATGCAGCAGCCGCAAAATTATCGTATTGACACCATAGACAACATTGTGGAGGCTACAGCTAATTTGAATCTTCTGTCAAATCAATCACGGCCTAATGAGGAAGTACCTCGCAATTATCAACCCCATCCGGACCAAGTCTATCAGCCTAAAATGTCTTACATACCCAATCAGGCCACTCCAGATATTACGCCATTTAGGAGGAACAACGATATGCAGAAGTACCAGGAGCACTCATATCATAGACAGCAACAGCAACAACAACAGTCTAACGGCTACATTGAGCAACAACAAAGCCCGATTTACTCGATGAATTACATGGGAAATGCGCAGCCTGCCTACGATAACCGCCAGTTCGGTTACGGTGGTAGACCGCAAGAGTATAACGCGATGCGGACGGGCGGGCCGTTCCTGCCTGGCTCTCTACTGGGTTTTCAGAACGCAGCTGTCAATGAACAAGCCCGCGCCATGCTCGGCGTTGCTGATATTAACTGGAAAGTCGGTGATCGATGCTTAGCGCTGTATTGGGAGGATAACAATGTGAGTAGTGTGTGAGAATATGTTTACATTAAATTTTGTCAATGTGTGTGTTTGAGAAAAAGCTAACCTGTTTCTTAATTATTTTTTTTAACTTTCACTTTCAATTACATGTTATCAATACTGAAAGTTGCTTTCATGTTTTTGTTTATACTATGCAAAAAATGTTCTAATAATGAATTGTGTACATCTTACAGTACTATGAAGCTGAGATCACAGGCACTTCTGCGAATACTGTTGTAGTTAAATTCTGTGCTTATGGCAACCATGAAGAAATCCTCAAGTCCAACTGCTTGCCCTTCCCCACTCAGGGTAAGTTTTCTCAATATATTTTTTGAACTTGTCTCTAGATCATGTGAGAGAAATTTCAATTAACATGTTACATCGGCTACAGACTCACGCTGAGAACCTCCGAGAACACCCGAGAAGTAGGGATGTGACTTGGCTGGGGAGAAATCGATTTTTATATTAATCGATTTTTTTTACCAAATAATAATCGAATTTTCAAAAATCGATTTTTTTACTAAAAATAATCGATTTTTAAAAATCTATCTTTTTCACGAAATCTATTTTTTTACCAAATAATAGTCGATTTTCTTAAAATCGTTTTTTTTACTAAAAATAATCGATTTTTAAAAAATATATCTATTTTTCACGACTTTCAACATGCTGCTTTAAGTTTGTTGTATTGCTGCACGTTTAAGTTCTTTTGAGCAATATTTACACTTTATTATAAAGTAAGCCCTCCAACCACTTTTTGGTCGTTTAGTTGACATTTTTATGCAAAACACCACAAGTAATAAACCGCAAGCTCACTTGCACACTTAATCAACGGGCTATATTGTAAAATTTATTAAAAACAAAGTTTGAATTTAAACGGGGAAGAAACTTCTAAATCCACCGTCTATGCAAAATATCAAATGACTGTACTGTTTTACCAACCGACTTTTCGAGTGCTGCCATAATAAAAAAAATACGTTATGTTTGTTAGACACAAGATGTCGTTGCTATTATAGAGCTGCTGTTAAAATATCGAATCGATTATATTTTCACATCCCTACCGAGAAGCGTGAATGTGATTTTGCCTTCTCGTTCTCTTGTTCTTCGATCGGTGTCGGTATTTTTGCTCGCTTTAAAGGGTTTCTCAGGCGAGAAGGGAGAACGGCATCACATTCTTCTTGGGTGTCAGTGCGACCATTAAATTGTATGTTGTTGAGTAGGTAGAACCGCCGCACTGTCGTCCGTCCTGGATAACCGTGCGAATAAGAAGTTTTGATGAGTGTAGATGCCTTTTCGATTCTCGCGCAATTTCACGACTATATTTGTCGCGAGAGTCTGTAGTAGGATAGAGGTGACCTTTATCAATGTGCATAGAGCGTGTCGATTGACCGTGCCTTTTCGTCTGCAGCGTCCGGCAGCGGCGGGTACGCGGCGCGGCGCGCCTAGTGGCAGGCGGGCGCGCGCGCCGCCGCCGCCAGCTGACGCGCGCCGCCCCGCGCCGCCGCCGCGCCGCCCCGCGCCGCCGCCGCGCCGCCCCCTCGCCGCCGCCGCGCCACCGCCGTCACGTCGCAGCCACGTTCCGGAACCGTCGATAGCGTAACGCCGTTTGTCCACCGCCTGACGGTGGCGGTTGCGAGCTGATACCGATAATTACATATCGAAGTATCGTACATATATTTACCATAGCCGCTTGTCCACCGCACGTCCGTCACCCGAGCACCGTCATCCCGGCCGCTGATATTTCGAGTAGATCGGCGTGACCGCTATCGGCACCGAGATTTTGAGATGGGCCGATGTGCCGGCAATATAAAACACGTTGGATCTTGTCCATACACTGCCGTCACACGCGTGACAGCTGGAACAAAATAAACCGCCGATATTAGTCGGGGTGGAAAAACTATCATCGTCACGTTATATTAAAATCGGCCCGAAATAATCTCGTTCTGGGTATCGGCTCAGTGACGGTGGCAGTGGACAAACGGCCTAATGCGGCCAGCTGCTCGGACGGACTCATCCTCTAATTCTATTCACTGGAGGGCAACACTTGCTCGGTCTCTAGGAAGTTCCTAGGGATTAGACTAGAAATGTCTTCTTTATAAGTGAAAATACATTGCGACTTCCTACGCTCATAGTTTCTGACATATACTTTGTATTTTTTTTTAATTTATTTCTATTATCATAATTTAAGTAGTATCGGTTAAAAATAAGTTCGTATTGTCTGTGTTAACAATAACATTTGCTTGGTTAAATCCCTTTTTAAACTTTATATTGTTTTTTGTCGTTGTATGTTATGACTTTGTATCCGCGCAGCCCCCGCGATCTCTTCATAAAGGCTTAGCAAAAAAAGTCTCAAACCACCTTGTACCCAAATCGGGTCACACTTGTAAGACCTGATACAAGTTTGATACTTACCGGGTACGATTGATTTTGGATCGGAGGCCAGAGGAACCGCGGTGTAGGAGAATCGCTTTCATTTATGAATGGATTGACATGTGCCGTCACGGAGTGTTGTGTAGACCCGCGTTTGCCAACCTGTGGTCCGCGAGTATATGTATGGGGGTCCGCGGTGTCATCTCCGGACCATACATAAATTGCTCATTAAATGCAAAAGGGCCACAAAACGAAAAATCAGCAAACCAGTTTTATTAGAAAAACGTGATCTAAGCACGGTATATATAGATCGGTCTTTCAAATTATGTTTTGGCCGGAATTGTTGTTTATTAAGGGGGTCAGTGAAAAATGTGGTTGGTTTCCTAAGGGTCCGTGGACTGAAAAAGGTTGGGAAACGCTGGTGTAGACTAATCTGTGACTTACCCGGTCAATTTAGACACTTGAAATAACAAAAATTCCGGGAGAGCCAATTTTTCGTAGAGACCTTGGATTTACCGTTACAAATAAAGTGTCAAAAGTCCCCATCGATCCGATGTGTGCGTCGCCAGTTATTCGAGGTCAAATGTCAAAATTTTAGGTTTTTTGGATTTTTCTCGAAAACGGTAAGTTTTGTCAAATAGTACCTCAGACCAAAATTTTAGCTCTTCAAATTATCTATAAAATGGTGCTTATAACTTTTCTTTTTTAAAACCAATCATTATTCAGATATTGCGCTTGTAATTAATTACGTTTTACATGATATCCACACCACCTATGAAATAGTGTACTTAGCGCGTTTTTTTAACGTGGCTTCCCCGGGAAGACAAGATATTCCACGAACTTTTATGATCTTATTTCCTGGGACAATACTTATTTAATAGTATGAAGATTATTGATATTGGTTATTGAGTTCAACTGTCGTACTATTTTTTGTTACTTTAATCTGATTTATACTCTTCATACTCAACTTCAACAATCATATTTTCTTCGACTTCTTCTTATTCTTTCTTAATCTTGCTGAATGTTCAGAAATTGTTCAAATGAAGGCGAATCATTTGTCTCTTCATCGCGATCATACAAATCTTCCTCTCTTGTATTTAATTAAACATTTGAGCAAGACACCTTGGCAATTGGTACACGCTGAAGAACACTGTAACCCTACTTTTTTACAGCCACATTTGGCACCACGACCTTTTTTGCAATTGCAAAAATAGTGTTAAGGAGTATTTCTCGAGCAGGGGTCAGTAAACTTTTTAATCGATTCCAAAGTATTATTGATTACTTTTGAACCTCAGTCGTCAGGGTTCAGTTGATTGCCTTGCCATGTCTTACTTTGATAGTACTTGTATATCGATGGAGGAAGACAAGATAGTTATACTTTATTTTTTTGTATTTTTCAAAAATGTTAAATATCTGTGCTTATCCACGCAATAAATTTTTTGGAGCTCCATAAATAGCAAAAAGAAACAGAATTCCTTTCGTAATTTTATTATTGCTTGAGGTGAATAAACAATTTTTCAGTTCTTCAGCGTGTACCAATTGTCAAGGTCTGTTTTGCTCAAATTTTACATCAAATACAAGAGAGGAAGATTCACGATTTTGATTAAAATACTGATTCATCTTCGTTTGAACAATTTGAACGTTTGAACAATTGGAAGAAGAAGACGAAGAATAAATCGAAGAAAACATGATTATTTAAGTATGTATAAATCCGATTGGATTCCCTTGGACCCTTCGTGGTTCGACCCCGGCGGCACCACCGCCACACCTATTTTTGCCTCATAACAGCAGTGTTAAGTGCTGCTGTGTTCTGGTTTGAAGGGTGTAGTAAGGGAAACATACTTTTCCGAGGCGTTCCAGCTTAGTTAGTCCTCAGGGGTAGCGGCGCATCAGTGGCTGACCTTAGGTAGTAATATCTAATCGTATCTGGGGTTAATTATGGATGTCCATAGGCGGCAGTAGCCACTTACCATAAGGTGGACTGCATGCTTGTCTGCTACTCCAATATTATAAAAAATATATTAAAGTAACAAAAAAATTAGAACGACAGTTGAACTCACCAATATCAATAATCTTCATACTATTAAGTAAGTATTGTCCCTGAAAAAAACATCATAAAGGTTCGTGGAATAGTCCTTCCGGGAAAACCACGTTAAAAAACGCGCTGACTATGCTATTTCATAGTAGTGTAGAAATATGTGCATATCGTGTTAAACTTAATTCTTACAAGCGCAATATCTGAATAATGATAGGTTTTAGAGAGAAAAATTATAAGCACCATTTTATGGAGAATTTTAAGAGCTACAACTTTGGCCTGAAGTACTTTTCGATAAAACTTACCGTTTTTGAGAAAAGTCAATAAACCTAAAATTTTGACGTTTGATCCCGAATAAATGCCGACGCACACATCGGATCGATGGGGACTTTTGACACTTTACTTGTAATGGTTAACCCAAGGTCTCTACGGAAAGTTAGCTTTCCTGGAATTTTTGCTATTTGATCACTATTTTCATGTCTAAATTTGACCGAGCTAAATAGTATTTTGTTCTTAAGTGGTTCACACGGCATTACTGAATAACCCGGTGATATTTTGACTTCCATTCAAGTAGAGTGTCAAAAATTGTCAGTGACTTCGTGTCAAAAACATCTTACGTAAGATACGTTTCATGATTTATAAAAAAAATATCTCGTCTTGAACCGGTTAAACAAACGATCGCGAGAAAGTTATATGTCTCAAGTTCTCCAGATACTCTCAATAACTTCCTATTATAACCAAAGTTTGGCTAGCACGATAAAGGATATAAGACTTCTTTTGTATCGACTTTTCTAAGGAAAGATGTTATTTGTCGACTGCTTTTTGTGGCAAGCGTTGAAACAGTCATTTGTTGAAATTGGCGATGACTGAAAGTGTTAATTTACCTAATAGGTAATATCTAATTTAAATTTAGAATCTAAACCTTTCCATTGACTACAGTTTATAGCAGTGATTTTCACACAATTTTTTTTACCATTAAACTGCTTATTTTTAAACCCTTTGGAATTTACCATGATGATGGTATTTGTAAAAAAAATGGCAGGTTTTCGTTTTTTACTTGGTAAATAATGTAACACCGCAGTTTTTGCTTTGTAAACCACGTTAGTAGCAAAATGTGTTGTCGTGTGAACAGACTTAATGTTCGCGATCAGACTCCTTTCCCGCGAGTGAACGTTCCTGAAGACAGACCGATGTGTTATGTCCCGAAGTTGTTAATTGATTTTCCCTGTAGTTTGTGGGTGGTTTTAGTGTTTTAAACTATGATGTAAAGGGAAGTCGTTGTTTTTTCGCGTCTGTAACATATCTAACGTGAAGTTATATAAAAGTGTAATGGGAATAGAGGACGTAGTTAGTCCGAGCGCGTGCGGCTCGTAAGAGGATATTCGAACCGATTCAGATAATGCTGACGTGTAGTTTTGTAATAATGGGACACGTTACTGCGCAACGTTTAGTGCGGCTGTACCAACTCAATCTACACTATGTTCATTCCAGATGGTTTGGACTCATAGTAACTCATAGATGTTAAGAAAAATAATTGTAATAATTTACTTAATTCCTAATAAATGGATAAGGTCTGCAATAGGCAAATGTTGAGTACTACTGGTCTAATGTGTTCGAAAGTGCAATTTATTTGTTTGCTGTTACCATTTACTCTTGGTGTTGTTAAAATAATGATGTTATTTATCTACTGCAACTGACTCCTTGCTAATTAAAAATATAGTAGTGTGTACATGCATAATATTTTTATTTAACTTGCATAAGACAAAAGTCTTAAATCCTACAAGCTTTTTATATTTAGGTAGAAAATGACGTGTCGTTAGTTAGCACAATAAATTAGAGGAATTTTTTACACTCAGTTCACACGGCATTATACAGCACTGTTTTTGTTAAACCAAATCTTATCGAGTTAATATAGAGTTGGTCATACTTTGTTTATAGAAACATATACAATGTGTGCACGCCAAAAACATGCATACCGGTAAGCACGTAGACCGAATACTACAAGACATTTGAAGCAAATTTCATAAATTTGAACGTTTACCGCGGGCATCGCGTTAAACAATCTGCTTTACACGGCGAGATATCATGCTTTATTTATCAAATTGTCTTCAATAAAATCTTCACTGATTGACATAATATTAAAACAACGGGCACTTTAAAAATAAGTGCCCGTTGTTTAAAAATAAAATATAATTCTCCCTGTGAACATTTCGCTGATTGTGCGATTTAGCGAATACGACAAAAAGGCGCAGTACATTGCCGTGTGCACCCAGTCTTAGAGGTGAAACGGATATTTACATGCTGTTATTCTCTTATCTTAGTTCCTCTTTGTATCGGATATCGAACTGATATCGGACGATATCGAATGGATATCGTATACTTAGCCCGACTGGACTTTTCTAGAATTTACTTATTTTGTCATCCTCTAATTCTCATTAACTAAAATCAAAGGTATTTATTGACCTCCGTACATGGGGGGTTTCTATTAAACTACTTCATCGATATATAAATTACCAAGGACTCTAGTATGAAGAGTGGGGTTAAGGCGCAACAGATCTACCCGTAACGATTATTTTAAAGAAAGATGATGATGATAAAAGGTTACAAGTCGACCGGGTCGATCGAGACGGTGGATTGATAAAGGAGAGATAACAGCAGGAGATAGGTGGATTAAGAGACAGCCAATCAGAGCTAAAATTCTCCGTAAATTCTAAAGAATCTTGCTTAGTTGGCAATTAGTTGCGAATGAATTTTACCGGTATTTAGTAATAATAATGTCTAATAATTTAAATACTATCTTTAGCCTACGCTATTTTTGAATACGCGCTTCTATTTAAGTTTTTGATATTTCGTTATATAAATATCCGTTTACGCTCATTTTTTTTATTTAATCTTGTTACTTTTTTCAATTTTATTGTTGTTGCTCGCACTTTCGAATTTCCAATGTTTTGAAATGTACACAATTATGATGTTTCCAATATTATATTCTGTAACAAATGGCACGGAAAGTTGCCCGAAAGGAACAAAATACACATCAAAGTGCACCGTTAAACTTAAACCGTGCAAAATTAAATTTTGAAACTTTTGCAATACAACAAAATCCAGGCTAACGTTTATTGAGCA
Organism: Epargyreus clarus clarus; assembly: GCA_014595695.2. NCBI lineage: Eukaryota > Metazoa > Arthropoda > Insecta > Lepidoptera > Hesperiidae > Epargyreus > Epargyreus clarus. The sequence continues at coordinate 458,793 of JACTTY020000152.1, read as the reverse complement.
ACATTTCAGTTGGATGGTCTAATTAATCTATTTTGAATTACTTTAATTGTAGTGAAAAAAATCTCTTCTCCGAATGGCATTCGCGTCATCTGATTTAATATGTCGTGGTATCATGTGTTATTTAATAATATATTTCGAAATAACTAATACATAAATATTTTCTAGTGTTAATTAAATGAACTCTCAAACGTTAATTTATTGTCAATCTCTACGTATAATCAAGCATCGTAGTGTGTAGCTTGTATAAGTGTACTTTGTTGTATTTCTAGCGCAAAGTGTGTTAATATTATTAATAATTTTGTTTGTTTTTATCATGATCATAATTTGAAAAGTTTTATGTAGTGTATAAAATTTTGTATAGTACACGGAATACAGTTTATGAACTGTTACAATATTGTAATGGATAAGAAAATGAACGATAGATATTCAATGTCTGTATAAGTTAGTTCACTTTACTCCCGAGAAAATTTAATTTGAATGGGAAATTTTCTTATGGGGATATTAAATTTAATGTTTTAAATATAAATCTGGTTATCTATCTGTACAGGTATAATTCTATTACGAATTATACATTACTATGGTATTTATGTAACAAAAATGTGAATATACATGTCTATATTATTGTTCGTAGCCACTACTTGTGTACCTGTGTAGCTCAAACACAGTATGATGTAAAATAATATTAAGTATGTAACAAATAAATGTCCAATCAAGTAGTGTTTGCTAAAAGAGAACTATTATTATAATAAAATAGCCTTTGTTATTGTAAACCAAAGCTCAATTCGATTTAGTCGACGCAGGTTACATTTTAGGCGATTCTTTACCTACTACTGTGAGTAAACTTTTAGGGAAGGTCACGTATTTTTAAGGTTGCTACTAATATAAAAGTCAGATGTATAACCATTGCGCGGGGCGGTCACTTTATGATAACGGTCACAATATACATTAAAAGATATTTTAATCTATGAGTTCGAATCGCATTCAGCAAGCCAAAATTTTGTTGCTATTACAAAAAAGTAGCGATGTAATGTAATATAATGAGAGTACACTTATGGTTCAGATCTTTGTATCATAGTACCTTAAATAATACATTTCCATATTACATATTATCGCGTGACCTACTTCAGAAAGTTACCGTAGCTTATGATCTGCAAATCCTAAACTTTTCGGCAAATATTAGTTAATATCCGTCTCCGCATCTACAGATCAGTTGAATTTGGAAATCTGGTTTCGATACATTTGTACTAATTTTATGTTGGAATAACCGATTATTAACAAAAGCTAATAAAATGAGAAATAAACTACTGTTTTTATTATTATTTTTTTCCTACTAAATATAGATTGAGCTGTTTTTGAGTAATTTTACACTTGACGAGGGACGTTTAAAACAGTATGAAATATCACATTAGGTATTGGTAACGCAATTGTAGCTAACGATTGCATCTAAGGATAGCATATCATAATGATATATGTAAATGTTAAAGCGATATATAGTCGATTATAATAATTGAAGATTCGCCCGTAGAGTACTACTAAGGTCAAGCAGTGGATCTGCCTTTGTTTCCTGCATGCTTACATAGGTATCTATATTACCTACTTGCCATGAATTTATACGAATAAGTAAAATATGATAATTAGGTCTGATCAAGTCATAAGTATTACTTGCAATTTTAAAAACAACTCCTTGGTTAAATTTGTAAATTGGGTTCCTACTAACCTACTACATATCAATGGGAGTACAAGTACCATGAGTAGTTGCAAAAAGTTTACTTAATGTCTTCGATGGTTGTCCTTCTGCTGTTAGCGGGAAGGTGGGGCGTCGCGCGGCCAACTCGTAGCTTAAACCAAACCAGTTTAATTCCTCCGGTGGAACACGACCGACCTGTTGCCGCTGTTTACAACTGTCATTGCACGGTGCTTGTGAATGGACTAACTTACGCGATAGTAAACTGTTCAGTGAGAGTGATGATTAAGTGAAACTGTTTTGTGTTGTTTACAAAAGACTCCAATTTCGCGTCGACCAATCGACGCAACGTTGATATAAAGGTGAAGAAGTTTTACATATACACACATAACTATGTTATATCTTTATATTCAAACACGAAACAGTTGACGGAAATCAAACACAAAGATAAAATTAAGTTTGTTATATGTGTTATACCTATTAGGTTACAATTAATATATTAGATAAAGTGCTAACGTATACTCAAAATAAATTAAAGTAAATGGGATGCAACTTTCACTTATTGTCTATCATGAGTCGGAGAGTGGATCAAACGGACCTTGCCTTATCCACCTTGAGTGCGCGCGCGCAACGCAACTTGTGTTATTTCATACAACATTGGTAATGCATGCTGCTCGTGACTGCGTGACACACATTCGTAGGTACACGCGGTGACCATAAACATATTACGTGCCTATGTTTATAACGCTTATTGACTTTTGCAGGTACCTAACGCAATAGTCCCTATTACCTGCCATCACCTAATCAGATTGCTGTTACTCTAGTAACCTATTTGTACCTATAGTAGATACTTAAATTAGGAACAAGTAGGAAACCTAAGAACTTTGAATAAAATTAATGATTATAGAATAATTACTGGTACTTAAGAATCTGCAACAGTGACATTGATATTTTTCATTCTAAACGGAAATTACAAGTACATTAAGAAATTTTGGAATAAAACACAGGCATTTGGAAAATTAAATAGATTAAAATTTATCAGATGAGATTGATGATACTGCAGATGACAACATATTTCTTGATTACTGATCATAAATTACTGTTATTAGTTAAACGGATAGGATATATTTTCTGTTGATTTAACTGTCGCGCATTATTTACAAAATACTGGGAGGTAGGCTGAATGATTGAGTCAGTTTTATTATATTTACACTTTTATTACTTACTGAAGAATAAATGGGATCGGTTTAAGCAAAATGAAGAGATTACGGAGTATTAAGTTAAAAGTAAATCAGTATGGGAAATCAAAAAGGGAAAGCGAAGCGTCAGTGCCTCATTGGAGGTGAGTTACCTACTTACACAGTCTATTGATAGCCATGACCTATGAGATAATTCCCTATCCGTCTTTAGTTTGAGCTTGAAAAGCTACATTATATTTTCTTGCTGATTTTAAAATTTAACGACTTACATCAATATTCATTCTTTCATAAACATCAATAATCAACCTAAATAATAGCACATAATTAAGGAGTATCTTTGTTGTAGCTTCCGCTCTAAAATGTTTTAATTGCTGTAGCATTGTCTGATTTATTGGTTCTACAGAATGCTAGACGAAGCCTTATTGATAAATTTAGTGTAGTCTAAGTGTTTAAAGTTTCAGGAATCTGAAATCTTTCCAGTGTAAAACGTTTATATCTTCTTACAAACTGTTCCATGTTCTAATCCAATTGTTGTGTATCGTGATGTCCACAGGTAGGTACGTTGTGCTATGAATTTTTAGACGTTTCGGAGTTAGTTAACAGACAGATTGTCAGTATAATTGTGCAAAAAATCATACCTATAGGTCAGCACAGAAAAATTTTGGTCTTCGTGAATAATTGTTTTATAACATTTTCTAGTTACATTTATTTTCAAACTTCCATTAGGTAGGTACATAAAACTCCTCAAAAATGTTTATTTAAATACATGATGACATGTAAGGGTCCCAGCAGACATGCTACTAGATACATCAGTATCGGCAATCGATGGCTTGGTTAGTTTTTGGACACACGATACAGCAAATGAATGCGAAAAATGCGATGCAGCACTAATGCAGTTGCTAAAACGTGAGAGGAGCGACCGGAGCAAGTCACCAAGACGTGATGCAGCAGCTGCATCGATACAATCGCCTATGTTAAAAGTAGTAGTCTGTGTAAAATAATATAATTTGCTCATATATAATGTCCATGAAATTCAGTCATAGGTTTCTTCTTAATTGTGTATTACATTGAATTTAATTGGAACGTCTAACCGTCTCTTGACATAAAGGTAGGTACTCACAGGTACTGTGTGCAAAGCTTTATTATATAACGTTTGTAAGGTCAATCGTAAAGCCTCGAGCTGATGCATATTTTTCACCTTGCAATGTTATGAAACTTATGACCTACGTTATGTTATTCAATTTGTTTATTCAGTATAAACCTGGGACAGGGCATCTATTTTAATTTAAGACGAAGTAACCAAAAGTAGACATAATCATACAAACGCCTTGCGTAATTTGAAAAGTTTTTTGTCTCATCTGCATGGTTCTTATTTACTGATATTAGTGACTATAATTACTTTTTAGTTATAACACATTTTTTGGTATATTCATGAAATAGTTGCCGGATCTTTTACCTACATAATATATTTTAAATGTAATTTTATTTTTACAGTGCTAGAAACCACCAAGACATGGGCGGGTCGATGGACGGCTGCGGCCGAGTCGTCAAGATGTGCCTCATTGTTATCAATGTGGCAACCTTTGTAAGATTATTTTACTAAATATGTACGAAATGGGTATGTAGTCTATCTAATGTTAAGAATTTAAAACTTATGGATATAAATAACATGTTCTCAAGTTCAAACGAATAATGATCCTGGCACCTGCACGTGTCTTGTGCGCAGCCGAACGCCTAAAATTAATAAAATCTGCAATATTTTAAGCTTTATTTTAAACGAGAACGTACTCGTGTACTTATAACTGTGTCTATAAGCCAGTTTTGAAAAGGATATCTCATACCAGATTATGATCTTGCCCGAGGAGCCCTCGTGCTCCGATAGTCACAGGTCATAGCTTTTATATATATTTAAGGTGTTAAGAAAACTTTAGATAGCGTGATTTAGACACAATAGTGGTGCCATCTGTTGACGAAGGGCAGAAAGACACTCCAGCATGTTTTTGAAATTATATTGCTATTAAAAAAAAATGTTTCGACGTGCAGATCGGGGGTGCAATAACCTTGGGCGTTGGGGTATGGGTGTACGAGGCGCGATCGTTCCCCAGCACACTGATGAGCAACAACATGTACATCGCGTCGCTGGTGGTGGTGCTGGCGATGGGTGCCGCGCTCATGCTGCTCTCCGTGCTCGGCTGCTGCGGCGCCGCCAGGGAGGTCAAGTGCATGTTGCTTACGGTAATTTTGTTTGTTTTCAAAACTTAAATACCTTCGTAACATAGAAAACACAGGTGAACGATTTTTTTTGCTATTTTCATAAATGACGCCGTTATTAAATTACAATTATCTTTTTGACTCTGTGACAGTATATTATTCATTTAAGTCTAATTTCAGTGTTTTTGTATCTACTTACCTAACTGATATTAACTGACCACTGACCAGTATTTATTAATTAGTCTCTTTATTTTATTTATTTTCAGTATTACACTTTGGTATTCCTAATATTCGTAGTGATGCTAGTAGGCGGCATCTTACAATTCATATTCAGAGAGAAGGTAATGAAGACTCTGGACCGCGAGCTGTACGCGTCTATCCCGTACTACGGAGTGACCCCCAGCTATACCCTCGCTTGGGATGACACGCAGAGTCACTTGGAATGCTGTGGGGTGAGGTCCTATAAGGACTGGAATGATAATGTACCTATGAGCTGCTGTAGAGAAGTTTATCCTGGGAAGGTAATATATATCCTCCCGCCATATTTACGTATACAAAAATGAAATTATATTCTTTAGAAAAAAATCTATTATCAGATTTTTTTAATAACATAATCAGCTCGAAACCGTACGTACCTATGTAGGCGTCTTTTCTATAAATTAATATAGCACGGTACTTACATATGAGTAAGTACGATATTATGCATGTTATTCTTATACACATTGATACAAGTTTTAGACACCAATTAGTTTATTGAGGAACGTATGATCATTTAATACCTTATACATCCCTGACAAGTTTAACAGACATTCAGCTTCGTTGCGGTTCGTTATGGATGCTTGAAAACATTCTCGCTATCTTTTACAGGAAGGGCATGGGAAATAGAAATGTTTTATGTTTATTAGAATTGTTTTATTAAATTGTACGTCTGTTGTAATAAGTATACTTATATTTACAGCGGCTGGACTGCAAGTCATTCCAGAACCCGACCACAATGTACTTAGACGGCTGTCTGCAGAAGACCATAGAGCTGCTGCGCCAGGACGCGATGTATGTGGGTGTTGTCGCCATCATCATAACAATTCTTATGGTGAGTTTGTAATGAATTATGTTATGAATGAAAAAAAACTTACAAATCTTACATTTTAGTAATATAGTTATTGTACATGGCTTTAGTTTAAAATACTATCGTTGTATTATAATAATAAGGTTGATATGTTCTTGTTTGCCTTGCTCAGAACGGCTACATAAAGTAATCAATACTTATTATATTTTCACGTATTTTATTATATTTTCTTACAGTTGCTGGCCTTAATATTCTCATGTGCGTTGTTCTCGAAAATACAATGACACTGAAGCAACGTTCAGCGGAATACATTTGTAACTTGAAATTATTGTTTGATTTGACTGTTTTGATTACGTTAAATTAGTCGATGAATTACTGTTGACTAATAAAAATAGCAAAAAAGCTCTATAAAGATATAAATATAGTAGCACGCTAGGGTAATAGCGGTTTGCTTATATTTTTATTCTGCGCTACTCAAGTCAACGTGGGGCTGTTCACATCGATTAATGTATTTGTGTAATTATTACATTTGTTAATTTATTTGCTAAATATAAGTTCATGTTTTACAATAAATTGTGTATATTGATATGATTTTATTATTTTTATTTATGTTTCTCAGACTATTTCTTTATAAAAAGAGTATTAACACTTATTGTAATAGCACTCTTTTAAAATACTAATATATTATATTAATATATTATATTAAATACTAATATATTATATTAATATATTAGTATTTTAAAAGAGTGACATAAGTTTAACATAATTACTCATTAAGCGATTTTAATTACTGAAAATAACTTGATCATAAATTTCGCGATTGTCAGTGGGGTAAAAAGAAAGATAAGACCTAAGGAGAAAGCATTTAATCTATTACTTCTTGATCTTCCTGCGTGGTGGGAACTTGATAGTGTTGGGATTCCCCTCGCGGTACTGTCCGGCGCGCGTGAACCAGCCGCACTGGCGCACCACGCAGTCCGACGTGGTGGTGCCCAGCGGCAGCCCGAGCGCGCTGATCCGCTCCAGGGCTTGGCTCGGACCGCCTATTATCTGCATTTTATATTGGCAAGAGAAATTGTAAATGGCAGATTTATATAGTTAACAGAAGTAGTAACATGACCACGCAGATGTTATGTGATTTGCGCCCAAAGAACTTTGTTTTTACAAATAGAGCAGGCGTCTTGCCTGAAGTTTATAAAAGTGGTAGGAACTCAGGAACTCAGGAATCATGCTCTTCTCTCGGCCTAGCACCTTAAATTTCTTGTTATTATACCCTGTCTCTTTGATCCCTATTTATGTTCTTGTGTTTAAATGGCATCATTTAAATTATTATATGCTTATTGTGTTGGTTTTATACTTACTCGACCAAATACAACGTGTTTTCCGTCGAATTGCGGCAGAGGCTTGAATATAATGTTAAACTGGCCGCACACTTCGTTGTCGTTTGTCACTACCATTGACATCACACCTGGATATGTAGTTTGCTTGTACTTCGATATACATTCAGTGGCTTTTAAAATACATACTTTTATATAATATATATGATTATTTTTTAAGACTTTAATTTAATTAGGTCCATTATCTTACATTACATTATTTGGTGGCTATAATAAAATTTTATACGGCTACTTTTTATAGATATATTATATTCCGGACATTACTGCTACCTATACAAAATGTTAAAATTTTACTGCACTTAGGTACTTATGTTAGACTATCAGATAATATTTCATTCATATCGTAGGCGTTAGTAAGTTAACATAGCAAGCTAAGTAAGTAACATAGTAAGCTAAGTATCAGACTCTACATTGACCTTCAGTGCGCCATAATAAATACAACATTGTACACTCATGCTATTTTAATAATAAATTACCGCACCTGCGTTAAAACGGATATAAATAATTATATCTAGTTATTATAAATATATCTGCATTGAATGTCAAGGTAGGTACGAGTATATAGGTACCGATGAACTTAAAGTGACTCTATATTCTTAATAGCTCACATGATAAATAGACATCTTGGCTCGGTTTTTGCAAATTTTCGGGTCAAAAAGAAAGAAAATCTTATGTATTTGAACTCATTTTTACTATAACTATACTTAGTGATTTTTTTTATTTTACTGTTTAGTTCATACCTGGTACAGTGTGCTTGAGCTTAAAGTTTTCTGCTTCCATGGGGTCCGTGACCCCCTCGGGTAGGTAGCATCCAAACCCATTATCTTTCACCACATCACCGCCGCGGCAAAACAGATCTGGTACTACCCTAGAATATCCTCGTATTACTTAGCTGACGTAATAAACTCCAGGATATTAGAAAATGTAATTACAGAACATAAATTGTTCTTAGAACCATTATCACATCTTCTTGTTATTACGATCAATTTATTATTTTAGAGATATTTCTATGCATGAATGAATTCGCTATTGATTTTCAGTTTGTATAGTAGCAGAGTGATATATCAGAAATATGCATTATTCATTTCCTATTTAAAATAAATAACAATTAATTTCCTTAAAAACTAATGAGATACTACAGAGTGAAGGATCTTATAATTGACTTAAGGGCAGTTAAGACTATTTTCAGTGTTCAAATATAAATGATTATATTTTCTGATAAGTTAGTAAGAGTCTGGTGACTCTAAGTAAGATTCATCAGACTCTTACTAAGAATCACCACTTACCAGATAGAGTCAGATTACCTGAAAAATCTAGTACCCATGTACGCATAGCCTCTGTCTTCGCCCTTGAGCAGGTTCAGGAATAACTGGCACGTCTTCGGCACGATATCCGTGAACAGCTCGGCCGTCACCTTGCCGATCTTAGAGCCGCCCACCACCCATATGTCCATTGATACTCTACACGCAAAAATCCATTAAGATTATAATTTTAATATGAATGTGAAGAATAAATAACAGCAGCATCGAAATGCTATATTTTAATGCTTTATTTAACTCCAGATATAGAGACGTAAACTAAATCAATAATGAGATGATGTACCTAATTGATCGTATGGAAATGTGTTACTAAATAAGTAAAGATTCATTAATTTATGATAAATATAACAAAAGTAACTTTGTTCTATGAAGACTTGGTGGCTTATCGAAAGCAGGGTCCCGAATGTCACGATCAATTTTTTCAGTCTTGAATAATATAAACGGCAATCTGAAATGCAAGTAGCTTTGAATTGAGTTATTTTACACTCCACACTATACACTTTAAATAAATAAGTAGGATAGGTATATTAAAATTTGTGGTACTTACGAAGCGCCCAAAATTAATTTATGTTTGGTGTCTTTCCAAAGCTTCTCCAATTCCTTTGTGAGTAATTGTTCTGATCTCTAAAATAAATTTTACATTAGATACAAACTTGTCAAAAACGAAAAGTAGATATTTATTTATGTGTGGATATCGCTATGTACTGAAATAATATAAATTAAACAGCTATTATTTTCAAATGATGGGCAGACTATTTTCTACATATAGCTTTTGTATTAAAAACAACGTACTAACAGCTATAAGCAGTCTGGAGTAGAAGTACAAGTTTTGTTTCTGCATAGTGTCGAGAACCCGTTGTCTTTGCTTGCAAAGCAATTTATTGTACGTATCCGTCGGTTCTGGATACATCCAGCAATCCACAAAACCCTTAAATATGTACAAGTGATAATTCAAAATGTCATTAAGGTAATTTTTTTTCATCACGTCCACGTCTAGCTCCTAAAGCTTATAGGTACTGTAGAAGCAAATGGCAGTTGAGAGACCAAGATTTAAGTTCATCTTTTCGTCTAAGAGCTGGCAACGTTTTTGAGAGAGAATTTCAGGTAGGCCAGTTTTTAGATATGCTCTCTCTCTCACTCTCCCGGACATCATACGGGCTATCTGGCTGGCGACAGTGGTTGCGCTCATCAGTGCGCATCGTACCTGTACAGGTAAAATATCAATTTTTCAAATCATTTTAAGAAGTTTTTTTTTTTCTTCGAATTACTTTAGTATGGCTGAAATTTTAATATGATGTTATTTAAGTAACTAAAAACACAAATTTAATTTGCCAAGCAATAATTCGATTGTTAACCTTCGGCCAGATCGATCTAAAATTGAAAAGTGATTGGGCATATTGGAGGAGTGCAGACAATAAATGACGGAAAATACGATTTTATCTGGTTTGTTGGGGAACAATTACCATCATTAGTTGCGGACATTATAATTAAAGGTAAAAATTAAAAATAAAAGCACTTATAAATTTTTTTACCCGAAAAAAGTATAAATTTTTTAATTTTATTGCAGATAATAATTTATTACAAAAAGATGATACCAATTCAAAAGACGATGATGACAATGAAAATGACAGCAGTGATGAAGATGATGACGACGACTATCAAAATGCCCCCCTTTTTTTGTGATACAATTATTGATTAAAAAATCGAGATTTTGTAGAAAAATAAATTATTGTTTTGATTCCGTATTAATCCACAGATTAATTTAATAGTTTTCAATCCTTTTTCTGTAATTTATTTGACAACTATTTCTATACCAAGTAAAATGATACCACTCCACTTTTCAATTTTAGATCGATCTGGCCGAAGGTTAACAATCGAATTATTGCTTGGCAAATTAAATTTGTGTTTTTAGTTACTTAAATAACATCATATTAAAATTTCAGCCATACTAAAATAATTCGAAAAAAAAAAAAATTTTGCATTCAAAATTGGCGCTTGGCACAATTAAAACAACACTAAAAATGCCTGGCAATAATAGATTCATCCTGCAAAAAGTCCAATAAAAACAATAAAAAAAAAAACTTCTTAAAATGATTTGAAAAATTGATATTTTACCTGTACAGGTACGATGCGCACTGATGAGCGCAACCACTGTCGCCAGCCAGATAGCCCGTATGATGTCCGGGAGAGTGAGAGGGAGAGCATATCTAAAAACTGGCCTACCTGAAATTCTTGTTTTCTCGACGTTGCTAGCTCTCGTACTATTTAGATTTGTTATTCATAGAAGTTTCGCAAGCACCATTAAATTGCGATATTTATTTGTAATAATCATTACATTTTATGTATTTATTCTAAAGACAAGTTGATTTTTGGTTTTGGTTTTACCGTACTATTCGGTTGGTGATTTACTACTGCGAAGGTGGTAGAATCCTTTGTGGTTCGACTCCGGCGGTACCACCAGCATTTCTATTTCTATCTCATAAAAGCTGCATTAAGCTCTGCTGTGTTCTGTTTCGAAGGGTGTGGTAAGGGAGACATACTTTTCCGAGGCGTTCCAGCTTAGTCCTCAGGGGTAGCGGCGCATCTGTGGTCGATCTCAGGTAGGAATATCTAATCCTATCTGGGGTTTATTACAGATGTGCATGGGCGCAGTAGCCACTTACCGTCAGGTGGACTACATGCTCGTCTGCTGCTCTTATATTATAAAAAATCATTCTCTGGTGTTATTACAATAGAGAGAAAGACTCATCGACATATACTTAAGTTTATATGCACGTTTAATTAACAATTTTTATGTTAAACTGACTCGTGTTCTAAGCGGGAAGAATGAGACTATTATGAATATACTGTTAAGTTTATGCATTTTTAATGAACAATGTTAAACTGACCCCAGTTCTTTGTATATAATTAATCCGCTTTAGCAAGTCCTTATTCACGTTCATATTCTCTTCTAACTGTCTCGCATAGTAGTTCAGTCGCCTGGGCTTGAGATAGAGCTCGGGAAATAATTCCGGAGGACTGTCGTCCACTTTGTGTTTCGCCATTTGGAGCTAAGTGACATAATTTTATATTTAATAGACGTATTGCACGTATTTATAATAATGATAATGAGTTAAAACAATAAATACCAAATGGATGGGTTTGAAAAATTAAATATGTACCTACTTCCTTAACGAATTTGCTTGTGTGATATGATGATGATGATGAATACTTACATTATAAGCAATACCTTTATAAAATGTATGTACCTATGTATAATATTTAGTAGGATTTTCAAAGGAAATAAAACCAATAAAATATACAAATAGTATTAAAAATATCACCTCTTTTTGATGATTGCACCATGTTGCGTAGAAGTCCTTTGAGAGTAGTGGAAATCTTGGTGGCTGGGAAAAGACTACTTATAAAAATGATTCATAAATGAATTTTTAAACTTTAATTAAAAATGTTTCGGTATTGCCTATGTCGTACAAGTGAATACATTTCCTACTAAATTTTGTTCCACGTAATTATTCTGCTTTGTAAATATAATTCCTAGCATTATTTCTTCTATGTTTGAATACCCAACAGGTGTTCCGCATAATTCTTTAAGCTTCATTTTAGATGTCCATGGGCAGCAGTGGCCACTTTTCATCAGATGGATTGCATGTTTGTTCGCTACTTCTAATATAAAAAAGACATAAGGATATTTTATGGCAATAGTAATCAACTAACGAGTTTGAACTCTCTGGGCCTGCGGACACGGGGCGGGCGCGGGCGCTCCGGCTCGGGCGGCGGCGTGCGCAGCAACGGGTTCTCTAGAAGCTCATCGCAAGCACGCTCGCGGGTGGGATGCATGTTATATACTCACCCAATTTTATAAGCAATTACTGAAAATAAACAATATGCCTGGATATTTATTTTATCTAGGTCCTAAAGATACCTACTATAATGAGTCTTATAGGTTTCTCGATTTGTATTATGTATTTGTATGAATTGTATTAAATATATAATTTTTTTCGTAATTCTAGTTCGGGAATGTATGTTTCTATTTTATAAGAGCAAGGTGGGGCAATTGTAATTTATCCCAGGTTTGTCAGATGTATAGTCAGCGTAAAACTGCTAGTCCGCTCTGAATATAGAAATGAATCGCGTCGCCATAGCAAATTGTATCACTACACCTGCTCACAAGAACTTCAGAGCGGACCAGCAGTTTGGCGCGGTCTATACTTACCTATACTACTATACTACCTATACTATATATATATATATATATATATAAGTGGTTATGAGTTTGCTGTTAAAATCAAATGAGACGATGGAATAGAAAAGTTATTTAAACTTACTCAAATAATCTCAGATTTAGTCTGTACAAAAAAAAATCGTTTGAGTCGAGTAGACGATAAACTTAAAAAACAACATGAAAATGTAGTGATAAAGATTGTCTCATTTTTTAATGTATTACACGTATTTACACTCGAAATTTACAATTTTAATCGTTGTAAAATGGCATATAAAATACATCACAACTTGATTAATCTTCTGCCAAATTTAGAATTAATCCGAATATAGGTATATTGTCTGTGAATTATGCAAAGAGATACCTAATAAATAAAATTATCATACTGTAGAAATGTAGATTCTTAAAAATAAGTATGATGTAAAAATATTTTTTCTATACCTGATATGGTTTCATCTAGGTATATATTTTTTTAAATAACTGTAATTTATGTAAATTTTTTTAAGTTGCCTTATGCCGTACTAATTTATGCAAGTTTACGAGCTTCTTTAGGGATCAAATACAGATAATATTTATAAGTGATTATTTTACTCAAATTAAATAGTAAAACCAGCAGGGTTCTTATATGTACCAAACGAGCATGCTGTCCACTAGATATTGTCAGCCAAGCAAACAGTTAACTGCAAATAGTAATAAAGTTTGGTCTGAAGTTTGTTACAGTTCCCTGTAAGCAGAGAACATACTACTCTCTTCCGAGCTCGTAAGAACTAAGTTTTCACGTGTCATATCAAGGTAGAGACCTTATCATACCCTTTGAAGCAAAATATAAACTCTGATTTTATAAGACAGAAATAGGCTCCACAGTTGAAACTAAAACGGTTCTATCACCTTCAGTATGTACATAAATACCTAAACGATAACATTTACTCATATGTATATGGGAGAAATGCATTATAATGCCATTCTCTAAACTCATAATAATGATATCATTAATATATCATTATTATGAGTTTTAAATAGTTTACTTACGAACCATATGGTTCGTCAGTAAACTATTTAAAAAGCTGTAATAAAAATGTTATAGTTATTCAAGATTTGATATATTTAACCGATTTGGACAGATTTTTCACGACAAAATTGAGCGCATTACAGAAAATCACGTACGGCCTATAGACTGATGAAATTGTGAAATGTCGACCTTTTGTAGACAAAACGTTGGATAGATTTATTATTAACAATACTATATTGTAAAAATACAAGAATTTCAATGATATTATACTTATATAAAGTCTAAAATTAAAAATACACGAATATATTACACGAATGATTTAATTGTCATCAAATAAATGAAAGTGCTGTAATATTTAAATTACAATGGCACATATTTAATCAATTAAATCCCTGTCACTTTGAGGACAATACGTCGGCGTAGTTTTGGCAATAACAACATATTTAGAGACGCTGCTTTGGAGCGCTCTGTAGGTGACAATGGCCGTGTTCATGTCCCAATCAAACTGTACCATTGGCGGCCCGAATGGGTTGTAAATGTCCACCTGCACGTAATTCAGCCTCGAACACTTTGGCACCTGTAAATGTAATTGAATGTTTTAGAGTATTATATAATCGACAACCATAGCTACTATCCCATAGCTACCTTAGCTTCCCATTGGTTAGCCATAGATTTCTAGAAAACTGATCTATCGATTTGATTTTTTCTTATTCTTTAATTTTATTTTCCAGATTTATATAAGTATGTAGATCGGTGTTGTAAAAATATAAAATAAATTTGTGTTTCGTTACAGATAAATAAGTACTTATGTGAGAGCCATACGTTTAGAACGCCTTAATCGGCATGTTAAATTTTTGGTGCTTTTTTGACTATGTGTACATCCTATATATTGTAACCCAAAAATTTACTGAATAAAGATTATGAATTATGATATTCTTATCCTGTAGTTAATATCAGAAATTGTAGTTAATATTTGTACTTAATATCAGAAAATTGAAGAAAAGGAATAAAAGTATCAGTCAGATTAAATACTTACTACAACAGGGATTTTGACGGTTTTTTCGAAAAATCCAATCGAACCACCCACGGAAAAGCTAACTTCACCTTTGTTTTGACCTACAAGAATAAGTATAGGTTATAATAAAATCTATTAGCATTTATAAGGATTCATAATTATTTTGTGTGATTTTATTGTCACCAGGGATGTAAAAGGAACTGTACGTACTAATTTAATTTATATTATGTTCCGGTGAAATAAGAATAGTTGGAAATTATCTTTCCTGCTTTAGCTTCTGCCTTGCGCCTAAGAACATTTTCCTATAATAACTATTCCTTCTCCGAATAGTGTCCGTCCCTTTCACTTCTGTTTGATACTTATAATTCTGAGTTCTAAATTATACGGATATTGTCTCAAAAAAATAAATAAATTGTATAATGCTCTCTATATGTAATTTGCTCAAACCCATCAATTAGGCTTGATAAGTGTATAAACAATAGAATGAAATAGGAACTTTTCCCTTGACGGGCTTAAGTAGGAGTTGAAACATTTCTTGCAGCGGAGGTCTGTGGACCTCCGGCTTCGGGAAGAACATTCCTCGCCAAAAGAGATGAAAAAAAATGGAAAAGTCACTGAATGAATGAATGCTATGTGGAAAGAGACCTTGGGTTCGGCCGACCTTGGGTTCTGCCAGCTTGGGTAGCTGGCAGAACCTAAGGTCGGCCTCTGGATTGTTGAGGAACTTCTTCAAATTTTACTCACAAACTTTTCATAGGAAGCAAAAATGCGTTTTATCGTCTAGGAAATTGCGTCAATAATAGGGTAAAATTGAGGTTGCATATTGTTTATAGTTTGGGCAGAGGAAGTCGTGGGTAACTGATAGTAATAAATTGGTAGATATTACACTTCGTACAAATTACTTTCTTAATAAAGTAGATATTAGGTGTACTAAAAGAGTTGCTTACCGAATTTAAAAGTGTATTGTTGACCACAGGTACAGTTACACGCAACAGACAACAAAAATAAACAAATGTGTAAGAGCTGCATGGTGTTTTCGGAGTCTTACTGAAGTGTTATCTTATAAAGTGGTTATTATTTTTAAAAAATGCGGTATTTATATACTCAATATTATATAATACTATATATTTTATGATATGTATAACATACATGGTACTCATGTATACATGGTGCTCCATAAGTATTGGGTATTCGTAACACTGTGCAGGTCTCACTAGGGCCTTTCAGAACATTGACTTTTGTGTTAACAGAAACTTATGTTATTTGAGTATACCTAGTGTCTTTTTACCACGCTTTTATTAGCTTGATCTGTATGTGTGTAACGGAATCTTTGAACTCGATTTTTACCCACTTAAACGGTACGATTAATTTAAAATTTTGAATAATTATCAAGAACCGACAATAATGCACGATTTTAATAATTTTATCCCCTTCTCCTCATCATCATCAGGATCGTTAGGAATCAGGATTAACGATTTTCTTTGTGCGATTTTAGCGTGGTTTTTAGTTTTTAAACTATAATTATTTTGTAAATTTGACAAATTTTTGTTATCAAATTGTATTTTGTATCACAAATTGTAAGAGGTTTTAGTTGTTTTATTACTTTTATATTATATGTTATTTTCATTAATCATGGTTACACATCTTTGGTTTGAGTCGTAAATTTTAAAACCGTTTAGGTTAATTTCATACCAACTATAATCATCAAAGTTCTACCTCTTCTAATATAAAAATATATGGACACTGAAATAATGATTATTTTAAATACTGTCATCCTTATACAATATCTAAATTTATGTAGTTTTGGGACACCCTGCATACACCTGTATATAATAAAAAATAAATTGCCATTCGTGTTTTACATAATAATATAATTTATTATATTTAGTTACTTAGAGAAACATATATAATATACCTAAAATTGAAATAGTCTGTTCACTATTTATATTTGTTGCAAAAAAATATACCCAAAATTTAATTGAAATATCGCCTTCGCTGTTAAATATTTAATTATTATTATCTTATTTTAACAGGAATGTTGATGAGAGTAGATTAGCTCAAAATATATTAAAGAAAGGAGGGTATAAGTAAATGTGTGTCTCTTTGGGCATAGATTATCTTACTGGAAAGGACCTGTAGGAATAATATAAATTGCCGAGAAGCCTATGCTAATAGTAATGTAAAATACTCCTTCAAGTGCTATTTAGAGGTGAGATTTACAATCAGAGGTGGTAAAATTTCCTACAATAAGTTCGACGGCGATTGTGCATTACTTATTTACTGACATTGCTCATTTGACGGTGTGAACGTGAAGTGGAATGTATTGGGCATAAATATTATTTTAAGTAAACAATAGGCTGAAATATCCCAAATGGACTTCACGAAGGCCTATTGTCTAGGTGTAAACAGAAAACTCCTCATTTCCTTTTATGAATGCTTATGACAAAGACTCGTCTTTGTAATGTTTAGGGATTCTAGTGACTAAAATAGAGATGAGGTATCCCCTACATATTCATACTACTATTTGGCCCTAAAACTACACCTTACCTAATACTTTTAAGAACATCATTAATGTGTTTAAGAAATCATTTCTTATATGATTACAGAATACAAATGTTTTTTTATAAATGTTTGTTGTGATATATTAAATACCGACAATGCACTGGCAAAAAATAGTATATAATTCTATGGAGAGACTAATTGATTGTTCTGGTGTTAAAGTCAAACACGACAATATAATTGAGATAATAGATTTAAAATGTTGTTTTAGATATAATAATGATCGAATTTAGATTTATTGTGGACACGCTTTGTATTAGTTTCACTCGAACAGGTGAACAGACGAGAAATGGATAACTATGAGTGGTTTTTTAACTGTATTTTTAACGTTTTTCAACAGATTTTGGAAGGTGGTAGCACCCTTTGTGGTTCGACTCCGGCGGCACCACCGCCACACCTATTTCTATCTAATAACAGCAGTGTTAGGCGCTGACGTGTTCCGTTTTGAAGGGTGTGGTAAGGGAGACAGATTTTTCCGAGGCGTTCCAGCTTAGACCTCAGGGGTAGCGGCGCATCTGTGGCCCACCACTGGTAGGAATATCTAATCCTATCTGGGATTGATTACAGATGTGCATAGGCGGCAGTAGCCACTTACCATCAGGTAGACTGCATGCTCCTCTGCTACTCCTATATTATAAAAAAAAAACTTATAAAAAATAAATTTATACAAGTAGCAAATTAACATGCTGTCCATCTCACGGTGGTGAGGTCTTTACTGCCACCCATAGACCATGTGTAATCAAATTCAGATAAAATTAGAGTCATATCTGAGGTCGGAAAAAGACAGTTGCTACCCTTGAGAACTAAGTTGGGACGACTCTGGTAGGTCGGGTGTCTCCTTTACCACAACTTTCAAACCAGAACACAATAGCGCTTAACACTACAACAACATTAATGTGTAAAAAAACATCTACTCATGTTTTTATCAGAAGATACTTGCTATAAGGCCTTGCTACAGCCTTATATTACCATTACCTATATATATATATATAACGGCGCGGGCTATTATTTTCAATTAATTTTAGTTAATTTTGAGTTGAAGCTATTTAATCTTATTTTATGATTTCCATTCAAATTACTTCATTAACAATTATTTTAGTAGACTATATTTTTGGAGCGGGTAACTCCGGATGGGGTTGCAAGTGCCGCCTTTTTGTTATAAGAACTATGATTATTGTTTCGTTTTTGAGAGTGAGTTGACAATTGACGTTGATGGCGTGTGGACTTGTAAATCCATCGGCTCCGAATTTATTATTTTCTTGTGTGCTTCTTTGTTGGAACCGAAAGCAGTTGGTGCACTATGAAGGAACGCCATCTGGCATTTCTATATCGGTCAGACGCGAGGCTCGGCGATCTGACATATCTGACATATATATATATATATATATATATATATATATATATATATATATATATATATATATATATATATATATATATATATATATTAATCATTACCGATAAAAATGACACTTATGCCACGATACGTTTATCAGGTGTCATATGGATTAATTTAAAAAAACATGGAAATAACAAATGAATGATTTAATAGTCTCCACTTTAAAAAGGTTTTAAATTGGATATTACCATGCGATGTACAGTGTTAGAACTATAACATCCTTATAATGGTCTACTCGTTACTTCCTATGAGTTCCTTGTAAATTGAAACGCTGTTGCAATTCGGCGCAAGCTCAGCTTTAGCAATAACAATATATTTGGAGATACTGCTTTGCGAGGCACTGTACGCGATGTCGACGGTGTTCGTGTCCCAGTCGAAGGTGACCGTTGGAGGCCCGAGTTGGTTGTAGACTTCCACACGCACATAACGCAGTACCTTACATTCTGGAACCTGCAGTCAATCCCGAATTAATATTTTACTATATTTTTGGAGTATTTTATCTTCAATCTATTATAAATTAATTAAATTTAATTAACTATTTTAAAAAAAATTGACTTCTATGACATTTAGCAGAAAATAGTGCTTTAAGGAGCGTATTATAAATGCTACGCTATGCGTCATTGTTTGTGTCTTAGTCCAAAACAGATTTGTGATTGGCTACCGATATCATAACAGGCAGTGGCTTCTTATCATCAGGTGGAATCAAACACGCGAACAGAGGAGAGGAAATGTGTCATCGACGAGTTATTACTAACAATAATAATAAGTAGTTCTGAATTAAGAATATGAGTTTTTATACAATATAGGGGTAGCAGACAAGCATGTAGTCCATCTAATAGTAAGTAGCTAACGCCACTCATGGACATAATATGGATATCTCTAATCAACCCCAGATAAGATAAGATTTCTACCTCAGGTCGGCCACAGATTGCGCTCCTTTGGACGCCATTGATCCTAGGACAAAGCTGGAATACCTCGGGAAAGTATGTCTTCCTTATCATATCCTTCAAACTAGAATACATCAGTGGTTAACACTGTTGTTATTAGTCTGTATTTCTGTAATAGGTGTGGCTGTGGTGGCGCCGGAGTCGAACATAGAGGGTTCTACTACCTTCACTAACGTTGTATTAAACGTTAATCAATCCGAGATGGTGAAGTGTGAAGCGGGACGAAACGTTTTGTATCAAAATCTTTAGACTGTTCGCTCTATGATCCTATTATTTAACCGCTTTGGATGAAATCAACGCATATCTGCTTTTACTTGTATAAGTAACAATACGGGCCAAAAAATTGAAGTACTTATTTTACATACTTACTATAACAGGGATTATTTTATTTTTCTCAAGTAATCCAATGAAACCAGTCACGGAATAAGAAACTTCACCTTCACTACGTCCTGTAAAAACGTATTCATAATAAAATATTATAAGTATACATATGTACTTACCTGTATTATCAGTATTTAAAAAAATACATAATGTGTATATTTTAATTCTGTGTTAGGTTAAGGTAAAGAAGTGCTTGTTTTATAATGTACTGTGTACCTATTATATTACCGGTGAAAGAAGACTAGTTGGGACTATAATAGCTCTTCGCACCCTACTGCGGAGGGTAATATTATAGATACATACTCCGTGCATACGAGTACACTATATCACGCCTCTTTTTTGGCATGCCTAACAACGGTTTAACACATGGGGTGTCGTTGGATTCATCTAAATTGTGAGTAACATAAGATATAATTTTAACAGTCTGGTTTCTGTTATCAGAATCGAAAATCTGTGAAACCACATACATAACTTTCTCAATTTTCACAGGTAATTAGAATACTATGAGCAAAGTCATAATAAGGGGAAATATACGCTGACACCTTTCGTGTAATATACAGGACTGCGTGTGTTCTGGAAATTTGGTAACGCACTCCATGTCTCTTGATTACTTGTTGCATAGGTATGGATACCATATGAGAACCTTTTTCTTTTAAATATTATCAGTTCTCTGATCAATTCCCGGCCAATCATCATTTTTATTTGACTGAGACCTGTAGGTATCGATAGCTTCAGTCCATCAACGGATTTCTTCAGTAAGTATCCTGTCGCAAAGCAAAAAAATCGAAACAAAACAAAGAACGTATTTGATAAATTGCCGTCAACCCATTACAGTCCCACTGCTGGGCATGGGTCTCCTCAGAATGGTAGACCTTTTGAAAACTCTTTTTTTAAAGATACATACATTACATACATTTATGCAGGTTTCCTCACAATGTTTTCCTTCGCCATTAAAACAAGTGATAAATAATTTGTAATACGCACTCAACAATACCAGTTGGTATAACTGATTGAAGAATACGCACATAACTTTAAAAAAAAGAGCTGAGTGTTGCGGGATTGGCATCCGAATTTCGGACCCTTCTATTGCGAGACCGAGTTTCAACCCTTGAGCTAACAGTGCTAAAATCTTTAAATACCTATATTATGTATTATGTTAAAAAAATACGAATGGTATAAAGAATAGCTTTGCTTACCGAATTTAAAAGTAAATGTATGTGATCTATGTTTATGTCCATGTTCATGCCCGTGCCCGTGTCCGTGTCCATGCCCATGTCCATGTCCATGCCCATGTCCGTGTCCATGCCCATGACCATGTCCATGCCTATGTCCATGCCCATGTCCGTATTCATGTTCACCGAAAGTACAATTAATAATACACGCGGTATAAAATAAAAACAAATAAGTGTACGATAGATGCATGGTGTATGCAGAGAGTCACTATAATCTTATAAAGTGCCTATAATTTTTTAAACTAATGGTATTTATATGTCTAATATTATATCATACTATATTCGAGTAACGTATACAGGGTGTCCCGTAAACATTAGATAAACTTTCGAAACCATCTTTTGTTTTAGTAGAGACCTACACGGATTTCGAGTCACTCGCATTTTTTTGTAAAATTGGATTACACCTTTGTAACTTTTAGTCGTAACTAACACAAATTGTAAGAATTTCCAATTCTTAATTGGTTTCAAGAATGCAAGTTCGTTACAGCTGTAGGTATCATAGTTCTTCATTACTCATGGTCAACCGAATTTATATCACATTGAGTCAAAAAGTTCTAATTTGCATTAACCAGTTTTAAGTTAGTCGCGTATCCAAGTACTATTTATGGGACATCCTGTATGTACGAAGACAATTAATTAAACATAATTAAAAAAATAATTAGGTAATAATTTTATTACCCATTGTTTGTAAAGTAGGAGAAATGCACACATAAGTAAATATGTATATATCGAATATTAAGTTGTATTATTTTTATGCTATTCCCATTTTTCTACCTTTGAATAAATTTGTGATTTGCAAAACATATACAGGGTGAATCTCCATAAAGTGCACATATTGAAACAGGTAAAATTAAACCGCATTTTGTCGACAAAAAAAATATAAAAAAAATAAAAAAAAATTTTTTTTGGGCTTTACGACCTTTTGAATTTTTTTTTGGGAATTGTGCACCTGAAGTAAATAAATCGCTATAACTTTTAAACTAAGAGGGTTATCAGGTTCAAATAAAAATAACAATGATTGCCAATGATAGGCCGTACTGATCCATGAAAAAAAAAACAAAAAAAAATCATCTTCCCAGGAAAAAAATGTCAGATTAGTGCAAAAAAGCACTTTTTTTAGGTAAAATTTTCAGTAATCATCAATTTCCTCAAAATAATCTAGGCATTTTATTTTTTTATTATTGTTTAATGCAATTCTACGTCGTATTAGCTTTCAAACACTAAAAAAACCACGCCTCTAACTCAAGTATAAAGTTTGCTAGGAACGTTTCAAAAAAGATACTCATGACGCGACGCACGTGCGCCCTAATAAAACTGGTATAGTCCGACCCATAATTAGATGTCCAAAATATAAACAAAGAAAACTATCAAAAATATGTTTCAATGGTAAATTCATGGTAGTTTCTTATTTTTGACGATAATAAAGTGATAAAACTGTAATAAAATAAATCTTTAATAATTAAAAAAAAAACACTAGTTTGTATGAAAAATGTTATTTATTACCAACACCCTTAAAAACTGCCTTTGTTTAAGCGCTCGTAGGAAACTTTATACTTAAGTTAGAGGCATGCTTTTTTAAGTGTTTGAAAGCTAATACGACGTAGAATTACATTAAATAATAAAAATAAAATATAAAGCCTAGATTATTTTGAGGAAATTCACGATTACTGAAATTTAACCTAAAAAAATTGCTTTTTTCACACTAATCTGACTATTTTTTTCTGGGAAGATAAGCTTTTTTGTTTTGTTTTTTTTCATGGATCAGTACGGCCTATAATTGGCATTCATTGTAATTGTTGTTTGAACATGATAACTCTTTTAGTTCAAAAGTTATAGCGATTTATTTACTTTAGGTGCACAATTCCAAAAAAAAAACTTCAAAAGGTCGTAAAACCCAAAAAAAATTTTTTTTATTATTTTTTTTTATTATTTTTGTCGACAAAATGCGGTTTAATTTTACCTGTTTCAATATGTGCACTTTATGGAGATTCACCCTGTATACTAGGCTAGACATGGTAAAAATGTCACGAAATAATGTATTTTACTATTGTTGAAATGTGTAAGAACTAGTTTTGCTTGAGGGTGTATTTTTTAAGTAAAAGATGTGTTGCTTGCTCAAAGTTGTAATTGACACTGACTGTCGCAACTATTTATAATGCACTTAACATACCGCCCACCAAAAAGGGCTTAAGACCTTTTTAAATACAATAAATTCTTTTGAAATTACTAGAAACAATAGTTAAATTAAAAGTTTTATATAAAGGAAATAACGTTAAATTAGGTATACAAGCAAGTTAATAATTAATTGGTAATGGACATAAATTTAAAATGGATCTTCGAGTATTTTTTCCACCGTAGCGCACGGTGTACACTCGTGTAATGTTGTCTCGTCCAGGATGCTTCTGCATTACTCTTGCTAACGCCCATTTTGCTGGAGGCATGGTTTCATCTCTGAGTAGTACTACCTCACCAATTTCAAATTCTGGTTTTTCGTGGAGCCACTTAGGGCGTTGGTTCAAACGTGACAAATATTCAGATTGCCAACGATTCCAAAATGTCCGAACCAATCTTTGGGTATGTTGCCATCTAGACAATAGATTAATGTTGGTATTAGTATAGTCACGGTCTGGGACTGTTATGAGTGGTTCTCCAACGATAAAATGTCCAGGAGTAAGTACTTCAATATCCTGTACCAAATCTACATCAGTGTTTATTGGTGTCATGGGACGCGAATTCAAGCATGCTTCTATTTGAGTGAGTACTGTGACAAATTCTTCAAATGTTAAATTTGAAGTAAGTATTTTACGGAGATGCTGTTTGACGGATTTTACTCCAGCCTCCCAAAGGCCACCGAAATTAGGGCTGTATGGTGGTATAAAATGCCACTGCGTACCGTCATTCGCTAGTTGTTCAGCTGTATGTTTGGGTAAATCAAGTCCGCTTTTCTTCCACATGGCATAAAGTTCTTTATTAGAGGCAACAAAATTTTTTCCATTGTCACTCCATAGCTCCTTGCATCTTCCTCTTCTGGCAACAAATCGTTTAAATGCAGCTATGAATGCGTCGGATGTTAGGTCGCTTACCAATTCGAGATGTATTGCTTTTACAGCCATACAGATAAAAATACAAATGTATGCCTTACTAGTTTTAGCTCCTCGTCCTTTAGAATTTAAAACATAAACAGGTCCAGCGAAATCAACTCCACTTCGAGAGAATGGACGCGAGGGTGTCACACGGGATTCTGGTAAGTCGCCCATCATTTGTTGTTGTCTGGTCGCTCGTTGCCGTGCACAGGTAAGACATTTGTGTATGTATTGTTTTACTAAATTCTTACAGCCCAGGATCCAATATTTACTCATTAGGTAAGTAATCATTAGGTTTATTCCACCGTGCATTGTTTTTATATGTGCGTCGGCCAGTATGAGCATTACCAGATCGTTTCGCTTGCCTAATATTATAGGATGTTTTATATTTTCAGTGACATCAGCATTTCTCAATCTGCCGCCCACCCTGAGAATATTTCTGCTGTCGAGGAACGGGTTAAGTGTTTTTAAATTACTGGTCATTTTTACTGCTTTGTTTTCTTTCAGTCTTCGTATATCGTCAATAAATTCCTTTTCTTGAACTTGTCTAATGCAAATTTCTAAAGCTTCTTCTATTTCTTCTGTTGTGATATGTTCTTTTAACTTCTCTGGATTTCTTTTCATATTTAAAAATCTTCTGCATATTGCTATTACTCTAACTAGTTCTGTAAGTGATTCATATTCTTCTATGTTAATGATATTTTTTTTACATTCTGTCATTGTTACGTAGGATTGTATTTCTTTCTTTCTTTCTAGGGTTGTAAATTGTATTGGCGGTTTACTAAATTCGATGGTTTCATTGCTAAGCCATTCAGGTCCGTGCCACCATAGGCTATTATGCTGTAATTCTGAAATAGATGATCCTCTTGAAGCTATATCAGCAGGGTTTAATTTTGATTGTACGTGGAACCAACGTGATTTGCTTGTTTGTTCCAAAATCTCAACAACGCGGTTTGCAACATAAGGTTTCCAGCGATTGGGTTCTCCTGAAAGTCATGCTAGTACTATCGTGGAATCCGTCCAAGCATAAACATTTTCGGATGAAATCCTCATCGCTTGGCCCACTTTATGCAATAACTTCGCCAGTAGAGTTGCTCCACTTAATTCGAGTCGTGGTAATGAAATCGTTTTTACAGGAGCTACTTTTGTTCTGGAAGCGATCAGGTAAGTCTTTACGCCTTCTTGTTTGGTTATGACCCGGCAGTACACCACTGCGGCATATGCTTTCTCAGATGCGTCGCAGAATCCATGTAAATAAATTTTATTCTTTTCAGTGCTCAATGTGTTCAACCAACGTTTAACTTTAATTTTATTAACATTCTCTAGATCCTTTCTAATTAACTTCCATTCTTCTTTTAATTGCTCATTTATTTCCTGATCCCATAAGACTCCTTCTAACCATAATTTCTGGATTAGTATTTTAGCTGTCACAATTGCCGGCGCTATCCAACCCAGCGGATCAAATAGTCGTTGTAAGTCAGAGAGTATAGTCCTCTTTGTTATATTTTGTGATGCCGGTTCTAATTGTAGATGATATCGAAATTCATCTTCTCCGAGATTCCAAGACAAACCAAGTGCTTTGATTGTACCGTCCAATTTCAAATCAAAACTTGCTTTCGTGGTGATTTTATCGGCATCTAAAGATTTCAAAAAATCTTTATTATTAGAGGCCCATTTTTGAAGTTCAAATCCCCCTCGTTGTAAAATAATTTGTAAGTCACGGCTTATATTGATAGCCTGTTCTACTGTATCACAACCAGATATTAGGTCGTCGACGAAAAAATCTTCGCGAATAATACGGGCAGCTTCAGAATAATTAGCACCTTCATCATCTGCAAGCTTCATTAACGTCTTGACTGCAAGGTAAGGCGCTGATGCTGTACCGAAAGTGACTGTACGTAATCGATAATCTTTAATCTCTTCAGTTAGGTCGTTAAAATGTGTTTGTGCAACCTGTTCTTTTTGTTTCCTTCGCCAAAGAAGCCGTTGATAATCTGTGTCTTCCTTTCTCAATAAAATCATTCTGTACATTTTAATGACGTCGCTCACAAAACAGACCTTATGTATTCGCCACCTCATAATTATGCTACGTAAATCTTCTTGCAATTGTGGTCCAATCAGAAGTTCATCGTTTAAAGAAATTCCATTTTCGCCCTTGCTGGAAGCGTCGAATACTACTCTGATTTTTGTAGTTTCTTTATCCTTTCGAACTACTGCGTGATGCGGTAAATAGACGGCTCTGTTGTTTATTTCATTTTTCGGTACTTCTTCCATGTGTCCCATCGATAAATATTCTTCTAGCACCTTGTCATACTCTTCTCTTAATTGTGGTAATCTATCAAGTCTTCTTTCTTGTTGATTTAAGCGTTTCAGTGCAATATCTCTTGTATTCCCATCGGGTGATATTGGATTATTGTACCGAAATGGCAGTTTGACGACATATCTTCCTTTATTGTTTCTTGTATAGTTTTCTTCGTATATAGTTTCACATAGTTGTTCTTCTTTAGTATATTTTCTTTTCGAATCTTGATCTACTTCCCACAATGTTTTCAAAAAGTCTTCTTCTATGATTTGATGATGCATAACTACTATCGAGCTTGGTTGTTTCACTTCTTCTAATTTTCCAAATAAAATCCAGCCAAGGTTTGTTTTATTAGCACACGGAGACCCTGGCGGTCCTTTAATTAATTCGTTTTGGATTATTTGTGCATATACCTCAACACCTAAGAGTAGATCTATGAAACCTGGCTTGTGATATGTTGGGTCAGCCAGAGTTAGCCCCTCTAAGTGAGGCCAGTCGCTTGCATTGATTAGTTTCGATGGTATCTTTGTAGACAGTTGTTTTGACATGACGTAGGTTTTAACGTCAAGGTTGAACGGTTCGTATCTTGAAGATATGTTGATCTGAACTACGTGTTTGATGTCCTCCTTCGTTGATCCCACACCGACGACTGTGCCTTTCATAGGATATCTTTTAGCACTGAGTAATTGTGCTGCTCTTTCGGTTATAAAACTCGCTTGGGAGCCTTGGTCGATTAAAGCTCGAAGAGTAACCGTGTAGTTGCCTTCGCTTCTAACTTGCACGAGTGCTGTGGCAAGTAATGCCGTGCTTGGTTTGGTAGCTACGTGAAACGTTGTAATATCTGAATCCTCTTGCTCTTGAATCTTCTCCATGGTTGCATGCAGTGTCACATTGGGTTGTACTGGTTGCTCGTTGTCGCCCGCTGTGTTGTTCTCTTTATTTTCATGAAGAAGAGTGTGGTGACGTTTTTTGCAAAGTCTACATGATAATGGTACTCGGCATTGTCTTACAGAGTGTCCGGATGCAAGACAGTTGAAACATAAGTTGCTTGTTTTGATGTATTCACTTCTCTGAGTGGGTGTATATTTTCCAAATTCTTTACAATGACTAAGTGTGTGGTTGTCTTTACACTTGGGACAAGTCCTTGTTTTCTCAACGTTTGTTGCAACATGAAATGATTTTTCTCGAATATAAGCTTGATGTGATTTGGTTTTTGCTGGTTCTATAAGCTCCAACGTACGGTAGCGGTCTTCTAAAAATTTTCGGAACATGTCAAGAGATGGCTGACTATTAGGTTCATTCAATTTATCGCTAACATATTCCTCCCAGTATTTATGTGTTTCAGAGTCTAACTTCTGGACTATAATAAATATTATTAGTGGGTCCCAGTTAGTAGTTTCCACATTTAAATTCTTCAGATGATGTAAACAGTCGAACGTAGTGTCTAATAAATTTTTAATTTGAACCGAAGTATTTGTTGACATCTTTTTTTGTGAAAAGAACTTCTTCATAATAGCATTTACAGTTAGCCTCTTGTTACCGTACCTTGATTTCAATAGTTCCCATGCATGTATATAATTGCAATCCAATACTTGAATATGGCTCACTATCGAAGCAGCTTCCCCGCTGAGACTAGTCTTTAAATAATGTAATTTTTGCACGTTGGAAAGGGACTCATTGTTGTGCACCAAAGTATTAAACAAATCATGAAACGATAACCATTCTTCATATTGTCCACTATACGTAGGTAATTGAATCTTGGGTAATACCACGCGCGCATGTTGCGAATCACCAAAAGACGACTTGGGAGAATTACTATAACTCGAACTTTGTGACGTCGGTAACAAATCCTTAAGATCGGTTATTAAAGATATGTATATTTCTTCATGTTCAAAGAAATCTTCATTTGCAAAGTATGGTATTCTGTCTCGCTTATCCTTCGGCGTGTTGCGTAATACTTCGCTATAAGCTTGCTTGTAATCCTTCCAATGATGTTCAATAATTTTTAATCGGGCTTCTACGTAATTTGCTGTTAATCGAGACTTAGGGCACTTCTTTAAGTTAACGTGAGTCTTCTTCAATATATTCACGACGGATTCTAATAGTTCAAACGCCTTTTGCAATTCCTCAGCCATTGTAAACACCAAAATAATGCGATCAAAACAACGTAATTGATTTGTAAAATTCTTATAACTCGCTAAATAAGTGCACGTCTTGGGTCGTCGTTATCTTGTATCCGATCTCTTTGTTCTCGGCCGGCCGGCTAGCGATAAGGTAATTATTGCGTTCACTTCTATCCGGTTCGAATTTGGACCATATGTTGAAATGTGTAAGAACTAGTTTTGCTTGAGGGTGTATTTTTTAAGTAAAAGATGTGTTGCTTGCTCAAAGTTGTAATTGACACTGACTGTCGCAACTATTTATAATGCACTTAACAACTATATTATGTCAAACTTCAAACAAGTCGATGCCTACATAATGTATATGTTAGGGTTCTCATTTGGTGTTAAGCACAAGTGAAATAATTTGCACAGGTGCCCTATCTATGGGCACTATACAAAATACTGTGAAACATGTTAAACTGATTTTAATAGGAAGTAGGTGTAGTGTAATCTCTGTCACTGTAGTTCCGGGACCACAATAGGGCTACGGTGTCCCCTGCCTGTCGTAAGAGGCGACTAAAAGGGGGTTTCCAGAGTTAGAGGGCGGCAGGAGTGGGAGCTCGAACTGCTTGGACAACGACCGCGGGAAGGACAGCGGCATGTGTGGTATGCCGTTGTACTCACCAGAGGGTGTGGCAAACTTATGCTTACCGAGGCAGAGTCCGATTGGGCAACGCGCTTAGAGGACTCTGGTTGCGTTCTTTGGAAAGCCCGGAGTCCTCAATGCAGCGCCGAGGCTGGCCACCGGAGAGCCTTTAGTGCGGTAAGAAGCCCACATAACCCCATGCTCTCCCGTCACCTTTTGAAGGTTTCCCTTTAGTAAAAAAAACGGCGTAGTGTAATCTCACAGTTCTCTCTGGGTACATTGAGTATAGAAATCATAAGAGGTCTGGTAGTACTTAGGTTCGTTTTGAAACTACGAGTATGTTGACTTCCCATTGACTTTGTAATATTCGTATTTGTAAACATTCGTATATTTATGCCTGACCGCAATTAATTCTTAATCTAACAGTTGGATAGTAAAACCTGTACTAAATTTGTTTTATATTCATATGAAAATACAGTAAACACATAATTAAAACTTAACACATTAATAAAAACTTAATAAATACGGGCAACGCTCTGGTATAAGGTGGCATGCCATAGTGAGACTAATTGATTGTTCTGGTGTTTCAGTTACGTAACAAAATGTAAGTCAGATTGCAGATTTTAAATTTATTATACTTAATGATCTAATTAAGAAAATTAGGCCAATATTATTATATTCTAAAATGTTAGTAAGTATCAATTTCACATTTTTATATTTTTTTCATAATATTGTTGTAGAAAACTAGCAGTCCATCTGGTGGTATGTGTCTACAGCTGCCCATGGACATCTGTTATAAGCCCCAGAGAAGGTTAGAATCCTACCTGACTATTGGTTACAGATTCATTACCACCTCTCTGATAAAGTCCGATTTTCAAACAGTGGTACGATGGGCGCATAAATGCATTATCGACACAGGGCTTACTAGAATACAAACTTTTAGCAAATTAATTTTAATTAGTACCCACTATTTACGTTTTTGAAAAACTAAAAAACTTAAATTTGAATAACTTGTTTTTGAAATTACTAAACATCTTCGTGGTTAAATTTCGTGGATGCCCTCGCCACACCATAGGGTCAAATAAAACAAGGTATTATTAATATCAAATTTCTGGGATGTATTATTTCTTTAACGGCTCTTTTTGCATTACCACGCTGAGTTTTCACAATAACGACGTAATTAGAGATGCTGTACTGTAATCTGCGGTATTTGATAACAATTGCGTTGATGTCTTCATTGAAAGATACGAACGGCGGGCCCAATTTATTGGATACGTCCACCCGTATGTAAGTTATATCTGAACATTTCGCCATCTAAGGAAAAGTAGAGTTTGAATTCATCTTACTACACTTGATTTTACTTATACCTAACTCTACTATTTTAACTCTATAACCAGGACCGTAACCAGGGTGTCCTTAATTGGTTTGGACTCTATAATCTAATTATAGCATATTTTTGCTGACTTTCTTTTTTACCCGACTGCCAAGGAAGGGTTATGTTTTTCGCGCGTATCTTGTATGTTTGTCTTTCTTTATTTGATCCGATCTAACAAACGGCTGGATGAATTTCAACTGTTAAGGTGTCATTATATTTATCTCAATGACCCGAGTGTCCTTAGATAGGTGTTAGTAAAAAAAAATCAAAATGGCGGATTTTTGGCGCGAAATAGTAACACATTTAAAAAAAAAAGTTAACCGAACCTATCGAGTAGGGTATCAAATGAAAGGAAATTAAACGGACATTATAAAAACATATTTGTATATATATAAAACAGCAAGGTGACTGACTGACTGACTAACTAAATGACTTTTACATTTTTCAGAAATTAACGTACAGCCTAAACCAAGGACCTTGCAGTTCTGAAATTTTGCACATAGGTTCTCTATATAGCGTGAATAAGTACTAAGAAAGGCCTTTTGGAAATTCTACCCTTAAGAGGGTAAAATAGGGAAAAACAGTTTTTTTGAAATCCTTTAATTTTGAAGCAACTGCTATAAAATTTTGTATTTGGCTTTCTCGATAGGAACAAGGACGCACTTATTTATCCTCCTCCGAAAAATCAACCCCGTAGAGGGTTAAATAAGGGTAAAAAGTTCATTTGAACAACCGTCGATTTTGAAGCAAACACTATGAAATTTTGTATCAAGCTTGTTGGATAAAAATAATGAAATTCTACCTCTAACGAGGTAAAATAATGACCGAAATTTTGAATTACTGAAGTTATATATTTTATAGACCTTAATGGTGATTTTTTCTCGCGAAATAGTAACACGTTTAAAAAAAAAAATAACCAAACCTATCGAGTCGGGTGTCAAAATAAAGGAAATTGAGAGGATATTACACATAAATTATATAATATATCTTATATATAAAATTCTCGTCTTAGTTACCGTACTCCTCCAAAACGGCTTCACCGATTTTCACCAAATTTTATGAACATATTCATTAGGTCTGATAATCGGCCACTATCTTTTTTTTTTACCCCTAAGTGATAAGGGTTGTTCGCCCTTAACATTTTTGTTATTTATATGGCAACACAACGTTTGCCTGGTCAGCTAGTACATATATACACATCGAGATGACTGTCTGACTAAATGAGTGAGTTGCTGTGCCAGAGATCAACGCAAAGGGAAACCGCTGAACTTAAGCGTGCTGGAATTTTACATATAGGTTCTTTATATAGCGTAAATGAGCACTACTAGGATACTAATGAAACACGTATTTCACTGCTTTTGGATATTCTACTTCAGCCTTTTTGGTGCAGTCGGGTTTTTGGTTTTTTAAATTAATTACTTGTTGTATAACGTGGGTAGGTAATGTGGACGGTAGACAAAGTCAGTGTAAGAAAATCGTTTGTTTAAAGATAACAGAGAGAAAATATATTTAAAAGAGAACAGAAGTTTTGTGTAAGGGGTCTACCCTTACACAAAACTTCATTAATAACTCTAAAGAACAATGGGTATGAACCCGGATCCTAAGTTATTCTTCCAATGATTTTACTCTCAAACGAACGATATAGCATTTACACTGTTAAAAGATACATATTTTTAAGTTGGATCATGTTCTGTTGATATACCTAGGAATAATACTTACAGGTATTGGAATTGTTGTTACTTTATCTTTAAGCAAAATACCGATCGAAGCAGATACTGTATATGTTACTCGTCCTTTGTTGACACCTAAAACATATTGTGAAACTAAATGCTTATCATCAATCTATTACTGCGTTACTTGGAAATGGGAAGGGTTCAATTAATAAACCAGTGTGGTTTAGCTGATCAAGTGCGGGCTGGCTTTTACACACTTCGTAGTGACCTCTTCAGCTAAAATATATGTAGTTTTTATTACAAGTTCTTCTTGAAAAAGAAAAGAAGAAAATAATGACTCGAAAATGCGAAGTGGTTTCATCACATGGCTGTAATTGTAGTCCGCATAATGCCCAGCATCATTTACGTTCTATCACGCTAGAAAAAGTTAATATAATAAATAATTTGTACTCTTTACCAAATTCAAACGTATCTGTGTAGTCATCGGCTGCCAGGGAAAGTCCAAAATAACATATCAATAAGTAAGAAAGAAGATATCGAGCCATGGTGCCAGAATCCAAGTTGCGTGTGAAGCAATATGTTTTTGGTTTGCTTGTATAAATAGCAGAAGCAACTAATTTTTACATAAGAGTCCTTAATGGATACATGTAGTTTCAAATGCGCGAAATTGTTTACTCATAATAAGCATCACGCGTATTTTGTTAAATTAGTGTTTAGATTAGGCTGAATGCGCGCAATTAATTAATAATTGATGTGTTACAGCCAAAGTGATAAATTCAGTATAATATCGTAGTAATTATGTATAATATCACTCAATTTGGTCAAAGTGATAAATAACACGTAATTATCACATTAACCAGCCATTATATATAATATCTTCATAGACTTGGATAAAGTAATAAAACAAGTGTAGGTAAAGATTAGAACTTTCTATTTCAACTTTCCTTAAGCATAATTATATTTTTTGTAATTTTATAATGATCCACATATCGAATAATAGACATGTTGCGATATCCCCAGCTTATGCCCGATATTTTATGCCCAGTCTCTATACACGATGTACGTAAATCAGCTATAGGGTGGAGTAATAAAATACATGCCTTAAATCTCTGATCGTTTATAAATATTTTAAGTACATTATTGACTCTACATGATTTGTGAGCACCCGCTCGCAGGGCGCTGCCCAATACCAAGCCGGTATGAAGTTCTTTAGGATTGGTTAGGTTAGGTTGGAACATAAAAGAAAATATAAAACTAAGCGAGCAAGACGCGCGAGCGCCCTGCTAGCGGTCAATTCACGATCATTCGGACCTAAACTGTATGATTCATAGTTACTGTAATACAAACAACCAAGATGACGCTATTACAACATAATTCATCATTAATAATTTCAGTTAATCTTAAGATTTACCGTACTTTGGGCTTTTATATATATAGCAGCCAGATAAAGTTATTCATTTATCACATTGTCTGGACAAATTAGTTATTATACGTAATAACCAGTAATTATGTATAATAGCTATTTGATCACTTTGACTGTAACAGATGTACTAATCACTTCTCGTAGATTATTTTTGGAAGGTGGTAGAACCCCTTGTAGTTTGACTCCGGCGGCCCACCGCCACACCTATTTCGGTTTAATACTTAGTAGCACTTTTAAGCACTACTGTGTTCTGGTGGGAAGGTTGTGGTAGGGCAGACTTTTCCGACGCGTTCAAAGTTAGTCCTTAGGGTAGCGAAGCATCGGTGGCCGACCTGAGATAGGAATCTAATCTTATCTGAGGTTGATTACAAATGTCTATGGGCGATTTACCTTTATCCATAATTATAATAAATGACTATCATGGGTAGCATTTTAGATAAATTATTATTATTAGGCATTTTTATAACGAAATGTAATGTGAATCAAATGAGAAAGTCCTCAGGTATTTAGTCTTTTTACGTAATTAACTTTAATCAAAAAAGTAAAACATAACATTTTCAAACTGCGGATTCTTTCAGTGACTGCATGTCAAAAATATCAAATGTTGGTTTGAACAGCTGTAGTAAAACATTAAATTAAAAAACTTAAAATATTGATTTTAAGATGCAAAACAGTGGCCTTATTTTGTTTGTTTGTGCTGGCTTATTACTTGTAAGTCTATGCTACAAAAATATCCATGAGCCTTGGTGACTTATAATCAGGTGGATTGCATTCTATCTTTTGCATTTGGATTCATGTTTGTTATGTATTGACAGAGTGGTGGGGCTATCCTCGGCGGTTCTACCACCTGGAGTCTGATACGGATATCCTATTATTTTTGGGTGACTGACTTGGGCGTGGAATTAGCCTCTAGCATCCTGTACATTTGCGGCGCGTTGCTATGTCTACCGACGTGCTGGCTTGCCACGCTCGTCCCCTACCAGCCTCGTTCATTATCATTGTCGGCGACGGTATGTTTGTGTGGTAGACTTTAACCCTTAGTAGAATTCTTATTAAAACTAGTAAAAATAACTTTTACAAAGTGACCCGATTGCGAGTAATAAATATTTTTTGTTTCACTTAATAGGCATAAACACCGTCGTTCTATGTTACTCTTTCAGAACTTACTCGTACTAAAATTATATATATGAATAATGCACATACGTTTCGTTACAAATGTGGTAGGAATTAAAGCTAGTAAGATGGAAGTGTTGTGTAGATGTGCTTGAGTTATATTTTTATTTTTACCAATATTTGTCTCTGGGCAACACTACCTTCATATATATAAGTATTTTACCAGCAAAAAATATTAGATGCAGTCCAAGTTCACATTATTTACAATTCACAAGTTTTATTTATCTTTCTGCCAGTTGTTGATCCTGGCGAGCTCGGCGATGGTGTTGTTGGCAGCCGGCATGTCGTCGGCCACGGCGCTGTCGCACGCGCTGCGGGACCGCGCGGCGCTCAACGACAGCATGCTGCGTGCCATGGGCTCCATCGACCCCGCCGTGCAGAGCGCCTATGCGGCCATGCAGATCGAGGTAACACTCTTTTTACATAGACCTTACCTATAATCGACCAAGATGATCTTGCGTATGACGAAAGGCCCTTTTTTGTTCAATTTTACTTTATTCATTTTCAGACGATATTATTTATACTCGTATTTACAAGAAGTTCAATGGTTAATCAATACGACTGTTACCATATTATAATAATATTACCTACGTGAATTCTATACGCTCTCGTTATTTATAAATGACACTTATCAGCGTGAATAAGAACTCATTCAAGTACCTGATTGTTTCAGTTGCGCTGTTGCGGGGTAGAGTCGTATTCTGACTGGTATCGACATCGCTCCACACTACCTCCGTCTTGCTGCGGCCGCATCACCAATGTAAAGGTATGGAATTCATTGATTTCTATATTTTTCTAGAATTTCCTTTGAAATCACCAGAAATAAATAACTACTTACTTATTATATGACAAGGCTAGCCATCGTCGACTGGGCTACTCGATTGTGGAAAGGCAAAGAACTTAGAGGATCTCTTTTTACCCGACTGCCAAGGAAGGGTTATGTTTTTCGCGCGTATCTTGTATGTTTGTCTTTCTTTATTTGATCCGATCTAACAAACGGCTGGATGAATTTCAACTGTTAAGGTGTCATTATATTTATCTCAATGACCCGAGTGTCCTTAGATAGGTGTTAGTAAAAAAAAATCAAAATGGCGGATTTTTGGCGCGAAATAGTAACACATTTAAAAAAAAAAGTTAACCGAACCTATCGAGTAGGGTATCAAATGAAAGGAAATTAAACGGACATTATAAAAACATATTTGTATATATATAAAACAGCAAGGTGACTGACTGACTGACTAACTAAATGACTTTTACATTTTTCAGAAATTAACGTACAGCCTAAACCAAGGACCTTGCAGTTCTGAAATTTTGCACATAGGTTCTCTATATAGCGTGAATAAGTACTAAGAAAGGCCTTTTGGAAATTCTACCCTTAAGAGGGTAAAATAGGGAAAAACAGTTTTTTTGAAATCCTTTAATTTTGAAGCAACTGCTATAAAATTTTGTATTTGGCTTTCTCGATAGGAACAAGGACGCACTTATTTATCCTCCTCCGAAAAATCAACCCCGTAGAGGGTTAAATAAGGGTAAAAAGTTCATTTGAACAACCGTCGATTTTGAAGCAAACACTATGAAATTTTGTATCAAGCTTGTTGGATAAAAATAATGAAATTCTACCTCTAACGAGGTAAAATAATGACCGAAATTTTGAATTACTGAAGTTATATATTTTATAGACCTTAATGGTGATTTTTTCTCGCGAAATAGTAACACGTTTAAAAAAAAAATAACCAAACCTATCGAGTCGGGTGTCAAAATAAAGGAAATTGAGAGGATATTACACATAAATTATATAATATATCTTATATATAAAATTCTCGTCTTAGTTACCGTACTCCTCCAAAACGGCTTCACCGATTTTCACCAAATTTTATGAACATATTCATTAGGTCTGATAATCGGCCACTATCTTTTTTTTTACCCCTAAGTGATAAGGGTTGTTCGCCCTTAACATTTTTGTTATTTATATGGCAACACAACGTTTGCCTGGTCAGCTAGTACATATATACACATCGAGATGACTGTCTGACTAAATGAGTGAGTTGCTGTGCCAGAGATCAACGCAAAGGGAAACCGCTGAACTTAAGCGTGCTGG
The DNA here is from genome assembly GCA_014595695.2 of Epargyreus clarus clarus. Classification (NCBI taxonomy): domain Eukaryota; kingdom Metazoa; phylum Arthropoda; class Insecta; order Lepidoptera; family Hesperiidae; genus Epargyreus; species Epargyreus clarus. The sequence continues at coordinate 421,281 of JACTTY020000152.1, read as the reverse complement.
AATTTTACATATAGGTTCTTTATATAGCGTAAATGAGCACTACTAGGATACTAATGAAACACGTATTTCACTGCTTTTGGATATTCTACTTCAGCCTTTTTGGTGCAGTCGGGTTTTTGGTTTTTTAAATTAATTACTTGTTGTCGATAATTGCCAAAGATAAATATTTTAGAAGTATTGGTAGATCGCAGAGTCTCAAGATTAGGAGGATTGGGGCAACGCGCTTAGAGGACTCCGGTTGCGTTCCCTGGAGATCCCGGAGTCCTCTACGCAGCGCCGAGGATGGCCACCGTGGGGTTTTAGTGCAGTAAGAATCCCACATAACCCCGTATCGCTCCCACGGTACCCTATTACCTTTTGAAGATTTCCCCCTCGTAAACAAAAAAAAAAAAGGTCGCAGAGTCTACTTGTAAAGAGTAGATTTTGGCTCTAGTATAGTTTTAGTAGATCTCAGCTAAAATAAAGTTAGCTGGCCCTGTTATATGACAATGGTTTTGCTGTAATTACTTATTAATTTGATGATGGTATAAATTTATTCTAGGGAGAGAGTTGTGAGTCTTCATTTTTCGCGTTCGGCTGTCTCCGACGTGTCGCCCTTGAGCTCCGTGCCTATATCAACTCGCTTACCATCCTTGCCTCTGTGATTGTTATTATTTTGGTAATATATTTATTTGATTGATTATAAACTAAAGTGCTGTAGTTTAGTATTTATTTTTATTCTGATACATTTCTTTTCTAAGTTCATAAATCGATATTAATTCATAAAATATCGTCTAATAGAATAATGCATTGTTGACGATGGTGCACAACCTTAGGAGAATCATAATTAGCATAGGAGTGCGTTGACGGTTTCATCTTGGTAGGAATTGTAGGAAGATGGTGGGCTACTTACAGATGTTTAAAACTAGCTTATTTATGATTTGTATTATTCTATCAGTTGACACAACATATTTCGCCGGAATTACTTATATAATTTATCATTAAGTAAAGATATTTCCTAACTTGATTGATGACCTTACAGCGGATAGTGATTTTCTAACTACTATTCGTGTCCGAGTAGGGTGTCTCTGTACTGTGTAACAACTGTGTGTGTGCAAGGCAGGCGGTGACGCTGTTCGCGGGCGCGTACACGCTGGTGTCGAGCGCGGCGGAGCGCGGCGAGCGCGGCAAGCCGCCGGCGCTGCGCATCGCGTGCGTGGCGCCGCCGCTCGCGCACCTCGCGCACTACCCGCCGCCGCACTACAACCCGACACCTACCCCGTTTTAAATGTTTAACCTCTAATAATACACCATCTTTATTGGCGTAGAGATACACAAGTACCTACCACCAGAATATATTTTGATGTTAACTTCATTAATTTGCCGATCCGACCACCGATCCGCGTACATGTTTGTAAATGATGTGTATTTTTTATCATTGTAGATTGTAAAGTTGTCTATGATGTGATTTGTTGCTTCAACCTCTCAAATATTATATTTTATGAATGCAGCAGATACGAAATCTTATTAATCTAAATACAACTCTTTATTTCCAGTAAGGACGGATAAGGCATTGTATGGAACGGAAGGTGGTTCATAAATTATATTTTTCTTAGAAGTAATTGGATAAATTTAAAATGAGAACAAATTGTATACGAGTAAATCATTTGTTATTCATTTATTTATTGTCTTATGATTATTTACAAACTATTTTCAAATATTAAATTAAAATTCTTGAACATTTGGTATTGCACGTCTTTTATCAATTGTTACTCTGGCTGTTAAGTTTAAATAAAAGTTTAAAAATCAATATACATATATTTCATTTATAATACAGTGAGCTTTTCCCAATGGAAACAACTTAATATTCACACTTGGTGCTTCAAAAAATCTAGGATGAAGGATAAAAATAAATCGCTTCGAAATCAAACAAATGTTTAGGGCATCTTTTTAATTGTAATTTTCCGAACACAATACAACATGCAAGCATCAGTATGCTTTACGAAATTAGGAAACAATCATATCTCTCTCTCTATATTTGGTACCTATTTTTGGTTACTTTCAAATTATCATATTTGGTACCTATTTTTGGTTACTTTCAAATTATCCATGAAAACGATTCCTATATAAAGACAAACAAAAACTATAATATATTATGAAAAAATTCGTACAACGAAGGCACGATCGCGCGGGCGGTTCTCGAGTCCGGCTCCGCATAAACTATGTATCTACAGAAGTTGCTAGCGGCGGAACCGCGCAGCCGCCGCCCGCGCGCGCGCCCCGCGCCCCCGCGCCCGCGCTCCCAGCGCCCCCAACGCTGCAGCGACACTATACATCATATTCACAACAATAGCTAAATAGTACCGTTATATTCTAGGATAATAATTATAAGCGATCGTACTCCTTAATTTAATTTAGAATTCGAAGATTACAGTTGTGGCGGTGGGAACGCGTCGGGGCGGCGGGAGCGGGCGCGTCGGCCCGGCGCGAGACCTTTCACTCGCTTCCACACGCATCTCGTCGCACTCGTCACACGCACAACCTCGCGTCGGGCCGAGGCGCCGGTGGACCGACCTCGGGTCGCGTTTTCCGATTTCGGCGAGAGCGAACGAGATCGAGCGCGTCGTCGACGTCGAGGTCGGCGCACGGCAGGGGCGCCCGGCGCGGGAGCCGCTCGCTCGCCGCGCGCTCGGGCCGGGGACGGCGGTCGATCGCGTCGAGAAGGCATCGCGAGACTCGCAGCGCGCTACGTTCCTAACTACACGATAACTATAATATTGCTATAACGAGGATAAAATACCACGATCGAGCGTCCCCTCCCTCCCGCGGGGCGGCGGCGGCTCCGGCGCCGGGCGGGCGGGCGCGCCGCTCGCTAAGTTAAGGCCGCGGGGGCAGGCGCCCGCCTCAATTGGTTAAGATTAGGTCTATCTAGAATAAATAGGTGGTCGGGTGGTGCTCAGGGCGGCTCTAGCGCCGCGCGCCGCGGTGCTTGCGGTGCGGGCGCGGCGCGCGGCCCAGCCACAGCGCCGCCAGCGCCAGCGCCGCCGCCACGTCGCGCCGCGCTCTGCACACACACTGCCGCTTAGCGCACCCGCCCGCGGGCCGTCGCCGCGTGCCACGCGCGTATTCACTGCGCGATAACGTTCCTTCGTCCGTCGCCGAACACTATTACGGGCGCAGTGAGAGCGACGGCCCCGTACCGACTGCACCAGACTTCTAGTCTGGCATGATCTCGTAGTGAATACGCGGGTGTACGGGAGACTATATCTATCTTAGCGTTCACCGTACCTTAGAACTCTTGGACGCCGACACGATGTCCGTGGAGCGCTTTCTAATCTCCAGGGCATGATGGTGTTTTTTTATTTAATTGACAATTAGACAAAAATACTCAATGAAAACATACATAAAAACACATATTCTATTCCATGCTTACTGAAGATTAGAAATGAGGTAGGTAGGTACATAGATACCGACATATTTACAAAACTAAAGTATAATAGGTACTCTAAAGTTTCAGTTTCATTTATTGCATACCTACTAACTTTTACTACACAAACTAGAACCTACAGATATATTTATCACATTTAGGTATATATTATATAGTGGATTTCTATCCTACTTTAAACCTAATGAGGCAGAATAACAAAGTAAAATGGGGTTCAATGAAAATATTGTCTCTCTTGGTAGAATACTTTTCAGTAACATGCTTATTGAAAATTTTTAATGCAAATGCATCAGGAACAATAATAACTTCATGCCTGATGAGATGGATGAAAAACAATAAGACATGCAACAAAAATGAAACCTGAAATGAAATGGGTCTTCGATTTAATATCTTAGTCTGTAGTTTTAATATTCATTTACATTTAAATTTACATATATTTTATATAGAATTTTTATTAGAAAACCATAGACTAACTACGTTTTCAAGTTTAATTTGTAAAAAACGAGCTTCCGATGGTAGTTAGTCATCAATAAAATAATAAATGGTAGTCATTATCAAATATGACTGCTTGTTTGTTTGATTGCGTGTTTTAATATTATATCGAAGACAAGCACACAAAACGTGTTAATTAGCGTACGTATGAATGAATAAGAAGAGTGGGGATGGTTACCGATGCACACAACACGCGAGATTGCTCACCAAAGTAGCACACTGCCCGCCCTGCAACAAGCAACGCCGGTCACTTCACACGCACGCTCCAAGCGGAGCACGAAGCTCGGGTTAGTTCGCACATGACACTGCTGTTAAGCTCCAAATTCGAGAACAGGTGAATTGTAAAAATAGAACCCCTCTTAATCTGTACTATCTAAATGGAAGTACTTATACTTTCATAATAGTATAAAAAACTGCGGAAAGATCCTTTTAATATTTGTGTCTGCGTAATAATCTCTCAATTGCTTATGATACAATACGTTACTTTTTAGTATGTAATTAATTCTATCATAAGTATCTGGACGTAGTTGGAAGTTATTTCTTGGGTTTTAGAAATTAAGTTTTATTCTTCCATATAAGTTAGCGATACCATTAGCGAATGATAGCCTCGTAGGTATTTGGTCGTATAGACAACATTTTGTTATATATAAGAGTAATAGATTATTATATTATTTACTATATTAGAAATAAATGGGATATTAATTATTACTGAGTGAGGAATAAATAGGATCAGGCGAGCATAAATGTAAGGAACTGCGAACAGAAGCGGGTTAATCGCGATAGATTTTAATATTACAACCGGACTGAATAAATTGTAAACCTTGCGTATACTGGACTTCGAGTCGAATCGAAATAAATCACCTTTTATATACTAGTATTTAGTGCAATATTGCGTCCTTTAGCGACGAGTTGCGGCACTCCGAATTGACTCACTCTCACGCATTGCTCGACAAGCTAATTTCTTTTCTGATTCGATTCAACTCGAAAACTAACGATTTAAATAGTTCTCCAAAACATTTCTTCACCCGTTATATTATCATGCTAGAACGACGTACTTCGATGAGGAGTTGCGGTAAAGGTAAACGGTTCGCTTCCATTCGTTCGATTATCCTCCTGTATTATGAATAGGGGTCCGTTTGCGCATGGAATATATGTTTGTCCTTGATGTTGGTAGGTCGGTGGGAGGTGTCGAGGATGGTGTGTGTGCGGCGTGCGCGCGCGTGTACCTGGCAGCCGGGGCAGTGCGGCGGCGCGCAGCCCGCCAGCTGCAGGCGGTGCGGCCGCGCGCCCCCCGCGCCCCCCGCGCCCGCCGCGCCCCCCGCACCGCCCGCCGCGCCCGCCGCGCCCTCCGCGCAGCACCCGCCGCCCTCCTCGCACTCCGGCTCCCAACAGTCCACCTCGCCCATCTGCCGACATATATCAAGAATACACAAAGGGTACACCACATACATTGATACATTGAAAAAAAGACCGATTTCAGAGGCGTCACTAATGAGCATTAAGATGACCGCTTCATAGGGAACTCAGCCGACATCGGCACTTCCACCGAGACGCAAGAACTGCCCCACTTCTAGTTCACCTACCGCAGACAATCCTTGAGTTTGTGAATCAAATAAGAGCAGGTAAGGCAAAAAGAAAGATAAAGCCTAAAAGGTGGGACGTGGTTGTCTCCGGAGTCGAACCGGAAAGGGTCCTACCAATAAAACCGTGAAAAGTAAAACGCGGGCACTGACCAAGCACTCGCAGATCTGGCACTGGTAGAGCCAGCGCTCGCCGCTGCGGAAGGTGACGTGGTGCATCTCCTGGTGGCGGCAGCGGAAGCGCGCGTCGCAGTGCGCGCAGCACGCCGCCGCCGGCCACGCCGCCGCCTCCGTGCTCGACACCTGCAAATCAAATCAATTTTTTTTATTCAAAATAGGTTCTTTACATGGATACATAGCTGCGTTAGTGTGTCCTTACTGTTGCTACGATTGCAGTTGTGTTCAACCGCATTGACTCTCTGACTACTGCCGCGTGCAACACCTTCAGAGTGGACTAGAAGTTTGGCGCGGATTATAATTGATATGTACTTGTACAATCAGAATAAAAGTACATTAACTGAGCATTTATAATGAGCATTTAGCTACGAATTACACGCCTCATTATGTGCTAATTGCCACTTCTTGTATCGAATTACAGATAATAAAATTAATTATTGTTTTGTAACTTGAAAGTTATACTATAGCTATTAAAATACAATATTTTGTAGTGTTCTTTAAATTATATTACACAGTAGTGCTTGACACACTGCTGTAATCAGGCAGAAGTGAGATTAGAATATCGAAAGAAGCAATAATGCTGGGTCGACCCACGTTTGGGCTGCACTACCTTCAAATATTACAGTTGTTTAATCTCCCCGCAACATAAAAACGTCGGAGGATAATCTATAGCGCCCTCCTCCAAACCCCTATAATGAAGGGAATTAAATAAGGCCTCGAGGTGACACACGCGATGTTTCCATGTGTCTCTAAAAATAGAAGAGATGAAGAAGCTCCAGCTCTACACCCCCGGGATTACGGAAGAATGTGAGAGTGCACCTGTAATCCCGAAATAAGGTGTCCAGAGGAACACCGTGGGGTTTTAGCCGGTGAGACTGCGGCATAATCCGTCGTCCCCGTGAGAAGTGGTATTAATGACGGATTTGTCCAAGTATAGGGTGGCGCAAAATGGATCATCCTATTTTGTTTTTGAATAACTTTTGTACTGATGAATGATGGATGATGAGGATGATACTCGTTAAGAGATGCCGCTGCTGAATCACGCTATCGAAGTTTTCGAAACATCTTACATATATACAAGCTTCGAAATGAGACTGTCGGAGCACGGCCGCTCCCTCTCCCTCCCTTTGCCAAAGTATTAATGACGGATTCGTCCAAGTACAAAAGTAGTGTGTATACCGTGTCGGTGTCAGTGACGTTGTCGGGCGTGTCGCAGGGGCAGCGCGCGCGCTCGCAGCGCACGACGCCGGCCGCGCACGCGCACGCGCGGCAGCCCGCGCCCTCCGCCCAGCGCGCGCCGTCCGCCATCACCGCGCCTTGCCAGGAACAACCTGAAATAAAATCCCGGTTAAGTGTGTTAGACACAGGCCATGACCGACATTTTTTATATACATATATATATATATGACGGCGCATTGAGATTTTCTCAATGATGGATGGATGGCAGTAGTGCGGACTATTGTGATTTTTGCATTATCGTTTGACAAGTGACGTAACACCGAGCGCTGAGGAGGCGGCCATAACGTTTCGGTATTTAAAAAAAGTAAGAAAGGGAAATGTCACTTTTGGCGGGAGCGCACGCGCCTCACGTGTTCTGGTGGAACGTGAAATTAAATTACTTGTCCATTTTGTTAAATTTAAGTAGGTAATAAGTGACTGAATAAAAAGTACTGTGTGTAGTGATGGTAAATAGTTGTGTTCATTGTGTGTCCTGGTTTCCTCGCCCGCCTACCCACGCATTACCATGGCTTCTACTTCTGATATTAGTGTTACACCTTTATATATATATATATATATATATATGACGCTCTTAGAACCAGAGTAGCCTAACTACAAAAAACGATTTACAATATGAAGAAAAGTAAAAGTGTATAGTCCCCTCTAAAGTTGTTGCGAGGAGGTGTAGTCATACAATTTACTAAGGCGACGCGATTCATTTCTATATTCAGAGCAGACTAGCAGTTTTTACGCGGACTATACAACATTATTAAATTACAAAAATACAAATAAGTCAAAAATCATTAAAATGCAGTTGGCCACTCTGGTTCTAGCAGCCTCATATAGTATAATATAGGATAATATAGGAGTACCAGAGAGTAGCAGACGAGCATGCAGTCCACCTGGTGGTAAGTGACTTTTGCCGCCCATGGACATATGTAATTAACCCCAGATAGGATTAGATATTCCTACCTGAGGTCGGCCACATATGCGCCGCTACCCCTGAGGAAGCCAGAAACACAGCAGTCCTTGACTTTAAAAGGCAGAAATAAGTGTGGCGGTGACGCCTCCGGAGTCGAACCACAATAACCACCCTCAACTTCAAATGATATTTTCGTATACAATTTATTACTAATACAATTTATTTACTAATGGTTAATAACTATGTAATACTATAATTTAGTTACTTAAATGATACTTACTTAATTCACAGGGTTGTGTTTCACATTCACATCGGAAGCCTCCATCTGTATTGACGCAGCGCGCGCTCGGATGGCATGTGTGGAAGCCCTCCGCGCACTCATCTAAATCTGTAATATTCATATTTTACACCTTATGTTTTTTAGTGTAAATTGTAATCAAGTCAATCAATTAAAAGTCTTAATCAAGCCAAATCAAACTTAATTTAACCTTTGTTACATTTGTATTATAGTTTGATCCTTATATTATTTATTGTTATTTTTTTATGTGTTTTAGCTGACTTGTTATAATTTCCGAAGACCTTTATTACTGAATTAAAAATTAACTACAATAAAGTAGGTATCATCAGTTCTATATTATTTTTCCAATATAATTATTGCAGCATGTAGCAAGTCCCGTTGCGCTAAGAGGTGGCATAGTGAAGGTACGGTACCCTCGCAGTGGTCGTGCAGCGGGTCGCGGCGGTACCCGTCGCGGCACACGCAGTAGTAGGAGCCGGGCGTGTTGACGCAGGCGGCGCGCGGCACGCACGGGCGCGGCGCGGGCGCGGGCGCGGGGGCGGGGGCGGGCAGCGCGGGGGCGGGCAGCGCGGCGGCGGGCGGCGCGCACTCGTCCACGTCGCGCTCGCAGCGCGCGCCGCCGAAGCCGCGCGCGCACGCGCACCGCTCCGGCGCCGCGCACACGCCGCCGTTCAGGCACCCGCCCGTGCAGATCGCTGCAACACACGGCAACATTATAAGCCCCCAGAAGTTTTATTAAACCAGATGTTATCGTAGTATAACAGTTAAGTAACGTTAAGATTCTCACAAAATTACGTACAACATAACTTTTTCACAATTTAGACGCATCTCATATGTTAAAATCTATCAATCTGTTTGAGACTGCAGGGCATGCTATATGATAAGGCGTACCTGTACGTCCGTTAAACATTACCCTTCACAGTCGGGTAAAAGCTAAAGTAAATCAAGACTTGCCAATGCAAATACATATAATTCATAACTGGATCAATTAACTTAGTTCCTAAGTATAAATTGTGGGTAAGTAGTAAAGCGTTGCTCACGCGTGCAGGTGTAGCCGTCGCCCGTGTAGCCGCGCCGGCAGCGGCAGGTGTAGGAGCCGGGCGTGTTGGCGCACTCCGCCATCGCGTGGCAGCCGTGCGACGAGCTCGCACATTCATCCACCTGAACAAAATATACATCTAGTTTATTAAAATAAATTTAACGATTTACAATAAACAGACTACCTTATTAGAGATGAAAAACGTAGCAGGCCGCGGGAGGCACTTTTTGTGGGGCGGCAAAATTTAAATCCGTTGGATGAAATAACCGATCGTGGGAAAAATGGTCGGTTGTACATCGACAACTTCATCATCAACCCATTACTGTCCCACTGCTGAGAACGGGTCTCCCCTCAAAATGAGAAGGATAAGTCCATAGTCCACTCCGCTGGCCAAGTGGGTTTTTATTTTTTTTATAATATAGGAGTAGCAGACGAGCATGCAGTCCACCTGATGGTAAGTGGCTACTGCCGCCCATGGACATCTGTAATCAACCCCAGATAGGATTAGATATACCTACCTGAGGTCGGCCACAGATGCACCGCTACCCCTGAGGACTAAGCTGGAACGCCTCGGAAAAGTATGTCTCCCTTACCACACCCTTCAAACCGGAACACAGCAGCGCCTAACACTGCGGTTATTAGGTAGAAATAGGTGTGGCGGTGGGGCTACCGGAGTCGAACCACAAAGGGTTCTACCACCTTCAAACGTATTACGTATTAGTATTGCGTATTGGTAGACTGTACATACCTTTGAGATTTTCTTATAAATCTCTCAGGTATGCAGGTTTCCTTATGATGTTTTCCTTCACCATTTTAGTAAGTGACAATTAGTTTCTGATACGCACATAATTACGAAAAATCAGAGGTTTCGAAAAAGCCTCGGATTTGAGCCTCGGAACCCTCGATCAAGATCCGAGATCGAGCAGTCCGAGGTTAACTTGCTCTATATAAAATGTTCCAATCTGCAGAGATTTATCGTATCTTCCATTTACGAAACACATTGTCGTACATGGGATACTAATTTTGACAGTTACAAGGATGTAGCAGTGGTAAATTTCTTGCTGTCTTACCTCAACACAGTTAAATTTATCTCGTCTCGTGTACCCAGGCAGGCACTGGCACACGTAGCTGCCGACCACGTTCATACATTTAGTGTTGGAATGACAGTGGTGTCCGTACAAACCGCCTGCTTGTTGGCATTCATCTACATCTGAAAAAACATTTTTTAATTACCTTAATACTCTCTTTACAACGTGACAAGAAGGTTGGTATACAAGGCTCTGTGGTTAATTTAGCTGGTACTTTATCAACACAGCGTGTGTTTGATGCGCCATTTAATTTTACCATTATAGCGTATATATTTATTTTAATTTGAGGATAGAAAGATATAGCTGATCAATTTTAACTCCCATGTATTTATGTGGAATGACGTTGGAATGACTACTAAATATCTGATAGACTTATTATACTTTATTGCTTGTGGATTTTTTACACATTTAAGACTCATCATATAGGAGATGTAGCTACTGATTGATAGCTAAATAGACGGTACCTTCGCAAGTAATGCCATCGCCCTGAAAGCCCTGGTTGCATTTGCATGTGTACTTGGTGTTGAGATTCATACACGTAGCGTTCTCGTCGCACGAGTGGCCCATGCTGCAGTAGTCCACGCCTGAAATTATTGTTAACGAGGCATTATATCTCAATTGTTAAATATAAAAATCCAATATACGCGTCAATTATTTTTCCTCTTAAAAAGCTAAACCGATTTTTAAAGTTTTTTTTGTACTTATTGTGACATTTCAATGACTCTTAAGATTGTTCTTTTTATTTTCAGTTTAGAGTTTGTCAGATAAAAAAAAAATGAGTTTTAGTGTTCCAGCCTTCGATCACTAATAAGAACTTAGTGATCGAAGGCGGTACCACCGCCACACCGATTTCTACCTAATAACAGCAGTGTTAGGCGCTGCTGTGTTCCGGTTTGAAGGGAGACAGACTTTTCCGAGGCGTTCCAGCTTAGTCCTCAGGGGTAGCGGCGCATCTGTGGCCGACCTCAGGTAGGAATATCTAATCCTATCTGGGGTTGATTACAGATGTCCATGGGCGGCAGTAGCCACTTACCATCAGGTGGACTGTATGCTCGTCTGCTGCTCCTATATTATAAAAAAGGTCAGTGCGTACCCGGGCAGAACTTGCAGCACTCGCCGGGCACGGTGAACTGGTCGGGCGGGTCGCACGGCAGCGGCGGGCACGCGGTGTCGGGGTCGACGCGCGAGCACTGCATGTTGCCGTCGTGGCACACGCACTCCGCGCACTCCTTCGGCGCGAACCGCTCGCCGTGCTCGTACAGCGTGCCCTTCAGCAGGCATTGTCCTGCGAACGAATTATTACAGCTTCAGTCGATCTCATGTATTGCGTAGATTAGTACTTAAAATGTGGTAGATGTTTATGTATATGTTGTTTGTTGAAAGATTTTTTTGGAGGAGCTTCGACTTAAGTACTTGATTATGGATTTGGTAGGGGAGACGATCAAAGACGAGCTCTTGAGCAATTATCCTGTGAATGTCCACTGTTATGCGTCAATCTTTTGAATGAAGCAGGTTTATGTTTTTGAAATCCTAGAAACTTTCCATATGTCTAATAGAGTTCAAATTGTGTATTCTGTTTGTGCAAGTTTTAAATATCAACAAAAAATATTTAAGTGCATACTGTGATCTTATGACTTAAGGTAACTTGTACACATTTTAATTATTATATTAAAAGTATTACATAAGCACGCAGGATATTATTATCCTGCGTGCTTATGTAATACTTTTAATATAATAATTAAAATGTTCCCTCTTTCGACGTAACAAGCCTAGAGATCAATGCAGGGTCAAAAATGTACAGACATGTCATATTACAAGCGTTTTCATACGTTACTTACTTAAGCATGTAGGACAGCATTCTCCTGGATGTAGAACTGGATTTTTACACTCTGCTCGATCGCACTCGACTGGCCTGCACGTAATTTCTCCGTGCTGGAAAATATGTGGAAAAATAATCTACCTGTACAAAAAATTGTTTAGTTGATCAGGGATCTAATGTACTAAGTTGAAAGTGAAAAGTTGAAACTGTAAGGGAGCATGTGTATTCCAGATTTTTTCGACGCTCATTTATGATGCATATATAGTTACCACGCAGGAGCAGCGATTGCAGTCTCTCTGCCAGGTGGCGCCATCTGCGTGCACTGTGCCGTTGGAGTAGCACGACTTCTGGCAGTCACACTGCTCCAGCCGCGCCAGTCGCGTTTCTGCACCTACTAGCTGCAAGTGGAAATGTTAAAATTTGAAGAGTAATAAATATCACGAAGTATCATAATATGTTGTGTTTTTTTTGTACAAGTTACCTTAAGTGATAAGTCATGTATATGTGATGTAAGCTCCTGGACCGTAGCTTGTAATAGTGCGAACTGTCCGCAAGTGGGACATTCCGAGTCCAATCCTGGACATTGCACGAGATATCCGTGAGGTCCGCTCACTAGTCTAACATCTTGTAGTGTACCCTGTAAAGCCCCAGCATACACATTAATATACAAAAGTAAAAGTAAGTAAATAAGTTAGTAATGTAGTAAAAAGCGAGTTATCGATAGTTACCTTAAATAAGGAATGTTTACTGTTTCTCTGTCCGACCCAGAGCGCGAGTTGCGGCTGGGAGAAGTTGCGGTCGGGCGGCGGGATGAGGCGGCGGTAGAGCGGGTGGCAGTCGACGAGCAGCGTGGCCTGCGCGCCCGACACGGCAAGCGCGAGGCGGTGCCACGCGCCGTCCGCCAGCCGGAACGGGAACGTCTCCACGCGCGCCGCCGCCGCGCCCGCCGCCACGTAGTGCAGCCGCACCTCGTCCCGCCGGCCGCTCGACTGCACCTCCAGGTACCTGCGCACCGCGCACATTGCACTACTATAGCGAGTCGCCGCCGCGCTCTCGGAAGCTTCCTCTTAGCGAACTGTTCCGAGGTACACATAAACAAAGCAAACAACACATATAACCACGGCAGACGGGACGGGACCGGCCGCGAGCGGGCCTCGGCTCGCTCTACATCTCAATATCGCTCGGTCTTGGTGGGGGACCATGTACCTCGGAACGAATCGCGTTCGGTGTCGACGATGTCGGTTGGTGTCTGATGAAAAGCCATTAGAAACGCGCGTGATTTGTACTCGATCTCGCTTTATTTAATTTCTTGAGGGAGATACGTCGCCGACCCGCGAGCTACTCGTCGGAAGATCCGGCGCGATCGGAGCGACGACCGCAACCGGCCCTAGTTCGTCGGTCACAGTACGAAATGCAAATAGGATCCCCATGTCGCTTGGAATGCAAGTGCGGACGATCCCGGCGGTGTCCCCCTGGGTGCGGATCCGAGCCCGCAGCCGACCGCGGCGCGGCAAACATCAACATCCGGGTGAACATGGAGAGACGGATCGTGAGGGGCGGTTAGACATATACAGAACACAACACGTCAAGACACAGAACACAAGACGGACGGCGGAGGAGACGCGGGGGCGCATGCAAGTCGGCCCGCCGCGCACACATACGGCCATGCAGAGGTCACAGTGAGCGCAATGAGGTCAACGGATGGATCGAGGAGGACATTCCGAGGCACAGGACATTCCAAGATACATGATTCTCCCCTATGCGCGCGCACGCACGACGCCTGCTCGGGCGGCGTGTGTGCGCGCGCAGCGATGTTGAGATATAGAACTCACCGTGAGAAGCCGCCGCGCCGCCTGCGCCGCGCAGCGCCCGCTGCCCCGGCGACGCTCGCCCGGGGGTTTTACGTCCAACCTCTACCCGGCACGAAATATTGGTATTATTAGTTAATGCCAAATGTAATTAAGGAGCATAATCCATTTTATATTATTATTATTATTTCTATCGAAAACTATTTTATTCTAAACGTTAGGAATTATATATTTTGAAATTTAAATTGGAAGAAGATGATCAGTAATAAAATGTTTGCCGTGCATGCGCCTTTGGCGAATAATTTTATTCCCCAACGTCAAACGTCAAACGTCAAACGTCAAACGTCAAACGTCAAACGTCAAGCAAATTAATTACTAAGCTACAATATCAAGCTACGATAAGAAATTGAAAGCTACAACCATAGATTACTAAAGATACTTCGCCGCCTTGAAATTGAATGAAGCCACAAACGGCTTATTTTAGTAAGTTCTTTTTTTGAATCCTTGACAAATAAAAATATTTTTAGAAAAAAAATACGAACAAATAACTAATTTACGTAATAATTACGTAATTTACGTAATAAATAAATAATTATTTCAAATATTTTAGGGAAATTTTAGCACGAGGACGTGGCAAAACTTTTTTACGCAACTACTTCAATTCTCAAAACTGGGTACATTTTCTTGTTAGGAGTGAGTAATCTTTACTAATCTATGGCTACAACAAAAGCATTTTATAAGTGGCATCCTAACACCAAAACAAATAATCCAATAAATCTAAAAATATTTTTTTTCAACATTCATCAATACATAAAATATAAGAATACTTTTACATAAGATAAGTAAAATATATCCAATTTAATAAATAGATAACTATAAAGCGAATGGTTTGGAAAGTTTTCATAACATATTAGCGAACAAATGTTATTCGGTATTTATTTGATTGCTAACACTTCCTAACTTACTCGTATCATAATAATCGTGCCACTCCATAAATGGAAAATAAATGGGCATACAAAGAATTTATATTGATATGTTTGCACAGGCAGGAACATTTACAATTTACAGCGGTATAGCTTCTTACTCTTATTCTTCTTATGCTTATATTAAAAAATATAATTTAATTATGTTGTTATATGTATAGGTAATATTATGATGACGCTGAAACAATAACCGATAAATATCTGCGTAAGTTAAAAAATAAAGTAATACGAACAATATACTTTCTATGAGACGGTTCACATAATGAGGTTTTGGAGCTACTTCAAGTATAGTTAATATATATAACCTATGCCAAGCACCTCGCATAATAATATAAATTAATGTAATAAACAGTTATTCCATTGATATAACGTCCAACACTACGGCATGTCACACCGCGGTGGCACCCCCAGCGATACGATGAAAACCGCCCTTCCCATTTATGTGGATTTAATAGTAAGATAAGTTTTTGAAGCGTGTGTCTGTGACAGAAGACTGTAGCACGCGACCACAAAATAATTAAGAGACCCGACTTGCGATACCACCATTGTTCAACCGATCGCGAGCAGACTCTGTTTTTCATGTTACCAACGTACACTTTGAATGTTTTTAAAGACAAAAAGCAGGTAATCGCGGGGTTTTGGTCTTACAATTTCTTTTCGTACATCACAATCACTTTAAAAGCCACCTTTTTTAAATGCTTAGGGCTTAGGTAAATGTTTCTCGGTGTAACAGCGCACCTGTTATATCCATGCGAGAAGGAGAGGATGGTGCCCGAGTTGGCGGGCTCCTGGCGCAACGAGGCGAGCACCGTGAACTCGGGCGAGCGCCGCAGCAGCTCGGCGGCACGCTCGAACGCTGCTCCCTCCACCTGCAGCGATCGCGACTCTCCTGCAACACCACCATCGCCAGTGTTTAGTACAAAGCGCCTTATACTGAACTTTTTACTATGCAAATGTATTGAAAGGGCCGTACGCATGTGACTAACATTTTAAGAGTAGTAATTCTGAGTCTGTATATTCTTCTTATTTTTTTATAAATTCACACGGAATTTTAAACCAAGTATTGAATGTGACAATAAAACAAAAAAAATCACATAAGTGTGAAGGTGTGGATTTTAAATTAGGCACTTGTGACTCTTGAAATGTGCTAGAATATTTACTTTGTAAATATTTATACAAAAATATCACACTTTGTCGTAAGAGTCTTCTTATTTACACTGCAAATATTATGCATCCGTGATATAATTATCATTTCTACGTTTATTATTATCCATGCATATGACGTAAAAAGTTATTTTATATCTGTCTGTCCATATGTCCGTTTGTCACAGAGCTCTATCTCCTGAATCATAAGAATATTATAATAATAAAAATTACAATAATGTTATCTTCATGGTGCAGTTCATAACTAGATTTGTCACTGCTAAAACGGGTCCAACAACTTAGGGGAAGTTTTACGACAAATAATAACATCAGTGACATCCAAAGCAAATAAAAATTAGCTATAATGGTACCCAGCGGTCTCCCCATATCGTGCCCCTATCGAATGTTGATCGCTTAGTATATCATATGACATAGTTTACGTTGTCAACGGCACGGCCGTTTTATTAGCGCGAATGTACCGCAAACTCAAAGTTAGATATAGTTATTAGCATAAATAATATACGTAGCTAATTCTAGAAAACCTAAACAGTCAATTAGTTCTCTTCGCTGTCTTAATTACTTGTGATCTTTTGGATAAGAAAGTTCGCCGTGCAATAAATTTTGATAAAGATCAGTTTCTAGTTTTAGTGGCAGTCATGATACCAAGGCCTTGGTACTACAATCCGGACGATTGGCAAATAGCCAACAATTTAACTTCATAGGAATAATTTCCTGCTTATTAGCTTTCGAATTAACTTATCTGCCTAGAGACGTCTTCATGCTTTTCGTTGAAATCTACTAAGTATTATTTGTGTCTAGTTTTTCGGATGAAACATTTTCTTCAATTTTAGTACTACGATATATTTCAACTTTAAACTCTACAAAGAGTAACTTGCAGACTGCAATTTCTTGTTATTTACGTAAGTTCAGCAATGCGTATAAAATATGACAAGGGATTGTGTGAAACGTATTCTCTGGCAAGTACAACAATAAGTACCAAAATGTGTTTAAAATCACAACTGCACTGCAGATATTTGAGCTTGAGATAAGAAGTAAAGTAAGCATTGTTAAACATTAAGCATTGACCTTAATTGGAGTCATTCGTAGATGACTAACCATCAATATTTTAAAACTCATACTTACGGGCAACATCTGGGACCCAATGCTCAATGGTATTTTCAGCGCATACAAGCTCTATATACGCTACCAATCGAGCGGCATGATACGGCAGATAAATGGTAAAATATTCATAAAACTGCGAGATAAACGCGACCCTGCGTCATTTCGCGTTGTACCGTTACCTATAAAAATGAGCTGTCTTTTCAACAAAGTAAAAGGGGTTACATAGTATGTCTTAAGTAGACTTGTATTGTATATGATTAGATATCCTACATTTTTATGAGAATTGAAGTATTTGGAACCTCAAAGGGCTCGTGAAGTGCTTTCAAATAAAAAATATTGCTTCTAAATGCAATGACTATACAGAAAAGGAAAGAATTCAAGTGAAAGTAATAAAAAAGCAATATAAAAGAATTTAAATCATTGTGGGTGGCTTGGGGGATGAGAAAATAACAGCACGTGTTTGACGTGGTCGAAACCGACGGGGTAGTTCCGGAAAGGGATGCGAGACGATTTGCAAGCGGACATATCTGTATGATTTCTCTCTGATATCTATTACTAAACTATATGTAATGCAGTTTTTCTATTTAATTTTCCCTAATATTGTCTATTTGGATAACGTGATAATGAATTTCAATAAAGTTAGATGTTTTTATCCAAGCAACAAATATAAAAGGAATTGGAATCAAGGAAGCAGGGCGTCCTGAACAGAGCGAAGCGGTACTTCACTGCGGGGCAACTCCTTCTGCTTTATAAGGTGCAAGTGAGACCCCACATGGAGTACTGCTCGCATCTCTGGGCAAGGGCACCCCAATACCAACTTAACCCACTTGACTCCGTGCAGAAACGCGTAGAACGAATCGTCAACGATCCGAGGATTTCCGATCGGCTAGAACCTTTAAGATTGCGGAGGGACATACGTTCCCTTTGCGTGTTCTACCGGCTTTAAAATGGTGAGTGGTCCCAGGAAGTATTTGACCTGACACTACGTCACCATTCCTCCATCGCACCACTCGCCGAAGGATGAAATTCCATCCACACCAACTGGACTCGTGGCGGTCCTCCACAGTTCGGTTTGCACGGACGTTTTTGCCACGGACGTGCAAGATGTGGAATGAACTTCCTCCCGAGGTATTAAAAAAAGCTGCAAAAAGAGCTCTCCTTCAAAGCCGGCGATGCATTTGCGACTCATCTGGTGTTGCAAATGTTAACTAAACTACGTTAACGTTAACTACTTTCCATCAGGTAGCACGTCTGCTTTATCGTCAGGTTCAAATATTTAAAAAAATACTTTTTACCTAATTGTCCACCGATAAGGTTATCTATTATATGCATCGTACTTTTGTTTATAAATGAAATAAATGAAAGTATTACAAAACTGGAAATAAGAATAATGGATTAAAGGCAATAAGAAATCGGGAATTTGTAGCATGTTAGACGCGTGGGAGGCGGGCGGCGGGCGTAGGGCGGGCGGCAGACGGTCACGTGACCGCCGCGGTGCGATGACGAAACTGACAGGAACACCCCGGGGTGCTCGCGAGCGGAAGGAACGAAAAAATAAACGCTTTTCATTCACTTAAAGTATCAAGGGACCTTTTTGTTTATACATTTTACTGCGTTTGTTGACTTTTTGTTACGGTTCTTTTATTTACGCTTGGCGTTATTGTACACGCAAGAAAAACGTCAAACAAATATAACTGTTTGCTTGAAGGTGAACCAAATTTTTACTCATGACGTCTACTGACAAGTTCTAATTGTTATGTCAACTTATATATATTCAAGTTATATACTCAAGTATGCAAAGTTATACAGATTTTTCAAGAAAAGCTCATTGACCCGTAGACGGAAACTCACATGTGTAGTACATGTGAGTAATACATATGTATCAAGCGAGATTATACCGAAGGAAAACACTTTGGAAGGGATTTTCTCTTTAATGGATAGAGTATTACGTAAGCATTGCTATAGGTGTATTGTACTTGTATGAATTCATATTATAATAAATGGTTCTAAGCGGATTGAACATAGAATATAAGTGTTATTGCTGTCAACTCAGTTTCACATTAAAGTAATTGCTTTTCGGAATTCCGAATTTACACGTGGCTAATGGCGGACTATTTACTCTATTGTTAAAATTATACCATAGAGTATTATTATAGGAATTCATGGATCATAAATAACAACGTTAAATCTGAGACTTTATACAATATATACTACTATACTATAGATTATAAATTTAAAATCTGTTGCGTTGATTAAACCAATTTTGGTTATAATTGATTTCCATGAACTTATTTATACTTCTTTGAGTAGTTAGAAAAAAAATGAATGGCATATTTAAAAGGGAGGTCACGTTTTTTTTCTCTGGCATTTTCAGTTATTTGCATAGATAAACCCGTAATGCTATATAGAGTATCTCATTACAAGCTTTTATTTTTCATTTATACATTTAACAACGTGTGCTAACTTGTGTATATTAATAAGTATGTACTTCAATCATTGCTGTCTTATGCTCTTTATATGAGGGCTCTTATCAACACTTCAAAATAAGTGGCTCAATATGAAAATCTCAGATATGAAAGGACCCCACCAGTTTGGAACGCGTAACGACATTCGGAGCAGCTGCTTAATTGGATCGTGCCGTCAACGAACATGATGAATAAATCACGGTTCTCCCTGCCAGCTTTCTTTATCTCCCCTCCTTCGTTATTGTTATTTAATATCAATTAGAATCACCGCCGCAACCAAGCTTTACTCGTACCCAACATAACTTGATCTCTTAAAGAGAGTCAGAACGAAATAAATTTATAATGATCTATGCGGACATAGAGATCAGGTTAAAATTGTTCCAAAATGGTCATGACTGAAATGAAAATCTTTTATTAAATTCATGAATTACAATAATATTGGGGTTTTATAACAATGCAAAATATTCTCATTTCAGTAACAAAACAACAATGCATACATCTGAAATAGGGTGGTGGAAATACGATATTTAAATAATCGCAACGCTCTGAAGCTTAATAATTTTGTGGCAGATTTCTTATAGGGCAAGTTTTATAATTTCATAGCGAAAAAAGTCTTAGTCTATGCAAGCATAAGAGACTTTAAACCCGTGACGTTGATTGAAAGATATACAGGGTGAATTTTTAAAACGGGCCTTCAGGGCCGAATCCGAAACTATAAGGATTAGCGAAAAAAGCCGAAAGGAGTTACGAGGCCGATTTTGATAAAAACTAAAACTGCATCATTACTTTTTTAAAATAACTTTTTCCCTAGTCGGGAATCGAACGAGTTCATTTTGAAAAAAATGACACCTCTATATTATTCGACTATCTGATAGTGTTGCTTATAAGGATCAAAATCTGGAAAGTAATGATAAATAACAAACTAAAGGAAAAGCCTCAAATTTAAGAAAATACATATTTTTTCATATTAATTTGGCAGTTAAGTTCCCGCCATTCATCAATTTAAATATCGTGTATTAACATTTTTTTTTGGTTCAATGTTTCTAATCATTCGAAATGGACGATTTGTTTCCCAATAATTTATATTTTTATGTCCGATTTAGCTATGGGCGGAGTTTCGTTCAATACAGATGTAAAGTTGACAATTTGCGAGAATTACTTTTTAGAGTCAAATCCGAGTTATTACTAAAATAAGAGATATAGAAAATCATATTTAACGTTGAAACGAAGTTTTAAACAACAAGCAATAAGAATTTACTATTTAATCAGTTATCTATTTTCATTAAAAAATAAATCCTAAAAACGGCGGTAACTTATTTGCCAAATTATTACTTTCTCATACTAAGCCGTATGTCATAGTCATAACATCGAATAATTAGTTGATTAACCAACAAATTCTTCAATGGTATGACTTATGTATGTTTCTAAAGAATTATACATAAATGATTTGTTATGTATAATCCTTAAGGATTAGTATGCCAATGTATGGAAAAATACGTATTTTCTTAAAAAATTTCCTTTTCCTTTAATTTGTCACATAACATTACTTCCCAGAATTTGATCCTTATAAGCGACACTATCAGATAGTGGAATAATATAGAGGTGTCTTTTTTTCAAAATGAACTCGTTCGATTCCCGGCTGAGGAAAAAAATATTTTAAAAAACTAATGATGCAGTTTTAGTTTAAATCGGCCTCGTAACTCCTTTCAGCTTTTTTCGCTAATCCTTATAGTTTCGGATTCGGCCCTGAAGGCCCGTTTTAAAAATTCACCCTGTATATTATGTACCGTCATTTCCTTCTATTACTTTAAATCAGCAATTCTTCCTTTCAATGTTTCAAATAAATAATATTTCAATTTCATTGTTTAATTATGATTTGTGAAGATTACGGCAAATTATGTTATTTAAAAATAACTTCAAATTCTTTTACGGTTTCACATGTTCACAAAAAATAATACATATCAGTCCTAAATAAATGACATTATTACACGTGCGAACCAAGTAGGTAATCTGAATTTAAGGAGCTGTAGCTGAATTTAAATTGTTTTCGGTTTATGGTAATAACGGTATATTCGAATGCGACCCCATCGATGTTTTGGTTTCATTAAATCACCCACTGGTCGAATTTAGCGCCATACAAATATTTGCACGCTTTGTGTAAACACTGTTGAATAGCGCCCCGCGGTGAATACACTTATTGGCTAGCGTTCATGACAGGAGCAAACCGAACAAATGACATGTGCTCCCCTTGAAACACGTCACATTTAAATGATACTTCCCATGTTTCCACGAAATGCTTGCGTGTCTAATGGGGAGCTTATTAGCGGCTATCCTAATATACTACAATTTTGGTATTATTACCATTGAAGTACAATATGTATACACGGTTATAATTTATCGAAAAAGTAGTAAATGCACTACAAAAATAAGTGAAATAAGTTACAGATTATAAACAGGTATATCGTGTTTGGGAACAAACGACAGGGATTTAGTCCTTGAATTTAAATTCTTGAGAGCTGCATAGATACCTGTATAATGCGTTTGTCGCAACAACGAATAATTTGAACAAAAGCAATTTGTACCTGAAAAAACACGTTACTTCTATTCATAATTCATACTTTTTGTTTTTCAAATTGCCCCTCAAATTCTGTTGTGTCGACGACATAAAGCATCGGTCTCCAGTGACCCTCGTGCCGTGAACAATCGCATGACTTCACTTCCAACCCAGCTCGGTTCACTGAGCAAAATCACCGCATCTCACTGACGCAGATGCGACTCACTGGCTATGTGATTTGAAAATTTTATTCCACATCTTCGAAGGGTATTTCATTTTGATACACGATATTCCTTTTAATTTTTTTTTATTATTGGAAAGTTGTTAATTATTTAGTTACATTTTTTATTCTATCATCAAAGTCTATATCTATAATATCATTACAATATCCAACTAATCAATTATTATTATCTATAAATCAAGTTTTAGCAGAAAAAATATACCATTTAAATATTATTCCTATGGGGAGAGGTTCTATTTTTCTTCCTAGATTTCTTATCCCATTGATGGATATAGGCCGAGTGTACCTATCATTCAGGTATTTCCAGTATTTTGCATACGTTTGTTCCCCGCCGTTCAACGCAGAGCGGACCGTTACCTGGTAAAAGGGCGTTTTACACTTAATTTGACCAAACGAGTTCTGGTTTTTGGAGTCAAAACATGACAACTTTCTCAGTCAAAACAATCATAGAAGTTACCAGCAAGCTGCCACTGGTGTCTTCTGTAGGAATTGGGGAACTTAGTAAAATTTATTCTCAGGGACAGCTACAAGACAATCACACTATCACGGTTCCAATTTTTACACCGATGTGGGCCATAATTCGTAAGATTGTCGACAGCCTTACTCGTCCATTATTTGAACTTTAATACTCTATTGTCCTCGTAACAAACTTGTGCAAAATGTTTTCATATTTTACATCTTTATATCACAAACAAAAATATCAAACTTACTGAATAGATAACAAATAGAGTCGAGTATGTGACCGCCTGTCACAACAATCGAGCAACGTGAACAATGAGCACGCCTGCTCTTGACGTTCACAAGGTGTTGATGGCACCGCTTAACTTTGATTGGTGCTTTTGAGTTTGACAGGCCCAACCGAAATTAAATTAACTATTCGAGTACTTTATTGCTAAACTACTATTGACACAGGTCGTTTCTATATGAGATATGGTTAAATTAAAATTTACTATGCTGCTAAGTTTGACTTTTCAAACTTTAGACTTCCACAGTAGAGAATATTACCTAAGTGTAAACCCTCAGATATTTATAAGATGATTTCCTCGTGGTGTTTTCATATACTTATCACTAAATTATTTTTTAATATACTACTCTTAAATATCAGAGGTGCGTTATGAACATCCAAAAAATAACTTTTACACGTAAAAATTAACATTACGTTGAATTCCCTTCTATCTTGTATGGATTCCGATTTCAATCGTACTTGTAACTATATTCTGTACGGGTCAAGGCTAACAACTAACCTGGGTTCTTATAATTATAATTTGGAAGTTACTGTAGGTGATTGAAGATCACAAAGATAATATATTTGTTAACTTAAATACGATATTGTACAGCGGGCTCACCGCCAATGTAGAAATTGTATATATACTACTGTACTACAATAACTACTAAGTCGCAGCGTGGTTAAAGATTACTTTTATAAAATATATAATTTTAAAAGAAATTAATATCATGCGCTTTTAACGTAAGCCTGCCCCTCTGTTCACTACAGTATTTTGATTTTCGTGAGTAACATCATGGGACCGACATTTGGCGCGAAATAGATTTCACATTCGATTATTATCTGCTATGCCCCAGATGTCACAGTCAACCTGTCGGTGGTTCCTGAATGGCATCGCCTGGCGGACAATAGACCGTCGGGGTAGTTGGACGTTTGACGCTTAACGCTTAACGCGGCGGGACAATATGACTTTCGCTTTGATCCCCACAAATTAGGGCGGACACCCTTCGACAATTACGCGAGTACGTAACTTGCCTAATGGCGCGTTTTAGGTTACACGTAAGTGAATACGGCGAATTAGCAGGTCTCGAGATGGTAGGGCTGCTCCCATGGGATTTTTTTTGTATTTTAGTAGATTATAGTTTGATTTAAGTGTTATAAGTACGGAACATCTTGATAAAATAATAGTCAAGTTCGATCATGTATTATTAACCTTACTGGATATGCGACATCGTACAATTTATTGAAGGAAAAATACAGGGATAACCTAGTAATATTATTAGGTATTCCCAAAATGTTATAAGATAATTACTTATTTTTCCCTTAATTACTTTTTTTATTTCGAAAAAGGTAAGTAGATTATGACGTAGCAACATATTATTATATCGAAAAGATAGTTCTTGACGCTTCTTCACTTTAACGAAATTTTAGTACAATTTATCTCAATTCTAGTTATATTGTATACAAATCGCTTAAAATTTAAAAGGTCTCAAAATTTGATTAATACGAGACAGCCCTAGGTGAAATCGGCACATGTCCCACATTTTGTCCCATCGGCCGTTGTGGTAATCACAGCGCACAGGGATTGCGGTGTTTGCGGATTTGGGGAAACCCGCGCTCCGGACATTACAATCTATTCTGTCAATATTCAATACGTCCGCTGCCCACAGGAAGATTACCATTAAGCTCCGGGGATTTACGTTATTTGCGATCTAATTCAGATGCGAATATTTATTGGATAAAAACGGAATTGTACGAATGTAGGACTATTTTTTTTGGATAATTTTAATATTACTATATTGACGTGTAATTTATTATTCAGTAAATCTACAAAATCTGAATCGCATTGATTTTGTAATTTGTAAAAAGTCTGCAAGGGCATAAAGTTTATACTCAATATTTTTAAGCCTTTGTCCTATTCTAATTTTGTTGGCTATCTATTTTGTTGGCTAGGATCGTTTTATTTTTCACTTGGGTTATGTAAATGTTAAATTAAATTATAATAAAAACATAATATCGTAAAAGTACCCAGAGGGACCGTAAATTTTTTTTTTAGAATCCGACACCCTATTTATTGAAGCGAAACAAGCAATTTCCGATTCCTGACAAGTTCCGTTAAATTTTTCCAAAGCAAATTGCAAACGTCAACAGACAATAAGATGAAAATGATGAAATTTCTCCCTTCCACGCAACAGGAAATAAAAACAATCCTTGCAATAATAAATCTTTCATTGGGTTATTTTACTATTGTAGTAACTTTTAAATATTATTTTACTTATTATTCTTTTACCCCAATTATTCATATTTTTAAACGAGGTGTTTGTGTTTTAGTACCGTTAGATAAGCGTTATTTCCTTTTCAATATTACAAAAACCTTCATCGTCTGCAAATTTTTAATTAGCTCAAGTTAAAAATAAAATTGTTCTACTATTCCGAACTGATCTCAGAATTAGAAGAATTAAAGCTAAACAAATGCAAGTTAGTAGATTTCACACACCTTACACAATATGACCGTCCAATAATTATGTAGTATTCTCCACGATATTATTCTAATGGATAAATCGAAACAATGAAATGATTCGGACATATGGGTTTAGCAAAAGTTATGAATTGTTTTATATAAGGCAACACGAGAATAAATTATGAGTAAACCAATAAATTATTAATTAAATTAAGTAAATTATTAATCAATAAATTATTCATTAAGTTAAAATGATAGATGATATGTGATAAGCACATAGTATACTTGAACATACATGGATGTCGGAAAGCAAAGAGGCGAGGCCGGCAGTGCCATTAACATGACGTTTTAAGTGAATTGCACCTGAAATGGATTGCGCCTTGCACCTTGTTTACGATCCATTATTGCCTATCCTGAGCACTCTATCGTGCATCGGGTAAATGAGTTGTACACAAAAAGTATTATTTTTTCATATTAATAATTAGAATTACTTTAAATACCTGCTACTTTCACTTAATAGCGCAATGCCAAAGCACAAAAACCCGATATATTTTTTTGACTTATTTCAGAAACTACTAAGCTGATTTTGACGGGTTTTAAAGAGTTTATAGAGAAGCACGCGGTAATAACCTAGAAATATACTGCATAATGTCTTCATTATGATTTAAATCCCAGTTTATCAGACAGTCAATCTATATAATCGCATTTAAGTTAAACATGCAAAGGTTATGTTATGCAACTTTGTAGTAATAACGTACCTACGTCCTACGTATTATTATTATCACAGTACATACTTGCATGTACGCCGTACGCCTTCCTTCCGAGAATTTGTTGTAACTATGCAATATGCAATTGTTTTAGTATTACGGTACATGTAGATGGCAAATAAAACAAAATTAATTTTCGACTACAAGTAAAACTCGATTTCAACTGTAACTTAAGAACTTCGAAAATGGTAGAGCCCTATATCTTATTACTTAAAAACCGCTTAAAACATAATGTTTTACATCTTTACGATTTTTTATCAAACATAAATATGTGTAATCAAGTGAATATAATATTACTATGTATGTGAAATAACTATATATTTAGAACCTCAGTGTGAACTATGTCTATAGTTAGGAACAGGACGTCAAGGAATATTCCTTTAAGCCACGAGGCAAGAGTTAGTAGCATAGTTTATGAGACCAGTTCTTATTCCTTAGGCTAATTAAGTAGCACTAGGAGTGTAGACTGTATAAGTACGCTTACCTTGCAGGGTGTAGGCGGTGCGCTGCGGCTGCATGCCCGGGGCCACGCTCACGCCGGCCCGCGACGTGTTGTGCAGCGACAGCGCGCCTAGCAGATCTAGCTCGGTGGCTACAACAACAAAATAATTATATATTGAATAAATATCATACAACAAACCTATGATATATGCCTTGATTAGTAATAAAAATAATATTGAGCCTATTGCAAAACGAAAAAATATATACAATTTATTTAAGGAAAAATACAGGGATAACTTTATTATTAGGTTTTTCCAAAATGTTATAAAATAACGTGTTTCCCTTAATTAACTATTTATTACTTATTATATTTCGAAAAAGTCAATAGTATTTATTTTATTGTTAAAATGAACTATGAATTTATAGACAAAAAATTTCGCTATATGATGATATCTCTGTAAAGTTTGTAGACATGTAGCTACAATTAGTTGCCATGGTTATAAATAATTATAAGTGATTCAAACCATGTGGCAAATTATAATATTAAATAATAGCGCAAGAATAATTTCCAATAGCTCTTACTAGACTTGAGAGATATTATTATCACTATTCTTAGTCATCGTGTGTAGTAAAAAGGTTATGCTTCTTGGAGAAGATCAAATTATATGACTCACGAATGCTGAGAAACTTTTTCCCGTAAAATACCCTTACCTCTTAATGAATTCTATCAAATATGAGAATTGCGACTATAGGCAATATCTGTTGTTATCTTTCATTTCAGGTTCATAATATTTCTCAAAAATATTCTTCAAAAATATAATAAGGTTTACATATCAGTTTAATAAGATCTGCGAGTATACCTTAGGTAGTAAACTGAAATATATAGTCCATAAGAAAAGCATATTTTTTACTTAAGAATTAATCTACAATTATCCATAATATAACTAACCGATTTAACGATTACTGATTCGTTAATCTAATGAATATTTACAAACCAATAAAGGCATTTGGCCTACATCTGAGCAATCAATATGTACGGAGGCGGACTACGAAAAATGGAGAACAAACACAGCCTCGGCTATCGATCGGAAGAAACCGTCGTGGTAAGTACGAGCTGTAATATTCCAGTGTTTGCTGTATTCTGCCATGTTTCGTTGGAAGAGATGCCAACACATATCGCTTTTTTTGGCAATGTAGTACTCAGAACGGCCATACGCGAGGCCGCTAAGTACTACTTGCAAAAAAAGACACTTTAAGTTAATTTAGCATATTTTATACAAATTGTCACATTCATAATCTTATATATAAAATTCTCGTGTCACAATATTAGTTACCGTACTCCTCCGAAACGACTTTACCGATTTTCACCAAATTTTATATGCATATTCAGTAGGTCTGAGAATCGGCTACTATCTATTTTTCTTACCCCTAAGTGATAAAGGTTGCTCATCCTTAACATTTTTTTTATTTATATGGCAACACAACGTTTGCCGGGTCAGCTGGTTTGTAATAAAATAATATGGAATGTTCTTCATTGTACTTCACACCACAATTTCATTCCCGTTCTTTCTTCTTTCTTCATTAATTTATCAATATTATTACAGACATCCCACTAATTTAAAAGGAAAATAAATATAATATATATCAGACAGTCAACCGTGTATAATATTAAATACGACAAAAGCAATGAAAATGGTGTAAAATACATAAATTTAACAGTTAGCCTGAGAAAATCTTCACAGTATAAACTGAGTGTCATCTATCACAAATAACCCGGTCACGTAGCTGGCTACAGCGTAGCGGCGTAGCGGCTCTAGCCTACGACAGAATAGACAATACATAGTAACTTTAAGTATTGTTGAACTTTATACATATCGTATAGAAATACAAAGTATTATATTTGTTGATAAAGAATAATATGTTACTTTAAGTTATAATTTTCTCCATATTCATAAATATTTTGAAGGGATAAAATTTAAAAGTGAATCCAAAAGTAAATTATAATTAACATAAAGAGGCGACACAAACTTCATAAGCTGTGAGTGTTCTGTGAGCTATAACCATTCATAAGTATGTACTAGCTAACAAAAGTTGTTTCATACTTGATCTGGAGGCACGGCAGTGCCTCCGCCAAGTCGAGCCAAAAGAAGCGGCACGGCCGTACCATACTTTTCCCGAAGCAATTCGGCCCATTTTTGACCCCCTGTAACTTCGTTGCATATGAAGCTAGAAGCCTGAATTTTCAGGAGCCAAGCAAGCATTATATAGACACAGTACATTTCAAATTTCATTCAATTTGAACCAGTAGTTTAAGAATTACAAGTAGTTAAAGTTCGTAATTTTGTCACTCACTCACTGACTGACTGACCGATCATCAAAAGTTTAAGGCACTTCCAGCAGACATAGAAGGTTGAAATTGAGAATACAATTAGTGTTTAGTATATAACTCATGGAAAAACTAAAATATTTTGCAATTTCTGTCCAGTTATCTAGATACACCAACTACATTAAATAACTTTGTATCCTATATAAGTTATATAGGATTACAAAGTTACATTTGCAGTTAATGAATCTGTGTTTCTGTCCGCGAAATGTACGAGTAGTAGGGGAGCCCATGATGTTAAATGGGTAGAAACTCTAGCGTCAATAGGACGTATACGATTGTGTAGATTACACGTTAGAGTGAAGAAAAGGTTGTGTGATATTTTTCGATTCACCGTGGGAATAGTTTCTAGATGATTCGAAAAATGTAAAAAGCAGAGTCAGACATACTCAAGGCGCGGCAGGTTAGTGATAGAGTATATATCTCTGATGCCGGAAATATGTTTATCTGCTGGTTTGTATAGGGACAGCCATACGAGAGGTAAAAATGGAAAAAAAAATCAACACATTATATTTTCAAAGGGGATATGAAGTTACCCCAGATGAGTCCCCCATTCGAAAGACTGACGATTCGATTCGAAAGACTGTCAGTGACTCTTCGAAAATGCAAAAAAAAAACGTTATCTTGACACACTCGAGGGCGTAAGATTATTATACAGGAAATTCCAACTGATGTTTTACTTATCATAACCCTTCATCTGACGATTTGTGGAGGGGTTTTTTATACTGACGATTTGAAAAAAAAAATAGAATGAGAATATATAAAGAATAATGTATTTTCCATAAAATTTGCCTTTTCCTTTAGTTTGTTGTACACCATTACTTTCCAGGGATCCATGCTAATAAATGGCGCTATCAGATAGTGCATATTTTCTAGCATTATTTCCTTTATATTAAAAAAAATACCGTACTCGAGTATGTCCAGGTATAGATTTTTTGCAACCTTATTACTCCCTAACGCCGCCCTCAAACCATCAGATTATAAATTTATTGTTTTCAGCATGTAATTAAGCTACTATAGATAATACGATTTTTTATTAATAGTCTGATGGACTTCCCTGGTTGAACCCCCCAAATGGATATTTTAAGATACTCTATAGGATGTAAGGTATCTCCCATATCTTAATCTGCCGCGTTCGAGTCACTCTCGAAATCCCGTCTTGGGCTCCCCTACTATTATAGGCGACGTCAATTGTTTTTATTCTCGAGACAAAAGACGTTTTCAATTCCAACTTCAATTTAAATTCAATTCAAATAATGGGTGAAGTGCGAATCGAACTCGTACACTGAGGGTTCCGTACCACAAAAATATTTGTTTATTTTATTTTTATTTTTACTAATTGATGTTATAGCAGCCATATAATGCATTGTGAACATTTCAAATGAATAACGCTAAAAAATAGCAGGTCCTTATATGTTTGTCTCTGTAGTTCCTGGACTAAAAAAGGGTTAGATACGATATCTCGATCGGGGCATCGCCCTTAAATGACTTCTGTTACGTTCAGTCGGAGATCCCGGAGTTCTCCAACAAACGTTGAGGACGGCCACCGGAGGATTTTAGTGCGGCTAAAGTCCCACATAACCCGGCGTCACTCTCACGTCGTCGAGTACCTTTTGAAGATTTCCTCCTCATAAAGAAAAAGAAGGTCCTTGTATGGCAACTTTCCTTTATTTGAAAGTTTTTCTTTTTACTTTTGGTACTTATTGTTAAAGCGGCCACCATTATACATATTCCGTAAAAATTTTAAATTTCTATCTATTAAGGTTCCATAAATAGAGCTCTATGTCAGACAGACAAACGGACAGCTTAGAAATAGGGTTCCGTTTTTACCCTTTGGGTATGGAACCCTAAAAAGTTATATAATATCAAAAACATTCCGAATTTCTGACAAATGTCATGAGAAAAAAACTAGATGTTACGGCTAATGTGCCTAAATCAGTTAAAACGCAGATAGCTTGCCCACTACCTAAACTACAAAACGAAGATTGTATCAATTTTCACCCTTTGACGTCGACCCGTGCATGCCATGATGCGTCGTCGTGTCATGAATTTACGACAAACATTGTATATTTTCACGAAACAATATCGCTTTGCGGCACGATGTCGCTATGTGTCACGATACGTCGTCGTGTCGTAAAAAGGCATGTGTTTTAGCCCTAAGAACAAGTCTGAAAAGATGTTTCGAATTTTAACTACATAGTTAATCTGCATATTTTCTAGCTAATCTTAAGCCTAGTTAATGTGTATGCTAACGTATTCTACAATCTAACGGTAACATACACAAAATACAATTGAGGTTAAGCAACTGTCACCGCATTATAAAATAATAATAAGTTTGTTTCCAAGGAAACAAGTGTTTAGGCAAAGGAGATGTTTCATTTTCGGCCATCTCATGTACATTATAACTAAAAACACGAATAATTTGTATAATTGAAGAAAAATACATATATATTTTGATAACCTAAAGTATTCGTGTTTAAAAATATTTAAAATAAGCAATCCTCATTGAAATATTAAATATGGCGGAATACTGTCAATGTCAAGTTTTCAAAACTGTCGATGTCGGGAACCTATGTGTACCCCACACATAGGTTACTATACTCTTTGGATGTCGGTAATTCTGTATTTCGCTGTTTTTGTCGTAAAGTTATTGTTACCTTTACTTTACAACCTGGCTTTTATTTTGGGTATCCCGTCATTATTTCTGAATTTAATTAATTATTTATAATAATAATAACAAAACCACCTTTTAAATAGTATCTGGTTTTATAGATGTAAGTGACATGTCAAATTAAAAAAGAAGAAGTTGTCAATTTGATATGCGTAAAAGTGGATATATACATATTATAATAGTGGACTCCAATGTAAATGTTGAATAAATATGTAGGTACTGATGAGAAGATTCCATTTTAATCCTGAATATGTTTCTGCTCTGTGCTGCTTACGATTATGGAGTGATTCTACCTTACTTGTTTACCCAGCTTATGTTTTATGGACTCTTGTGATTTTCGTGCGATCGCTGTGGATTGTGTTGACAAGGATTCAATGTCACCAGGTAAAATATACATCAGTTGTTGTATTCATCGTGAAATAATCGTAAATAATTTTAAACTAGAGAAACTAATCTTTTTACATTTCTCTTTTTTAGATAATTACATTAGCAAGACAAGGACATTCTTGGGATGACAAAATAATCAGTTATTATTGCAACTGCATCGCTGGGCAACGAACCGTACTCGTAGGTAGTTGCGCTCACATTATGCCCATTGTTTGATGTTTGGGCTGAGCTCGTCACAGGATATTACAGAACCTGCTACATGATTGGATGAAAATATTGCTAAGGGAAGATATTTAAAATGAATAAATAATGTATCTAAGTGAAGAATAAGTAAAATATGATCAAATGTGTACTTAAAGTTGTTTTATTTACACACTTAAATGTTTTAACTAAAATAAATTGGTATAGAAGTACATATTTTAGTATGTTTGTTTTAAGTCAAGATTTATGAAAGTAAATATAATTAATGTTTATCAAATATAGGCCTTGTTTCTCAATACACACAATACAATATTTATATATCTACGCCCATTCGCGTAAAAAATATATTAAAAAGTATATAATGTATATAGTAAGTTAAAATAGAATGACAGATGATATTATTACGGTAATCACTACCGCCATGATGTTTTTCCACTGTTGTGTTGCAAGTTTAAGTGTAAATTATTGTTTATTAACAATTAAACGAACATGATTTGAAGAAAATTAACCCCTACCAATTGTTCTTTGCAAGTTTTCTTAATTTTTAATATAGTGTACAAAAGGTGGCCGGGAGCCCACACATTTTGAAACATCTCCTTTCGGCCTTATTGAGCATAAATAAATATCTATGAAAATAATTTTTATATGTAAGCACATAAAAAATTACAATGTTCACAATAGAAAATCCCTAATAACTTCTAAACGGATTACCCTAATTACACAATTCCTTTTGCCCTATCCGTTTTAGACATAAACCTACCAAATGGCATTAAAGACAAACCAATATATATACGAACAAAAAATCATGTTTTCAACTTACGTAATATTAGGTACGTAACATTTCAACGCAATATTATAAAAATTTAGTTAAGTTCGTTTCAAATGATTCGAAATAGGAAACTGTTATATAAATCAAGCTTAGATATCCACTTTATAACATATTCTTGCCATGATCACCAAAAATATCAGCTCCTAGTGGCTTGATAATTGATAGCTATAAAAAAACGAAAATCCACAGTTTAACGTTGAATTTAAACAACCGTCCATTGCACAATTAGGGTATCCATTGCTTGTACAAAACAGTTACAAACGCGTGTCAGAAATGAACTGACAGTCGCGCACGTATGCGCTCGAGTCCCCCCGAGATAACGAGTCGGTAAGTGGTGTCTACGTGTGCGTTACTCCAGCCCACTTTGTATGAAGATTGACTTCTGTTAGTTTTTATTTTGTGGTAGTACCTACCCGGAAAAAACATGGAAATTATTATAAGAAACCTTTTTAATATAAATAATTTTAAGTATGAATTTGTTAGCGGTGAGTAAACTTACTGAAAAAGGATTTACTGTTAATTTCTTGAAAAACGGTTGCACTATTAGTAACTCTATGGATATTATCATCGCAACTGGCCACAACGTAAATGGTATATATACAATTTGTCAAATCACAGACATGTAATTTGACAATGTCAAATAAATATTGGCATAGAAGACTAGCCTATATTAATCCGGAATATATGCGAATTTTAAAGAATATTATGACTGGTCTTGATAATGTGAACATTACCGACGGATATGACGACTAGTAAGAAACCATTTCCAAACCTCTGAACGCGAACGAACGATATACTGGAGATCGTACATACAGATTTATGTAGTCCCATGGAAGCTAGTTCACTCAACGGTTCAAGGTACATGTTATTATTTATCGACTATTATTCTCGAATGACACGATGAATGTTTATTTTCTAAAACATAAGAGTGAGTCTTTAAGAAATTTCAAAAATATAAAGTGTTGAAAAGGGAACTAGCAAGTCGAACAAATGTATGAGATCAGATGGTGGGACGACATTTTGTAATAGAGCTTTCAATATTTTCTTATCAACAAATGGAATTCTACGTTAGAAGGCGATACTATATACCCCTAAACAAATTGTTGTGGTTGAAACAGCTAACAGAACTATTATTGTATATGCGAGAAGTCTAAAACGAATGTTATCATTATTAAATAAATATTTCATTTCATTTCAGAAGTCAGAAGTCTATTATAAATTGAAACTAATTTGAGCAAGAGCAGTAAATACTGTGGTTTATATCAAAAACCGGAGTCCGACGAAGTCAGTGAAAGATTACCAATGATTTTTGTCGGATATTCAGAAGAAAGTAAGGGATGTCGATTATTTAATACGAAGACACGTTAAATCCCAATAAATAAATAAATAAATCACAATCAGTAGAGATGTTTTTAGAAGATGTTTTTCCTGAGGATAACGGGCATAATTTCAGTTGTCAAAATAGTAACTTTTTTAGATTTAATTTATTGTCATGTTCGAATGAAAGTGATGATGAATGGCAAGATTATTTACATAACTACAAAGACTACCTAAACAATTTAATTGCCTTTAAAAAATCTGTTGTTGAGATTCAACTAGTGGAAGGTACCGGAAAGGAAAAGAGTAGAAATATCTACAAAAAGGAATGAGATGCCATCAAAAACAATGCTTGTAAAAAGATCCAAGTCTCGCCATTCAATTCTTCTACCGTAAAAAGTCTTGAGATCTATGTAATACCAAGCCGGTAATGTATGCAGTCCCTACTTAAGGGACCTTCTGTCTTAAGGTATTATCTCACTATCTAACCTAACAACATCTCATGGGACCATACCAATATTAAAAATATTTTATGTTCTAAATAAATTGACGTGGCAATCGTACTAATGTTACTTGTGTGATGCGATATGATAAGATGAAAACACAATGTGACTTGCAGTACGATTGCCACGTTAATTTATTTAGAACATAAAATATTTTTAATATTGGTATGGTCCCATGAGATGTTGTTAGGTTAGATAGTGAGATAATACCTTAAGACAGAAGGTCCCTTAAGTAGGGACTGCATACATTACCGGCTTGGTATTACATAGATCTCAAGACTTTTTACGGTAGAAGAATTGAATGGCGAGACTTGGATCTTTTTACAAGCATTGTTTTTGATGGCATTCTAATATTCATGAACACTCACAAACAATCATTTAGAATTGAAGAATGGATTTAGAAGAATGGAACAACATTCGACATATTTCTATTTCAATGCAAAAAAATCCACATAACATAATACTATCTTTCCCTTTTTAATCTAGCTTATTCATAAAGAAGCAGTATATTCAACTACAGACTCATTAACAAAAGCTGGTGTAATATAAAGGCAGTCATAAAGACAGTATTCATATTTGACTTCAATGAAACTTTATAAAAAGATGAGAGTAGCGCTCTTGTGGCGTTATAGCATCAGAACGCGCGGCTGAGAGCAGCGGGCTCCCATGTGCCCTCGCGCTTTCAATTCCAACTTGAATTAAAAAGCGTCACATCTTTCGCCAAGTGCTCTCGTTTATACGTGGAGAAAGCCCCAATTTGCGATACTTCTCACACCAACTAAGTGCTAGGGTTCACGTGCAGCATTTATTCAGCTTTATTAATTCAATTTACTCACTAACGTTTGTAAAGTTAATATTCAAATAGTGACGTTTTACGATATTTGTAAATATCTATTAACAAGGAATCATGGTGGGATAAACAATAAGACGTTCCAACAATGACGAACATCGCTATTCTATTATAAAAACACATAGTATAATGATAGTGTTAATGGAGTTTAAACATATTTGCCATAATACAAGTAATGTTTGAATTAATAGTCAAAGTTGTTAATATAATTTATGTGCCAGTATCTCGGCAGCCCTGGAGCAGGCAGGCGAGGCGCCGCCCGACGCCGCCGTGTCTGCCACCCTCCATCGGCACATCCACGAACTGATACGAAGTGATGCTCTAGATTACCTCGTAAACGGCCACTATTCTCTCAGCGTCTAGTTGCCAACGGAATTGTGTACTGCGCTGTGCGCTTTCATTCTTGTTGTTCATTTTATATTATGGTATTGTTCGCTCTCAGTTCGCTAGCCTACTTGCTAATACATTTTTGTTGTTATATATGGGTAACAATAATACTTATAAATGCCATTTATTAATTTACTGTATTCGTTTTCGAAAATGTTCCGTAACCGTTGGAATGCTAAATGAGATTTCGAATAAGGCTAGAAAGTAAGGTTTAGTTTGGATGAATGCAAAGATGATTCAAAAATGATAAGTGATGACATTCTTTATTGGTAGTGAGTATTATTAAAAACAAATCTCGACGTCATACAAGGACGTTTCCTCAATGAATATTTCTATAAAATGACAATGACTACAGTCATAAAGTATTATAGGAGTCATAACGTTTAGTAAATGACGATGGTATCACGATACAGAGTAGCTATCGGGCGATAATTCCACCCGCACAGCCTTAGCCGTAAACTGTTCTCCACGCGATCGTAAATACTTCCACTTCCACAGTCTTACTACATGTACGTATGTGTATGCAGTCCGGAACTGCTGTAAAACTACGAGTTAAATGGCTTTCTAGCTCCCGCTAAAACCCTACCAAGCGATCTATTCCTTACAAACATTTTTAAAAGCCGAGTCTGGAAGTTTAATCGCTATCTGCGAATGACAGTTTACGAGCTAAATAAAATTTTTTTATTTACTTAGTGTGTTATAAAAGATTTTGCTTTGAAAATATGGAAAGCGCTACAAGCATTAGCCAGTGCAATAAAACTGCAATCGGAAGGTTAATCACCTAGAGCGAAGTTAATTAATTAAAATCCTGACGTAATCGTACATAATCGTTCATTCTTCGTTTCATTCATTAATAAAATTTCCTATATTTGAATATTCGCTTTAATATATCAAACAATATATATCTAGGAAACGTAATGAATATATCTCTCCTTTCAAGATTTGAAGATGGCTACTTATCATTTACTGTTTTTGCCGATTACGTAACCGTAAAGATTTATATCAAATGAAAAATTTACCATTAAAATCATACCATTAATCAATTTATTGAACTAGAGGGAATTATGAATAACACATTTAGTACAATAAATTTATGAAAATACTATACTCGTAAGTCTAGCCCAATTTACATAATTACTACCTACACGCAATCAAAAGTGTTGACATAAGTTTTTAGTGTTTCGTAAAATATTTCTTTACTGTAAAATATTGTTCATTTTAAGTCTCGTGTCTTCGTAGTTTATAATGCAATGTTTAATAACGTTAAAAACATCACGTAAATCCCAAGCAATTTATCAAAAATATTTGGGAGAAAATAATTAGTTTTGGCAGCTGAAATACCTAACAAAAAGGTGTAACGGTTCGGAAAATTTTGGTTAACCGCGCCGGCCTCACGGGTGATTAATAAAAGCCACGTCAAGCCTCCCATGAATACAGTAGGCGTAACGCCGCCTAAATGAGCTTTGGGTCTCATTCCAAAGTTTCTAAACTAAAACTTCTTTGTAAGAAACAAGTTTTGCAACTTCAAAATTTAATATTAGTTATGGAGGAACTGTCGCTTATTGGAATACAAATTACATGTTTATAATTTTGTAATAGTAATTATTCATAAAACCTTGTAACATTTTAGACTATAAGATTTTAGACGTCGCCCACAGGGAAATAATTAGGTAGGATTTTATGCAAAGTTTTTCTGGGTTAAATTTCACGAAATAAATTTGAATGAGCTCTAGGAAACGGAATAAAAATCATAACTGATTTTTTTATTTAGTACGTACTATGAATTTTAGGTTTTTTTGTACGTGTAGTTCAAATGTAAATGAAAAGTCCTAGTGTAATTAGCAGTAAATGTACATGATCATAATTAGTACCTACCATTATTCCTCATTTAATATTTATAACTACATCTAGTTATTACTCCCCTCCTTCTTATTAGTTCCAAACATTTTGCGACAGGAAACATGTCGCATTCACCCTAACTGAATAAATAAGTGTTTATTTTCCGCATAATAAACAAGTGGATACTGCAACCCGACGCCTGTGAAATGAGCTATCCGTTCACACGTGATCGAACGTGCAAGGGTTAATAACAATTAATTGAAGTCCTTGTTCGGGGAAATTGGAGAAGGCACGTGGATGAAACCTGTTTCATGGCCAAGTTGACCATATGGAGCCACTTAGTGAACTTAATTTATGATGGTAACTTTTATAACTCTTAGTTCATTAATAAATACGCAGGTGTCTTATTACTAAGTATTTCTCCTTTTATTGACGAATAATTATCAAAATACAGTAATTGAATAGAAAAATCACATATTTTTTCAATTAACACTTATATCAACCTCTTCTAATTTCACTATTTATGGTTTGCATAAAATTATCAAGATTGTGGTGACTTTATATTCATCAATAAGAGACGACGCCATTGTTTGTACTTTGAATCATGCTATAGGAGTTTTGTTGAACAATTTGTTTGTATAAGACAAACTTCGACACAAGACATTTATACCGTGTCGCTCCTCAGAAATGAACTAATCTAAATTTGCTTCTATCGTGAAAGTACTAAATTATATCCTTACTTTATGCTAAACATGGTAGAATGATACAATTAAGATTCTCCTTTACTTTATTATTCCACTACATATTACCTACTTAAGTAGTTTTTTTTATACGTGTCAACATTGTGGACTCGTCAACTTGAACAACCCTTCTGAGTAATTCTTGGAAAATCAATTCGTATTGCATTAGAGTTTCTACAACAAAAGCTAACCACGAATGTTACGTAATGTAATGAAATTGGCTTTTTGCCGAGAAAATGGGTCGTAGCGGGAACATACCACAATTGTTATCAAGAAGGCAGAATTACACCACTTCAGATCCACTCAAGTGAAACCTGCCGACCCTACTTAAAGAGGTCTTTCAAATGAAGTCTATTATATAGATATATTATTTTCCTATCATTTTTTTTGTCTGTCTGCCTAATTATTCTTATCGTACCTAAGTAGTTTTAATTTCAAAATACCTAAGAAAGCATCGATATACTACTTAGTATATCGATGTAACAAAGTATGACAATAGTAAATACTTGTCATGAATTTTAATATCACTGCTAATGTCGTATTCATTTGTCTTAAGTACCATTTGTACCAGACGGAACAAACGATGACTGATATCACAGTTATGAAATAAGTTAAAACAAGACTACATGACATGTACCTAAGTGTAACGTATGTTTATTTGTTAACTATTAAAAAGTTGTTCATTACATGACATCTGTATGACATTAAAATACTGTTATCCCGTAATCGCGCTAACTTCTGTCCATTGCAAAGAAAAAATACTGTTATGCTGCCTAATCATACGAACACGTAGGTATAACACAAAATAACCCCTTTCATTATTATTTTCCCCTTAATTACTGTGGTACCGGTATCGGTGGTAGCGGATCGTAAGTGCATTACCGTTCGAAGGAAACGTTCCCGTGACATATGGCACATGCCTGCTCCTTGTCCGCACGAATTATTTTTTAAGACAAACATAAGGGTGAAGCAGTCCGTTATGGTGACAAATATTTTTTAAATTAACTGTACTTACTTATTTTTGTACCATTTGATATCCATATTTGATTATTATTTTTCAGATAGTAAGTATCTGTATGGTGTTTGGTTAATTCAAAACATATTTTAATTTCATATGAATGAGTTTGTGTAGATAAATGTTTATATATTTTTATATAGTTTGTCTTAACGAGAAATATGATTATACGATACATCATCTTGTAATGCATAATACCATGATATATAACATTAACAATACTCATCTATAAATATCATTAATTGTCCAAAAAACTAAACAGTAACGTACAGAGCATCGCGTACCGCCGCGGAGGGTATAGTCGGGGGCGGCAGCGGCGCGTGTCCGCCACCTGTCGGCCACCGGTCGCACCCGCCGGCGCCTTATTACCTACCCAGTACCCACTCTAACCATATTCAAAATCCAGTATGCATAATGTAAGCATACCATCGAACCCGAACGTATTCGATTTGAAGACCGGAATTTCAAATGCTTGTTTGCATTGATTTCACATCCCTCAAATGCATTTGCGAATGTAATACGGTCGGGGCTTGGGTGTTTTAAAGAAAACTCTGATTTACATAGGTCTTCAGAAACATTTCTGCACGGTTAAATTTATTCCATCGTCTAAACACAAAACTCTGATTTAAGAGAAAACAAAATTTGTTACTGTAGCCAAAAATGGGGGTAAACAACGTTGTGAAGGTATAGGGTACGCAATAACTATATGGCGAATGTAAATGGAGCGATTCATGGTACAAATAACTAAACAAATAGCAATAAAAATAAAATTAAAACAATGGTACCTGTTTAGTATTTCGGACCGGCTGAAATACTGATAACAAATAAAGAATAAATCCAAAATTTAAAATCTTGACGTTTCTGTCATTACATACAGTCATAATAGTATATTTTATTACGGAGGTCCTGGAACCTTCCAGTGACTAGTCCTATAGACTAGTCCTATCGGAAGTCGCGAGTGTGTGTTGCATCAAGGACGACCGGTCGCCAAGGGAAACCTCGAACCACTCTTCGGTATTTATTTATTATTTACATCTACTCTTATTGTCACTAGCGTCTAAGGACCAAAATTATGTATGCTAAGATTGTTATCGCTTTGTTAACTAATGAAATAAACAGTTATATCTATCTCACAGTTTTTAACATAAGCGAAACTTCACCATCATCATTAATCCATTGCTGTGTTCTCTCAGAATGAGAAGGATTAGTCCACCGCGCTGGCCAAGTGCGAATTGGAAGACTTGGCCAGCGCCATACCATACCTTTGAAAACTTTTTTAAATTTCGCAGGTATGCAGGTTACCTCACGATGTTCTCCGTCACCGTTTAAGCAAGTGATAGTTAATTTCTAATACGCACATACATTTGAAAAGTAAGAGGTGCATGCCTGAATTTTAAATCAGTATAAGCGAACCTAACAAAATTTTTGTAAGGTAAATTCACGCTACCAAATATTACGCAGGTTGAAAACATTTTTTGTAGTTTTAGGTCTTAAACGGATAGGGCAAAAGAAATTGTGTAATTAGGGTGAAAATCCCTAATAATTTCTAAACGGGTCCACGGATCATGAGTCAGTAAGGTCACGGGCGACGATTCTCAAGTGAGGATTTAAATAGCCATCACATATATAAGCACATTTTTTAAGAACTTTCAGGTGTGTAAATTTATATAACGATGTTTTATAACAGGTTATAATTAAGTTCTAATGTGGGTACAAAGTTTTAAGTTAAAAGAAGTTGCGTCCCTGTGATTAGGATTAGGTCTGCGGTAGAGGAGAGCGAAAGGCCTAGTTTCCAACTACTAGACTATTATCTCTATCATTTGGTAAATATTACTAAATATATATGACAAATAATAATTAGGGCCTTTCAATTTTTTCGTTTCGTTGGTATTTATTTACGCGTGTTAATATGAAAAAGGGAAAATTCTATGTAGTTGTACGCAACTGTCGATGGTTGAGATGGACCCCCGTTTGCCTATCCGTCTGTTTTTGGATTGTCCAAAATATATACAATATAATAATATATGCAATTATTAATGATGTTACCACAGATTTATATCTAAATACAAATACAGGTCTGTGGATGTTGCATTCTAGAATTGTAATCAAGCTGCGTATGCCCTATATGAAGTCCTTAAAATTAAATCATGGCCCCGGGAAGCACCTTTCAAAGACCGTTTAGTCTTGACGATTTTCTTTGTTTAAGATATTGTTACTTTTCTTTTTAACGCGGATGAAACCGCGGGGCACAGCTAGTCTCCAATAAAAGACATTACAAAACTTTAAAACACATGAAGTACCTATAGCTTTAAGCGCGAACGTTGCTTAATACTAGACAATATCACACAAGTATTGTAAATCCAAATCCTGTACTCCGCAAACTCTTTTTTTCAAAGCAATTCTAATGTTGTATTTGAAAATCTGATATCATTTTGTCCTTCGTTTACCCTTTGCGTTGCCCGGCGCTTGCAAACAACATCCGGTCACTTGGAAATTTTACAATATTGCGACTTATTTGCACATGCAAGTATGTATCTGTAAGCTGAACATTATGCACTAGTTGCCGTGGAGATATCAACTAGGAAAATATGTTACGACCTTGAATTGTTATATGCAGCCGTTCTTTTATTTATGCTGCTATTCACGGACATAAACAAGTTAGGCTAACACACATAGGAATTATGTTATATAAGCAAGACATAGAATCTGTCATAGCGCACTTGACTTAAAAGTGTATATTTGATTATATTTCGATGACAATCTGTGTATCACAATTAACTGAACACGTTTCTAACTCGGGTAATAAAATATACTTTATGAACGTCAATAGTAAATATGAGAATATAACGAATGATGCGAACCCATTGAATATCTTACATGCGCTATATTTTATAAAAAATGTATCTGCGCGAAGATTATACAATATTATACACTGAATAATATATTTTAAGAATGGCGCCAAAATAATATACATACATGTAATAATAAATAAATATATTATGCATTAGCAGTAGCATGCAGTAGGAAAGTATGTAGTTAGAATCCGTTAGAATACAATTTCCGTCATCTACTTTGATGTCCGGTTTTTGCACAAAAAATCTCTTTTGATAAAAACAAAGAATACAATACTTAAGAGGTTTACGATTGGTTCTGAAATATCTGAAATGTATTATATCTATTTCAATATTAAATTCATTATCTATCTTGACCCAGGAAAAATAATTCAACAACATTTTAAGCACGAAATTATGCATGCTATTGAATATTTGTGTTCGAGGAGGTGTGTCATAACATGTCATATGAGCATATTTTCATATCATCGCGAGCAGAGGCAACTGTGTGGGTTAGCAAGTGATAAGTCGTGTGTACGTATGGTTAGATTATAGGTGTGTTTGACACTTTGAACTTGGCAGTGGGGCACGGGGCCGCTAATCCTGCGCAAACAGCGGAGAGATAAGGCTCCGCAGCGCACGTGTGTACTCCCATTGTGCGTCGTCGGGTCGAGCTCGCTTCCTAAGCCGGCTGCCGACAAACACGCATTGAAGTACCAGGACTGTGAGACAATCTTTTCAACCTTTTATACCTTTGTAAGGTACCGAGAGTTTATTAAGTTTTTGCGAATCAACATTAAACACATCGACGTTATAATTAATTGTAAGAAAAGGAGCAGGTATTAAGATATATTTTAATTCTATAACACCAAGAGCTTTACAATTTTAAAATATAATAAAAATAAAAATAAAATATAATTTTTAATGTAAATGATAAGTGTATTTCTAATAATCATTTAAGCTTCGCACACACAAATGGAACATGCTAGGAGACCATTTAGCATATTTATATTTATTGCAAAACACACCCCTATGTAAAAGTAAATGAACAAATTAGATACCATAACGAAATCATTCGATATTGGTTATCGAACAAACAACACGATGGTGGGGCTGCTGGTGACGTCAGCTGGGGTTGCAAGTATTATAACCTGTCGTACCCTACCAACTACTCTACGTTACTCTCACCCTTGAATGCCAACTTTTATGTAGCACTAGATACCAATTTTATGAAGTATTTACCATTTGCGTAGCATATTGCATTATATGAGTAGTATCGTATGTTGTAATCATCGAATCACACCATAAAATTTGCAAAAGGCGTGGTCTTGAGGCAATAGTCGATACATTGATGCAGGTTTAAGTATGTAACTTTATGTCAAATTGTACGTATAATTCACTTAATCCGCCCATTTTAATACCAGTTCCGTTAAATACTTAACTACAAATACTTTAATGGATAGCAGTGATAGCCTAGTGGTTAAGAAACGCGGCGTCTCAATCGCGGGGTCCGAGGTTCAAATCCCAAATCAAATTTATGTGCGTATTAGAAATTAATTATCACTTGCTTAAAACGGTGAAGAAAAACGTCGTGAGGAAACCTGCATACCTGAGAGATTTATAAAAAAAAATCTCAAAGGTATGTGAAGTTTACCGATACGCAGTTGGCCAGCGCGGTGGACTA
The DNA here is from genome assembly GCA_014595695.2 of Epargyreus clarus clarus. NCBI lineage: Eukaryota > Metazoa > Arthropoda > Insecta > Lepidoptera > Hesperiidae > Epargyreus > Epargyreus clarus. The sequence goes on along the minus strand of JACTTY020000152.1, from coordinate 376,878 downwards.
TGACCTAATCCTTCTCATTCTGAGAGGAGACCCGTGCCCAGCAGTGGGACAGTAATGGGTTGATGATGATGACTTTAATGGAAGTTTTTTACGCTACAATGTTTTAAGATACAATTTCAAATTTACAAATTTTATTACATATATTAATGAAATAATTATTTTTAATGTGTCATATTTTAATATTCAGTACTGGCACAGAAATTTAAACTCGTATTTATAAAAATAAAATATTGAAAAAAGAATGGGAGAAAAACAAATGATGAACTTATTTTCTTTCTTTGTGAATCTTTTCTAAATGCATAATTAGTTAGTGTTTCATTATGAAAGCGCAAATTGGTAAAGATTTTTATATTTATTTATTTCGTTTAAAGGAGAATGCCCATTCTTGGTACTGATTTTTCTCATGCGTCAAAATGAAAGTAGATAATATTAAAATTATTTTTTGATTTTTTTACATAATTTGTCGGTCAGAATAGTTTCTTTGAACAGGGGATTCCATTTAAGATAAAATAAGACGAAATGTTGATTGTTGTTCTTAAAGATTAAAATGGCGGAATTTTATTTTCGGCATTCATTATTTTAGGTTTTTAGGATTATTTTAGGTTTTTTTACCTACTACCTTTAAAAGTAAACGGAATATGTTAATCGAACTACATTATAGGTACCTACTATCAGTTGAAACCGACTGTCAATCTATCGTCGGATATTTTCGATTTTGAGGTTATGTAACATTTCGGTAAATAACTTCAGAACCCGGGTGCTGATCTAAAAAATAATTATTGGTGGTAGTATTTGGTTAATTATACGTCGTCCACAACAAGTTTCAATTTGATGCAACTCTGGACGGCGGTCCATACTTTCGTGGGCATTGTCCTTTAAAGATATTTTCGCTTTAATGTTAACTATTTTCAAATAACTTTAAAATTATATGAATATTTTTTATATAATATGTTGTTTATAGTAGGGTTGTTTGCGCTTTGATAATAATGGGTTGACATATTGACAATTGTGCCACGATAGTCCTCAATGCGTAGAGCTTACATCCTACCTATTACTATAAACCTACTCGTAACATCAAAAGAGAGGTGAAAAGATTTAGAACATCAAATATTTCATCGCGACATAGAATAGTACGAGAATCGCTGATGGCAAATATGAATCACAAATGCTAAGCCGACTTACCGGCTTTTCAGACTTAGACGCTCCCCACTACACAAAGTAGATAGCTGGAAACTCACTAGATCATGTACTAAAACCATATAGATATCAATTTTATTTACTCATTCTACTTACTTTGTGATTAGAAAAAGGAATATACGAAAATTGTTATGAAATAAATAGAGATAAAGATTCTTTAGGAACCTAATTTGAATTTACAATATTATATCATAGCACAGTATAAGCTTAATTTTATTTATAATTTTAAGTAGACTATATTTTTTAATTACGCATAATAAAAAGTTACTACATACTAAATTAACTACTTTCAAGGAATTACTTCAGTAACTTTGAGAGCAACGAGAAACCACCCCAATTTACGCAATTAGCGCGTTTAATTCGTGGAAAGAGAGGATTAAATTTTATGCTTAAGCTGATTAGCCCAACTCAAAACCGCGGTGTCAGGAAGCGAGTATATTACAGTAATATGCCGCTCTTCACTGTGGCTACATAATGAAACCGCGATATCAAAAGGCAGACGCTTCGGGGAATAGGGAAGCTGACCTTGAACTCGCCCGGAGATGACTCCGTTTCATTTAGCGAAAGCCCAATGTAAGCAAGACTTCATTTTGTTGAATATATACTTTTAGAAATTCTAGCGAATATTGTAAATGCGACTGGCGCTGTATCTTTATATATCTGTCTGGCTCCGCTTATGTAGGGTAATCGTGAAAGCCCCGCTCCTATTATATGCTTTTTCTTTTCTTTCGCAGAACCATTGCTGAGTTCGTCTATCATTTTTCATATTTGTTAGATTTCTAAGCTTATATAACTTTAAGTGTAGTTTATAATTTAGCTAGTAAAAGTTTCTGTAATAGATACCTACTTGATTGTTGTGTTTAATCATTTATTTGCCATGAATATTCAGTCACACAGTCATTACAGGTCTTACAATATATACATTAGTATCATATTCAGCTATATTAATTTAATAGCATGCAAATATTACAATTCAAGTCAAGTCAAAACAACAAATAAGCGATGTGACAATTCGTAAATGTCACAATGTTCAAAAAAAAATCAATATAATTAAATACAATTAATTCACAAAGATTCAACATTACATTATATATTATTACTAGAATTAACGTTAACTAATTTATATTAAATGTTATGTATATTAATATTATTTTTTAGGTTAAACGTAAATAATATTAATAGTACCATTAATATTTGAGTATCACTTAATAGAAAATACCTACTAATAGCGTTACTTCATTAATATTTTATCACCCTCTAACATTTAAAAGTTTCGTAAATGAATATGGAGATATTTTGATACACTTGATAATTACATATATTATACTCGTAGGTACATACACAAAGTTAGAAAACTAGTCATCAAGTACGACATAATTTATGAATGTAGAGCAAAGACGAAAATTGCGGTTGGTGGGTATCCATAATTTACGCCGGACTAAGTTAGTACTCGGTATCGTTTGTAAGGTGGGATCGATACACTCGGTTTCGGAAGCACGTGGTCCGGTCGCCGGGCAACGTGTGACGTAGGTCGTAACGCACCCTGCAGGGGTTGAGGATTATTTACGAGCGCGTAGCCAACGTATTGTTTCTAACGGACATTGCATTGCTTTTAATCCGGAATTATTTTCGCCTCACGACGAAAACTATGCACTGATGAAGATTACGGTTATATGTATTAAAAATTGAAGGCTTTTATTTGACAGATGTAGGACTGAAGATATTATGTGTTACTATAATTCGGTTATCTGTATAAAATATTTTATTTAAAGAGTTCAAATATTCTTAGTATCAAATAAAACAGGCTAGACGTAGTTTAAGACATTTAAATTCAGTTGAATATGTAAGACTCATGCATACATTTGGTAAGTGATATAAATACGACTTATTTCGTTAGGTATTTATTCATTGGAATGAAGATTAACGTTTCATTCAATGTTGTATATGAAAAAATAAGCTATGCAAAAGGCTAAACTCGTAAGTCACTTCTGAACTATTAAAAACAATACAGCAATTTAATTTAATATATTGCTTTAATAAATACAATTAAAAAATAAAATCTTAAGATTGTTTCGTAGTCAAGTTCTCAAGGCAAAATTCCTTAGTTGTGATTTATTTGTTATAGTTAAATGAATTGCTGTGAAACGAGGTCAAAATAGAATTCGTAGGAGCGCCGCATTGCGCTCGATGCGACACCTGCAGCACCCACTTCATCTCTACTTGCAAGGAGCTGCACAACTTTATCCACTTTAAGTGCCAGGTTAAGTGTCTTGAACAAGTTAATTCATTTTATTCTGTGCTTATCTAAGTTTATTTGGAAATAAGCGTGTGTATTTAAAAGAAAGAGAGAGAGCTCTTTCTGTGAAACCTCTCCTCTGCTGTATTTTGTTTCTAGAATAGAAATAATATTTTAATATAGTAATACAATGATGATCAATATCAAATCTTAGAACGGCTATAAATATTTGATGGCAGCAGAGTTATCATCTAATAGGTTACATTGTTTCATTTACTATTAATATTTCGCAGAACTATGGATTAAACGCGGCGGGGGTCTTTTCTTTTACAGGCCGTTAACAGTACCCTAACCAAGAGTTTTTACGTTTTGGCAAATATGACTGTTTTGGTTTTTGTTTACGTATTTGCCCATACAATTTCCAATCAGCGCCCCTAGCGGATTGTGTCAGAACTTGGAAATAGTATGCCAATACGTAAACAAATACCAAAACAGTCAAATTTGTCAAAACGTAAAAACTCATGGTAAGGGTACCCTTCAAACTTCGAACCTTGAACTTTCTTCAGAACTTAAATAGTTAATGAATTAGCAATATATTACGCAACTCAACAAATAAGCGATGTGACAATTCGTAAATGTCACGGTGGAAGCGATTATGGCTAATTGACCGTAATATATGGACGCGCCCTCAGCGGCGCTACAGAATGTGACTAATGCTGTGATGCCCTCCCACTCGTTACAATCACGCTACGCGCTACGAGCTCTCGAGTGGGGGTAAGATGTAGCCAGCCGCAGTTATATGTGTAATCTATTTTGTCGAAATATTACACAATTGTTATACCACTATTAATGTGGTAAGGAAGTTACACTTACGTTACTTAGGTAGGTTACCTTAGGTAGGATTAATGCATATCTATGGGTGGCAGTGGCCTCTTACTATCAGACGAACTACATGGTAGTAGTAGCTACGTATCTAGGTAAATAAGGGTATTTTCTTAAACTTAATTAGGTATACGTAGACATCATAGTATAGAATACTTACGTAAACTGGCTATTATGTAAAATATTTAGAATGTCGTCATCAATCATAAATAAAACGTACATTCATTACATTTGAAAAATAGAAATTCAAATCAGTCCACGAACAGGTAACCGCAGAAAACACAAGGAAAATTTATTCTCGACAGTTTTTCATGGAAGTTGAATGGAAAATATATACCGCTTAGGCATGTTTTATTTATTTTCGGTTCCGCAAAACTAATCAGTGTCAATGCCAAGGCTTGAATAAAAATGTGTTCAGGGGACGTGTCTGCATCAATTTGAATATTGTTTTTATTACCAGCTATATTATTCTTTTTACCGTTCCGTGAATGGAGAAATTATAGGTGTAATAAAAATCCTTATACAACTTTAATGCATAACAATAACCAATAGTTATAAAAAGGGAAACATTTTAAGGGAATGTTCGATTAACGCATATTAAAAATAAAAAAAATGTAAATGTCGTAAAAAAGCTTTGATACATATAATAATATTTCGTAGGTATTCCTTCTTCCGTCCTGCTTATGCAATAAGAGTTAAGACGGATAATCCAGGCGGTATTTACCTCCTTGAGACTGCCCGAGCAAAGAGGATATCTCTGATATCCAAATAATCCTTATCACAAGGTATAACATAAATTTAATAATTACAATAACATATAATGTTAACGAATGTTGCTATGCGGCAAAATATTATTAGTGGTTCTTTTGAAGTACCACCTAACTTCAAAAGGAGAACTATAAGTATGTTTCAGGCCATAGAAAGCTTTTTTAGCCTCTTTAAATAATGCTTTTTTCCAAGAACATTCAAAGTGAAGATTATTCCATACACACCGCTTATATTATGGTTATATTTTCCTCAACGTCTTGTATAGATAAGTTTTTGATGGATAGGTAAAAATGTACCGATATATACCTACAATATGTGTAAAAGTGTACAAGGTTCGGTTGTGATCGATTGCCAGTTTTAGTGTGTTGCGTGACCCGTAAATAGTGGAACGTCAATCGTGATGTACTAAGCACAGTAAAACTTCCGTCCCGAAATTGGGTTACGCTCTCGTAAATAAATAACGATACCTTAAGGTATCTCACAACGTGTACGACTCAAGTTAGGGCTCAACGACTAAAGTTTAAGCGAAGAAACTTTTACAAAGTTGGAAATTACTTATACCAATGTAATTTGTCACACAAAAGCGTTTGTTAAGAAAGTTTTTATAAGCTAAGAACTATTTTTTTAACTAAATCTAATCTAAGCTTTTAACACAGAGAAAATCGAATTTAATTAGTTGTAGGTTTTATGGTGTTAATATGTCTAATAATCATCAATTTCTGGTTTATCAAAAAAGTCAGTTACATCGAGCTTATAAAAAGTGAATCTCAAGTTTGACGACACAAGTAACACATTAATCTATAATCCTGCCTGTAGAGAAAAATAAAACGTATATATATATATATCGCGAGAAAGATAAGCCGAAATAATTGGAAATGAAACTTGGAAATTACAGCCTTAATATATTTTTTTTCTTTACTTTTCGACTGTTCTGAGAGAAGAATTTAACACCGAGTTTCAAATATGTATAAGCACTCTCACGGTTTCCTTATAGTTCTACATTTTTAACTGTGTGGAATAATTATTCATAATCATAATGTAACACTACAAGCGACAGTATCACTATAAGGTTTCTCATTACTCTTTTAAGGGACTGAAGACCTATCGGACATTGATTGACAAATAAGTCAGGTAGGAATTCATTCAACAAATATAAAAAATGTGCAAAATCCTTAATCCTTTTAATATATTAAACAACGTCTCGTAACGATTTTTAAACTCTTTGTAGGTTTACTTTATATTATTTTATAATTATTGTTCGCCCTCAAGACTAACGTTGTTATGAACGGACAATACCGTCGGAGGCCTTTACACCGCCAAATATCAATTTAAAAGCATTTTATGAGAGGGGATGTAAGAATGGGGCAGTTTATCAAACTGAGGGGAAATAAAAAGATTTAGGGTGCAATGTGCAATTTCACTTCTGCCGTCTTAATAACAGACTACGTTCTTCGGATATGATTCTTCTAATACTCGCTTAAAATAAATAATCGAAGTTTTAGTATAAAATTATGATCATAGATACAGCACTTCACTGGTCGATTTATATAAAAATATTCAATGTAGAATATATTTTTTGTGTAATAAAATACTTTTCTCATGTAATACTTTATACCAAAAACAAGACAAGGTTTAAATCTAGGGCCTGCAGATAATGAAATCGGACTCTTATAATTCTCTAATGTTCATAAGTTTTCTGTCTCAAATAAAATACAGGAATGTCCAACAAGATATTAGAAGTTAACCAACAAGATTATAGAGTATCCAACAAGTTTATAAAGTTAGTTAAGTTACCTTTCTCTTGATGAAATTAGTAGCTTAACTTAAGTTTATTTTACGATACACTTAATTAGTTTCGGACCTCTCCTTGTTCCTTGTTCAAGAGCTCTCATTAATTACAACAAGTTTGCGACGAGGAATTTTTAATCATAGTGCTGTAATTATTATTAGGTACTAAAAGGTGGATTCATGGCAACTGTTAGAGTTTAAAATTATACACGCGAAAACGTAGAGCATGTACAAGTAACCAAAAAACCTGTGAAGCCATTCAATTTTTACCCGACTGCCAAGGAAGGGTTATGTTTTTCGCGCGTATCTTGTATGTTTGTCTTTCTTTATTTGATCCGATCTAACAAACGGCTGGATGAATTTCAACAGTTAAAGTGTCATTATATTTGTCTCAATGACCCGAGTGTCCTTAGATAGGTGTTAGTAAAAAAAAATCAAAATGGCGGATTTTTGGCGCGAAATAGTAACACATTTAAAAAAAAAAGTTATTCGAACCTATCGAGTAGGGTATCAAATGGAAGGAAATTAAACGGAGATTATAATAACATATTTGTATATATATAAAACAGTAAGGTGACTGACTGACAGACTAACTAAATGACTTTTTCATTTTTCAGAAATCAACGTACAGCCTAAACCAAGGACCTTACAGTTCTGAAATTTTGCACACAGGTTCTCTATATAGCTTGAATAAGTACTAAGAAAGGCCTTTTGGAAATTCTACCCTTAAGAGGGTAAAATAGGGGAAAACAGTTTTTTTGAAATCCTTTAATTTTGAAGCAACTACTATAAAATTTTGTATTTGGCTTTCTGGATAGGAACAAGGACGCTCTTAGTTATCCGCCTCCGAAAAATCAACCCCGTAGAGGGTAAAATAAGGGTTAAAAGTTCATTTGAACAATCGTCAATTTTGAAGCAAACACTATGACATTTTGTATCAGGCTTGATGGATAAAAAAAAATGAAATGCTACCTCTAACGAGGTAAAATAATGACCAAAACTTTGATTTACTGAAGTTATATATTTTATAGACCGTAAATGGTGAATTTTTTCGCGAAATAGTAACACGTTTTAAAAAAGTTAACCAAACCTATCGAGTAGGGTGTCAAAATAAAGGAAATTAAGAGGAGATTACACATACATTATATAATATATCTTATATATAAAATTCTCGTGTTAGTTACCGTACTCCTCCGAAACGGCTTCATCGGTTTTCACCAAATTTTATATACATATTCAGTAGGTCTGAGAATCGGCCACTATCTATTTTTTTTTACACCTAAGTGATAAGGGTTGTTCATCCTTAACATTTTTTTATTTATATGGTAACACAACGTTTGCCGGGTCAGCTAGTACATATATACTTGTATATACACATCGAGATGACTGTCTGACTAAATGAGTGAGTTGCTGTGCCAGAAATCAACGCAAAGGGAAACCGCTGAACTTAAGCGTGCTGGAATTTTACACATAGGTTCTTTATATAGCGTAAATGAACACTACGAGGATAAAATAGGATAATATTGTTTGAACATCTTTTGTTTTTGAAGCAGACACCTACTATGAAACTTTATATTTGGCTTTCTGGATAAAAATAATGAAATGCCTATTTCACTGCTTTTGGAAATTCTACTTCAGCCTTTCTGGTGCAGTCGGGTTTTTGATTTTTTAAATTAATTACTTGTTAAGTTTGTTTACTGTAAGTGACTTAAATACGTATAAAATGTCGAAGGGAAAAATAAATGGTATAACATTGCTCCTTTGAAATACCATTATAAAGGTCCTAGACGAGCGGCGAGGGCGGGCGACACGCGAGCCCGTATCCACCTTATTACTTCAATATTATACAGTCGGGCGCTGAACTCCAATTTTACTTTCTTCGAAGTTTAGATGACGTACTATTTGGAAAACAAGCGGGATGTTCAAGTTACAAAAGATAAATAACCCTCGAGCTATCTGTCTCAGAAAATGAAAACGAACGTAATAGGGTAATACGGGGTAGATGCACGCTATAGATATTTCTGTAAATATGGCAATACGTTTTAAAAACACTTAGAAGATTAGGTTTCTACGAGTGTTGGAAAGAAATGTAAGTTACTTTTCAATCAGTCTTATTGTTTCAGGAATATCTCTACATAGAATCTTCGACTCCAAATAAAATTGAAAGTCCTAAGTAAAATCGACCACAAATTTACATTATGAGTTTTACCACAAAATATTTGTAATTTCCTCGTGGAAGCCGAGTACCTAGCGCCACACATCGCATGCCTACGTGCAGCTATCTTATCGCACAAATCTGTTTAAAGAGAATAATCCAATAGCAGATAGATAGTAAGATCTTACCATATTGTGGACATAACAGGTACCTACTACACATACATATAGGTACATACCTAGGTTGTATTTGCCTCTTGAATTTTTTAATGAACTTTTACATAATTGAGATATTTACATAAATAAGATTATTGCGTGACAGCACTACCCAGCTGTGTGGCGGAATAGCTTCCGTCTGCATATTGGGGCATGCGGACCTTGTTGTGCAGGAAATATGAGAAGGAGCCATAATCCACAAGTGCGAATTGGTAGACTTCACATGCGTATGAATACTTATTTTTAATTTCTCAGATATGCCGGTATCCTTACGGCGTTTTTCTTCACCGTTTAAGCAAATGATAATTAATTTCTATCATCACTATTAGGATATATCATTATTAGGTTACAATTAAAATGCCGGCAACTTTTTCATACCATACCTAAACTTGGACTGCATTGGTGAGGTTAATATTTTTTCTAGTTAAATATTTTCCTAGAACATTCACATCGTGGGAACAGACTGTCGGAGCTTGTTGAAACAAATAAATGCAAACAATATAAGCTGGTCCACAACAAGTACTTGTGCTATCGAACTATTGACAGATATGACACGCGGCTCCACTCAACATAACAATATTTTCTGTATTTTTGTCGTATTTATCTGGTTGCTTGTCTCATCACTATGCTTTTTAAGGGCTTTGTTTCGTAAATATTGGATAATTTATTATTGTTTTTATTGGATAAACTGGATTACAAAAAAATCACAATAAATATAATTTCTTTAAGGATATACTTGTGTTTCCGGTCTTGAGCAAATTCATAATTTACTATTCTTATACGGTTTTGATTTAACCATTCATGCGTAGTTATTTACACTGCCATTTTCTTTAAGATAAAAAGATTTAAAATTTAATCAAGACAAACAATGTGGATATATTAAGGGCACAAATATGTCTACAGTAGCTATAAAGGGCAGTAAAACAAAGGGGGTTAGCAGTAAATATGAAGGCGGAGCAATATTTTTATAGGTATGATAAAATTCATAGAATAGTTATAATAGAATGATTTAAATCGCTTTTCAATCGCTGCAAATACATATTTTATTTACAATCATATCTTTATTTAACCTGGTGAATATAATACAAGGAAGTTATTTCAGTGCTGAAATAATATTTTAATACAATTTTGCGGATAAATAAACGTAATTTAGGAGGAAATCACCCCGAATTTTTAACTATGTATTATTTTTTTCCAGTTTTAATATAGGCCTCATATAAGGATTGCTTATGGATATCGTCCAGATCCTAAATTAAATTCGTGTACCTACTTCCGGCGTCCATCAAAATATTTGTATTAAAATTACCACCTCTTTATATTCTGTAAAAACGTCGTCTGGCAGGTAGTGATCAAGTGAAACCGGATTGATTTGCCCAAAACACTCCTGTAATACCCGTAAGCACTCAATTGCCTGAAATTATATTTTCTCTATGTGACACGTAATTGATCCCGTATTACGAATGTCACGCGAGTGGCAAGGGTATAGGCCGTCGAAAAAAGATAAGAAACTTTCCTCCGTTTTTCCTTTACCAAATTCTCTCCGTAAAGGCAATATTTTCTGATGAAAAAGCTGATAGAATATAAAATTCGAATGCGACAAGCGGGAGGCGAGGCGATAAAAATTCAATGCGGCAAAACGTAGCTTACGTAAGACGGGCGTGCGCGCCTACGAAAGCTACACTTGTTTAATCTGCCTCAAAAGTATTAAATATTTTTTACCGTATTTATATTTTTACCTAATATCAATGATTTAATATACCTATTCCTTTTAATATTTTCCCATCAAGTATAATTCTGCAACATGTCTTCAGATATGTAACAAGATATCATGACACATTAGTCATGTCCTAAAAATCGCTTGATTTTCTGACTGAATAAACAACGAATGATACATTTATAAGGCGCATAGAAGTGCTGTCTACTATTATTCTAGTCCGGGTTGTGTTGGAAGTTTAATCTAAATTATAATATTATAATTAGCTACGTTTCAGAAGTGCACACCACAATCAGTTTCGTATAAGTATAGTATAAGTTGTATTAGTTGTATAGTCACACAATCAACGAAGTGACGTTTTATATAAACGTCAATACTAACAAAATAATAAAATATATCACCATTATATTTGGATTAAAGTGCTCATTATACACGTGTAAAACGGCTACTCACCAAAAAATCAAGGTGGGAATTTCGCCAAAGCTCAGACCGCTGTTCACGTCGCCGCTTGCAGGTGAGTTTGGCCAGTTGCCAGGCTCGTAAGACATTTTAATATTACATTGAATGTATCGTAAAATTAGTATTCACATTTATTACAGTTTTCAAGACTGAGGTGATGTAATGAAACCAGTCTCATTAATGTACAAGTTATTTATAAATTCAAGTAGTCCAAAGTTCAAAATTAGACCTATTTTTTATGTTTAAAGAATGATGACAATATTTTAAATACAAATAAATGAATTTATTTTTTATTTAAATTTGTCACTAGAGCGAAGTTTGTGGGACAAATCTTATTATTTGGACCACCAGGGGTAGAATTCAATACCTACTCATATCATGACATACCGATGTGGCGACTACAGTGGTAATACATTCCGCCGTACCTAATTAAAACTACATTTCAGAGATTTCACATCGTCCCCACTTCGATATTTACGATCAAATAACAAAATATTTATAAGAAATTGTTTACAAGACTTTAGATTTATAGCGCGTCACGCGGACCGTCTGGGTAGAGTCTGCCAAAAGACAGTGCATAGAATTATAGTTTTGTTAAATGATGTAATGCAGACAGACGCTCAGTGCATTATTATAGCATTTTTGTCATTGTGCAAAAAAGCTCCGGCTGGGCATATTATTCAGAATGTCTCCGTTTAAAATTGACATTGTGCGTGTTGTTTTTCTACAATCAGCATTTATGTTAAACTGGCATTATCATGAATGTGTAATGTAATTATTTAACCTTATAAATCTAAATCATTTATGACCTATATGATATGTCTCATAAAATCAGTATCACTACATATTTTTGAAAAACAATATGATAGTAAATTAGTAATAAATATCTACGCACTGATGTACAATACAATCGAGTGTAAAAATATCAGTAAATAACATCCACAAGAATGTTTTTTGACTGATTTCTAAAATGATTAGTGGCCGTCAAATCGACAAACAAATGTTTTGTTTAGTGTTTGACGCTTGTATACATATTATCGTAGCATCTGAAATATTTTATTACAGATGATTATAAATTTGTAGGACTCATGTTTATTTAAAAAGTAAGTATTTAACGAAGATTATATGCCTTTTAGTTTGTTTAGAACCCGGTATTTGTAATAAAATCTTTAAAATACACTTTGATAATTATTTATAAAATAATTTATCGAAGTGAAATTAATATTAAACTTTAAATGAAGTTGAATGAGAGGAGACAACCGATGTACTTGTTAATTATTTTCACGGTAAACTACTGAAGATAAAACCGTGAAATTTGGTCAATACGTCTTCTGTCTTGTCTTCTTGGTTAGAATAATGAAGTACGCCTTGGAAAATCAGTCCTAAAGGGGTAAAATAGAGGCTTCAAATTTTTATTATATTATATTATGAGTTACACGTAAGAAGTCGCTGACAAAAGCTAGTGGGTTCATATAATGCAATTTGGTTTGTAAAAGAGATTAGTGGTAACAACTCGTTCCAAATGTAAATCCGGCGGGTCGTCGGCCGGCGCTTTGACAAATGACAGCCTTTTCCTCCCCTACTAGATGCTCCACTTTGATATCACTGCAAATATATTGCAAATATTGATTCACGTTCATAGCTTACGGCTTATTCTTTAATTTCTTTACGAAGAAAAATGTTTTTTTCAATATGTTTTTGGTCCATCATTAGCTATCGCTTTAAATATATCTAAATATATATAACTCAAAGGTGACTGACTGACATAGTGACTTATCAACGCACAGCCCAAACCACTGGACGGATCGGGCTGAAATTTGGCATGCAGGTAGATGTTATGACATAGGCATCCGCTAAGAAAGGATTTTGATCAATTCTACCCCCATAGGGATAAAATAGGGGATGAAATATTACTTCGTAACGCGAGCGAAGCCGCGGGCAAAAGCTCGTTGTAGTTATAAATTATATTGTAATTTATTTAAAACCAGATTATTAACCGTACTAATGGTTTTCTACCTCGTGTTTAAATTATTTAAAAAATATGCACCTCTATTTTAGACCTCAATCTATTTAAAGTAAGCGCGTTGAAGTCTTTTGGAAGGGTCAATATTTCATTTTAATAAAATAAGTAATACGCGCATTTTAACACCTAAGTCACGGGTATGCTAAAATTTATTAAATATACACTATAATAAAAATATCAGAGGTAGGAATACGTATGTGTCTTCTAAATGCTTACATAACATAATAAAATTTTCTACCATACTTGTAATATCGTTTTATTTATTACGTAATTATAATTGAAGTAATCAATGTATATATGCACTGGGTAGTTTAAATAAATATTTCATGATTTAATACACCCAACTCACTGAAAATCTAAACCAATAAATATCAGGCGTTCACATGATACTCTGATAAGATAAGCTCATTCAAAAATGGGAACCTCGCCTTAAATAGCCACTTCATTTAATTTGCCTACTCATCTTGACAGAAAATAAATGAGGATGTTGATAAGGACAATGGTACAAAATTATTAAAATCTTGTATTTTCATCGGTTATTGATACTTTTTCAAAATTTTGAATTAACCTGAACGTTCAAAGTGGATAGAAATCGGGTTCAAAGATTCCATTACTGTTACGTACATACATACAACCCAAGCTAATAAAAGCGTGTTAAAAAGACAATTATACATGTTGTCCTGCTATTTTTTCAATTCAAAAATATATTTACTAAGTATTATAAGTTATTCAAATAATACAACATAATATATATTTAATGCATAATGCAATTCTGAAGTTGTCAAGAAGCTGAAACGTAAGTTTAAAGGGAGTATGCTGACTGCAAATTGGCCGAGTGGCTCGCAAGCGCTTATTATAAAACATGAAACTTGTTATTGAAATTCCGTCCACATGTGCTCGGGCAGGTGTTACGATGCACGCTTGCACTTAATCCGACTTCCTCGCGGTATAGTGGCGTGATTATGATCAATATTTAGATAGTAGCCGCCGTATGACGTAATATCCAGCAAGGTTTGTTTAGCCGTCAGTGGTCGCGGCAAGGACGCCCGTAGGCCTACTGTGCCGGTTGGCGACGACCCCGGCATGAACTGCATGCAGTAATACTGACACATAACTTCTTAATTATAACTATATAACACCAATATTTTATACATAACAAATTAAGACTCTCCAACTAAGTACAAATATAATGTATCGTTTTTTAAATGACCTCCGTGTTTTCCTAAAATGTCTAAATTTATAATCCACTGTCAACGATAAATTTGATCTTATTATTTATCACAATAAATTTATACACATAACACACAGTCCAATATAAATCGAAATGGCCACATTTTTATAAGAATTTTAACTTGAAGGTCGTACTTATAGAAATATTGACTCTAATAAACTTGAACCCTCAAAGTCTCTAACGCGTGGGGTGATCGCGGATAGCACGCACCACGTCCGTTTTCATGGTAACTGCAAAACTTATTTTAAGCTTACGTAAAAATAAATATAATAACCACTAACCAGCTGATCCGGCGCACCCTTAGCGAATTAAAGTCACACATGTCATAAAACCAACAAGAATCACGCACGTACGTTAAAAGTCGCGAAAAATCAAGTTGTCAGAGATGGAACCGATCAGCTGATCAAATTTACAAGTAAAATAGTAAGTGTCTCGTAAGGGTATAACATGTAGTATCGTACTTACCGGCCGCGTTTGACAGCCACCACCAGCAGCAGCAGGCGGCTACGAGCGCCCGAGCGCCGGCCATATCAGCGACAGCGCATCACACGTGCGCTCTCGCCGGCCGCCCCGGCGGACTGAGCGGTAGAGCGAGCCGCCCCGCACGATCGATGCACGCGCGCGCCGCACGCACCCTCGAGCCGTCCCCTCCGCCGCGCTGCCCTGCGCGCCCCTCTCCGCCACCATTTTCCCGAGTTTCCACGGAGAGCGCGCGCGCTGCCTGCCCTCTTTCCCGGCGGATCGCTGACCGCCCCTAATTGATTGGACCCGTTCATTTGCCGAATACGTTTTAGGTCAGCACCGCCGCAGAGCCTTTGCGCAATGTTTATCTGTTTGGTAGAGAATGGTTTGCTAGTCACAGACACTTCAACGTCACTGTGACTACCACACGTCATCATTTAAATTATCTTTCGAATAATTGAAAAATATATATATTTTAATAATTCACTCGTATTGGAATGCACGTTTTAACAAAGTTATGCAACTTGTTAACTGTTAAGTTTACGGGGTTACAAAAATTGTCTTTTTGCTTATTTAATTTCTTTTTATCGTAAATGACAAGCAAAGAAAATTCAAAGACTTGTAAGTATCGGAAATAGCGCACGCGCGTTCTTTAATAGAGTTTCTGACACAGCAAATAATGAAAAACGAAAACAGAATAATTGTCTCTTCTAAAATCAGAATAGTTGTATATATTAAACAGCGTTTGATTTTGTATCAATCTATACATTCTCCCTAAACAACACTAAAAATCGCGATTGATTATATATTTTTTCAAACGAGGTTAAACATGTGAAGGGTACACAGCTTAAAATTAAAATTTGTGCTCGTTTTGATTACTTTAACTACATAAATATTGCTCAATTTGGCAACAAAACTTCAATACCCAATTGGCTACTGAAACTTTACTTTAAATGTACATTTCTAAAAATAGTGATATTGGTATGGTTTATTCGTGTAGGTGCCGATTTTATGAATGCATTCGTTCAGAATTTGGTAGAGTCATACTAATATTTTTACATTGGCTAATAAAACCATATAAGTTATTGCGAGGCGTTCCAGCTTAGTCTCAGGGGTAGCGACGCATCTGTGGTTGACCTCAGGTAGGGATATCTAATCCTACCTGGGAACCCTGGGGTTGATTACAGATGTCCTTGGTCGGCCGTAGCCACTTACCATCAGGTGGACTGCGTGCTCGTCTGCTACTCCTGTAGTATAAATAGTGATAAATGTTCAAAATTTGAGAATAGTATAACATTATTTAACATATACCTAAAGAATGTAAAATCTTACGAATACGCCTCTCCTGCGCCACGTGCGCACAATTTAATTCGGAGTCGCACGTTCGAATGATATAGGAACGAACTGAACTGTATGCTCGCGGCACCTAAAAGATCTACTTTGAATAAAATCCTGTATCGTGGATTAAAATGGACAGAACAGTGGAAAAAGATCCATTAATAGATTTTTACAATGGATCTTAGCCCGTTCTGCCTGATCCAGAAAACCTGGTGTGGAGCCAAATATGAATGAAGATCGTGTTATTTTTTAATACGTTACGTATTCGTCGAAAGTCGAATACTTTTTGATAAACCGTGTTATAATTACCATTTTTTCTTTTTTATTTATAAATAATAATTCGCCAAGTACAGCCGAACTCGCACATGGAGGCTTCCTTACCACCAAATATCATGATATTTTACTTATTTTTATAAAATAATCATATTAAAATATGTGTTATTGTTCTTATTCTAAGTTATTATAATACCAGTTATGGTATTGAAGGGATTGTTAAAAATTTCAACTGTCTTCCTAGTACGGTTTAACAGTTAGATCGAAAAATGCCAACAAATATGGGTTTGTTGTATGGGGGTCTCCCTTTAAATTCAATTTAATTTTATTTTTAGTATTGCTATAGCGGCCACCGTTATGTGTCCTCTGTAAAAAAACAAGTGTCTATCTGGTACGGTTCCAGAGATAGAGCCCCGTGACAGCCAAATAGAAGGACAGAGAGCGAAATTTTAGTAACAGGGTTCCGTTTTTACCCTTTGGATACAGAACCCTAAAAAGTTAAGAAAAAAGTAAAAAAATGCGTCTTTAATTAATATAATGCTTAAAGCTCTATTAATGACGCTTGTTAAATAATTTTCAGCTTTTTAAATCATTTTCATTTTTTACACTTCATTCTTATACTCGTACGATAAAAGTAGACAACCGTAGATAAAGGTAGACAAATGTAGGTACCTTTTCCAAATTCTACTTACAAATAAGCAATTGCTTACATCTTGTATTCCAAAAGCCTTGACCAGAACGATCGATCAAATCGCAATGCAGTTTTGCGTTAGATACAGTTCTAAAGATTGAAAACATAAATTTGCGTGTTATGATTTACCAAAGACAATTAATTTCACTGTACGTATCCCTTGAATACTCAAAAATAGGACATATTACAATATCTATGTTGCTTAAGTGTGTTACTAGTAATATCGAGAAAAACTGAAATCTCAATGTTGCTTCAAAAATCTATATAAAACTTACAGTACCATCAGATGATCGTGAATAGTATTTATCTAAACAGATTAACTTTTATATTCTTTCAGCGAACAAAATTTACATAACGACGGTTGTTACAACGTTTTCTGGGTGAGATCTATTCAATTTAAAAGAACCTTGTTTAATTTGAAATTGCGAAGAGCAAGCGCCAACTTACCCCAATTATGACAATGTAAAAACAAAAAACATAAAAAATCCTAGAATTTTATTTCCAGCCTTGACTAGTCATTGGTCTACGGTTTAATTATATGCATAAGTGCTGCAAAATGAATAAGGATATTAACTGCGTAAAAAGATACAGGACCAGGATATGTGTGTTTTTAAGTTTACCGAACCCCAAAAAGTACTACACCTTTCGTATCAAAGTTATACAGTGCATATGGAAAACGTTTCTAAATAACATATCGCACAGCAATAAAAATAGCTTAAAACACATACCTTCTTCCAACAATCATTTATTTTCTTCTTGTGTATTGATACTAAGGGAGTGCCTTATTGTAAAAAAAAAACATTTTGCATCGATGCATCGATGATTCTCCTCACTCACGGACGTCAGATGGTCAGCCCCTTTAAATTATTATTAGCAAATTGTAGAAGTCCTGCGAATATTAAGTGTTTTTAATAATGTGTAATCTTACTATATACCCAGTTTTTCATTACTATTTTTTCGCTGTATCTAATTGTAATAAATTACCTAACATTTACTTTGCATCTTCTTTTATAAAATTATTTTATAATCCTTCCGACTCATATCCCGTAAAACAAGGCGTTTTTATTCAGGATTAAACAAACGTAGGTACGTGTTGACTTTAAGTTTATAAAGTAGTAAACTAGCCGATTATGCTAAATTATAACAGTGATATTTATAGTTTATGTCAATGATTTATAATAAACAGCAGACTAATTGCGTAGTTAAATTATTAAAATTAAATTAAGAACAGTCAAACAATATAGTGAATCATTATTTTTCTTATATTATGCCAGTATCAACTAAATATAGACAATATAATAATATATAATTCGCGCCAAACTGCTAGTCCACTCTAAAGTTGTTGCGAGCAGACTATACCTTTTTTATTGTTAACGAGGAGGAAACCTTCAAAGAATACCCGACGCCATGGGACGCCGGGTTGTGTGATTGTGTGGGACTTTTACGGCACCAAAACCCCCCCGGTGGCCGACCTCGGCGTTTGGTGGTGAACACCGGGATCTCCTTTTTTTTGGTTTTTGTTTACGAGGGGGAAACCTTCAAAAGGTACCTAGTGTCGTAGGAGCGACACAAGGTTATGTGGGATTCCCCCCCCAGGTGGCCGTCCTCAGCGTTGCCAAGAGGACTCCGGGATCTCCTACTGAGGTGAAACCCCTAATATGCCTGGACTATATAATCTGTATAGGTAACTATAGTCTATACCAAAAAGTATAGTAACCTGGTCTATACTCTGTGACTACTGACTGAAAGGCAAAAGGCCAAAGCCATAAAACACCATTAAAAAAATAATAATTCGAATTGATACTTGACAATGACATTGACTGTCATGGCATCTATCTATTTGTCAATCCCTCATTTTTGTTTTTTGAATTTTAATCCAATGTTTTCATTTCCGATGAGGCGCAAACAATTTAATTTTACATTAATTGAAAATATTTATTGTAAAATTACTACTTTATAATCATCGATTCAGCAGTAGTATGGTATGAAACTGTTGACAAGGAAATTAATGTGTAGGATAGAAACAGTGACATGTTTTTTTTATAATCAAATTCATAATTTTTGAGACACTATTGTGTAAGGCACGTAAATGAAAGCTAAGCGCGGTTACTATGATGTGTTTGTACGATCCTGCGCCCGCTACCCATCGAACATCGCAGTTCGGCTTTATAATAATGGGGTCTATCTGCATTACACATACTCTGAATTGTATGGCATTTGCGAATACATATCCCAGAACCTACAACAGTTGAAATGTAACAAAGGTGTAATTGGCGTACTGTCCCAAAGAAACATTATCATTCCTTGTGTGTTGGCAGCGTAAGTATTAAAATTTCCTTTTTCAATAATATGTGGTTAATTGGCTGTGTATACTTATAACCATATTCCAATGTTTTAATATTATTTTAAACATCCATTCCTTTACACCAGAGTTTCTGAAACTTATAGTTCCAGATTCCATAATTTTATCACATACCTGCTACGATTCAATGCCATACCCTAAAGGGGTATACTTACCCACCTTGGTATAGAATAAAATTTTATGGATATTTTCAGTAAATAGTAACGCATGAAAGTTTGCTTCCTTTGATTTGCTGTTTTTTTTATGAACATACCAGATAATATGTTAATGTACTTATTTTCAGGACACATAAGTGCTCCACTACTTTTATGTTTTTAGATCCATCTCAAGATATAGAGGACATTGTCAAAACCATAAAATTTAATGTAATTATCACCATTGATGAAGCAGATCCTGATACAACTTCAGAATTACTTAATAAGAAACCAGATAAGTCTGTGACATTTTTTAACTTAATGGTAAACTTTTACAATATGGTACAGTATTCTAGGCATGGAAATAATAACCATGCTATTGAGCACTCATACATAGCCATGACATCAGGTAGCACGGGAGAACCAAAACACATTCAAGTACCAATACAGTGCCTCCAACCAAACATTGATGATTTAACTAAAATGTTTGATATATCCCACAAAGATATTATATATTTTTCAACACCACTCACCTTTGACCCCTCAATGATTGAGATTCTATTAGCTTGTATAAATGGAGCATCATTGCTTATAGCACCAGAGAAAGCTGAAATTTTATGTCCTGAAAATGGGGAAAATTGTGTTACATTTTGGCAAACAACTCCATCAAAATTTTTTCAATACACAAATGTTGATATAAAAAACAAAATTCTAAATGCGAATTCAATGTTGAGGATTCTGGCACTGGGTGGAGAACCTTTGAATGGACTGAAAAGATTGAAACAATTAAAAGATTGCAACAACAAAACAAGGATCTTTACATTATATGGTGTTACTGAGATGTCCTGTTGGGCTTGCGCTGCAGAATTGGATTTGAACCATATACTCACTGACAGAGAAATACCTCTCGGAGAATGCCTATCTGAAACACAACTGGTGGTGCAGCCTGTTGACCAGAACAAGAATACTGGGAAAATTATACTAGGCAAGTAAATCTATCAGTGAAATAAATATTATTCACTAAATATTGTCTTATCTCAGATTTCAATACAACTTGATGTAATGTAATATTATGAATATTTTGTAATTGCAGTCAGTAAAACAAGAAAATGCATTATTTTAAACAAAAGAAATGGTAGTGAAGAAGAGAACTCTTTAAAATTCATAGACACTGGGGACTATGGAGAAACTAAAAATGGTATTACTTATTATAGAGGTCGCAAGGATGACACTATTAAACGATTTGGCCACAAAGTTAATTTACAATTGATTGAAACAACAATCATGCAATGTCCGAGGGTTAAAACCTGCTCATGCATTTGGCTGCCAAAACCGATGCTTCTTGTTGTATACTATTCATCTGAAACTCTAAGCAGTCAAGAACTTTCAGATTTTCTAAAATGCAAGCTAGATGATAAGCACTGGCCAGACAAAGTAATAAGAGCAGATACTCTACCAACAAATTCACATGGAAAATTGTCCAAGCGGATTCTAACTCAAATGTGTGAAAAAAATTTATTGACTCCAAAATCATCAGATACCCTTAGAGAAAGTTTTTTATTAGAGTTAAAATCCTTACTACATAGAAACTTCAAATATGAAGACATAAAAGATAAAGATTTTTTCTCAATTGGTGGCACATCCTTTCTTGCAATAGCCCTATGTAATAAATTGTCTTTAACTCACCCACAATTTGCAAACATCATATTGTCACATTTGATATCACAAAAAGACACAATTGAGGAGATCTTCAGGGTTGCTCAAAAAGAGCTAGGAGTGGAAGAAAAAAAAACAAAAAAGAGAATAAGAAGGTCGAGCTCGAATTCTGTAAGTTTTGTATCAACTTCAAAATCATACAAAAAAAGATCTGATAGCCCCATCAATCCAGTTGATTTTGCAGTTATATGGTCCTATGATACCGGAAAGTGTGTTGACGCATCTCCTACATTATTTAAAACTAAGCTGTAAGTGTTTTATTGCAAACTCATTTATTTTTATTTCCAACTGTTTAGCGAAGCCTAAATAAACATTTTTTACAGAAATGTGTATGTAACAGTAGGCAGTCACTCAGGAAAAATATTAGTTGTAGATGCCATCACTGGTATACTACAAGGAGTAATAAAATTGAAATCGCGTATAGAAGCCTCGGTGCTTTGCTACGAGGATGAAAACATACCTTCCTGTGGTATGGTTGGCACTTACGATGGCACTGTAGCATGTTTCGCACTAGAAAGCTGTGAGGAAATATGGAAAATCAATGTTGGAGCGATGATAAAGAGCAAAGGCGTAAGTTGCAAAGGTCTTTTCTATGTTGCGTCATATGATGGAAATATTCGCAGCATTGACATCACGGTATGTAACAATAATTCTTTAAATATAAAATATCTTGTATTTAAATTTTTAGATTATTATTCAGTGCCTTTTTATAACACTGTTCATCCCTGTAATAAGATATAGTATTTACAATAACCCATAAGTATTCTCTACAAATGATAATGACGATTTTATAACAGCATATTAGTTACCATAATGAATACATTATGCCATTATATTAATGGATTGTAAAAAAAAAATAACAAACTTAAAGGTTGCATTTAATTCCATATCTAAAAAGTTGGTAAGAAATACTACGAACTATGCTGTTGTTTGTGCTATAATATGCTGTTGTTTGTTGTCGATAAAATAAATGGCTATTCCAGTTATGATACGCTTCTTATATATAAACATGATTTTCTTTCCAGACAGGGGAAATAAAACAATCAATATACATCTGTGATCAGGCTATATCTGCGGATTTAGTTTTGGCGAAGAATCAGTACATTTTACTGGGCACATTAGGTGGCGCATGTGCATGCTTTCATACAGAAACAAAAACAATTTTATGGCGTTGTACTCTCAGCAGCCCCGTATTTGCTAATCCAGTCGTCTATGACACAGAAAAATATGTTGTTTTCGCAGAAGTAAATGGCGAAATTCATTGCAGAACCGTTGAGAAAGGCATCAAGGTAATTCGTGTTACTCAATGTTGTGTAAAAACTAACAGAAAAACTCTTAGATTAATTTACTGAATATCTGATTAATTTCGTAGCCTTATTAAAAGGCGCTACCGCAATTCCCTCTCAAACTAACTTCCTGCCCCCTAAGATCTTAATCTTAATAACATCTTCACAATATTGAAAGAAAGCTTGATATACATATTTCTACATTAAAGCAGTATTGTAGCGCTTTTTTATTTTACATGAAAGGTGTATTTTAACAATGATTCCAAGATAAGTTATTCCAACATAGCCGTCAAGAATAGCAATCTCGCCATATTCATGTAGATCTAGGTACAACTTCAAATAGAATGTTAGTTACAGATGCATATGGGCGGCTGTGACTCCTTAATATCAGGTTTGCAGCGTCCATTGGCGTAATTATAGCTTTGTTACGTGAAGATCAACAGAAGTGGACAGCGAAAAAAACTGAATTGTTTTCCATTCTATCCTAAAAAGTCTGAAATAAATAGACACTGAAAAAACGTCATCATTTCTAAGAAGAAATTATGGGAATTCTTTTCTGGTTTGGCTTGGTAAGTGAATATGATTTTTGTTCCAGATTTGGAAATATCAAGGCGCAAAGGGAAATATATTTTCTTCTCTTTACATGAAGGAAATAGAAAAA
Organism: Epargyreus clarus clarus; assembly: GCA_014595695.2. NCBI lineage: Eukaryota > Metazoa > Arthropoda > Insecta > Lepidoptera > Hesperiidae > Epargyreus > Epargyreus clarus. Next base: position 353,287 of record JACTTY020000152.1, on the reverse strand, counting down.
TTGAAATGGCAATTTGTATTTGGTTGCCACGACAGCAAAGTTTACAGTGTCTATATAAAGAATTTTCAACCAAGTTTACATTGGAAAGCCCAGCTAACTTCCCCAGTATATGCCACACCCTGCCATTTGAATTACAAGTATTTATTAGCAGTTTCAAATAATGGAACCATTTTTATTATTGAAGAAGGAAATGGCAATATCATTGGGGAGTACCAATTGCCTAATGAAGTATTCTCGAGCCCTGCAGTATATGGTGATTACATATTTATTGGATGTAGAGATGATCATATTTATTCGATTAAATATGCAATAAATGTGTAAACATTTAAGATTATTGCAATAATCGTTAAAACACTAAGCAACACTAGTACAAAATTACGTTTAAGTAGTGCCAAATAGTGATATAATATTAATTTGTTTCATTTGAGAAATCATTGTACCTACTGTATTACTGGAATATGACAGGCGATATTTAAATACTGGCTCACCTGAATGTATATGAATAAAATAATTATACTGTATGCAACATACATATTACCGTATAAATAAATAGTACACATATACAGAGAAACATTTGAATCATAAATTATCTAAACAAAAATTTACCGTGTCATCCCTAAAACGAGTGATATTTCATATTAATTTATATAACTCCCTAGTCGGACTCCCTGGTATTATGCCTAAAAATTGAATTTATGACATATTTATTAAAAAAACAATAAAAATCTAAAAATAAAAACTTGATCTTTCATTATATAATGTAACCTTACTCAATTCATAGACCCAGTGCGAAAAATGAGTTGCAGTCAAATATTTCAATATAAAAAAAAAAGCTTTTCAAGCTCACATCCCCATACTAGTATTCCTTTTATCGTGGGGGCCATGAACACGCACAAAGACGGATACACAAACACCCAGACACAGACCTATTGAAAGTCATCATTTTAATTTTTGTCTGGCCGGGCATCGAACCCGAAACCCTTTAGCGCGTCAGACCGACATGGTGACCGCTCCGACACGGGAGTCGTATCTATATTCCTATAATTATTCCCAATTACATACGAGTTTTATAATTTATACAGGTTCATTCGGCCATCCTCTATTTTACAGGCGGACTGCGGATGACCCAAAAACGAACCCTTGTTACGAAAATGGAATGAAATGAGAGTGCAATAAAATTAAAGGTTTTTCTAGATAAATCTATTGCTTACTCTCGTGAATACTCATAGTCTGTATATTATATAGGTATTACATACTATACTTTTTTGAACACATTATATTAAAGTTAGTACTGAGTCAGTTATATGCATATATCTATGTCTATACTAATATTATAAAGAGGAAAACTTTGATTGTTTGGTTGTAATGAATAGGCTTAAAAACTACTGCACCGATTTTAAAAATTCTTTCACCATTCGAAAACTACATTATCCACGAGTAACACAGGCTATATTTTATGACATGAAATAAATTTGATAAATAGATTTTGAGGCGGCACGAAGTTGCTGGGTCAGCTAGTGTGTATATAAATAGGTGATATTATGTATATCAACTTATTAATAAATATTACTAGACAGTTTGAGGGAAAATTAGGAACATACAACTGTTTAATTGTAACTTTTATTCATGATCTTACACAGAACATTTAGGTTTACAGTGAGCCATTCATTACATAGCTGAATAGGTATTACAATATTGATATGGGTGCTAGACCAAATGTTACAAAATGGAATGCTATTCCGATGCAAAATTACCTTCCACATCACTTGTGCAGATCATTTTATGCCATGTAAATCTTAAAATTATAAAAGCATTCTTAAAAGATGAATAAAATCTTATATATAACAATCTTATATTTTTGAAATATTATTTGGTAGATAAGAAAATCAAATCACTGCAAGGAGCGGTTAACATAGAGCACTTCTACACAATCTCTAAGCTCTTAAAACATTTACCCAAAAGACCCTATAGAACATTTAATATTGTAGCCACTTTATATAAACAGAATATTTAAAAATAACAAGCAATATACATAATACATTAGGGTTTACTGATCTTCCTCTCCCAGCTCCACTTTCACTTTGGAGAAATCAAAGTCTTCATCAGTGCCCCGCTTATAAATTTTAAGGACATCTAAGCAAGTGGTTTCAAAGTGTGTTGTAGCATCATATGACTCAGATATGAAAATTTGACTTTGGCTGCCATCATCTGTAGGTTCATAGTAATCAGTAACAGACACAAACTTCTGTCTGATGTGCCCCAAGAGATCCAGACCTGGCTTAATTTCAGACTCAGGGTCATTAGTTTCAACAGTAGTAGACACCATAGCAATGAACCAGCCCTTGGCAGCCACCTGGTGGGTGTAAGACACCAAAGAGACATAGATGTCAGAGTTTCTTCCCACTTGCTTCTGGGGAATAATGATTTGTGTAGACAGAGCATCCTTGGTGTTCACAATGGGATGATCTAACAAACAGATGCATCTAATCACCTGGCCCTTCTTGCGTACCCTATCAGGCACATAGCTGGGGTCACAGTAAACCTGCTTGCACTTGGCTATTTCATTCCCCGAGCGCACACCAACAACCTTCCCACCCTCTCCAAGCACTATTTCATCAATAGGCTTGTCTAACATGTATGTGCCTCCATAAATGGCAGAAAGACGAGCAAATCCCTGGGGTAGTTCACCTAACCCATACATTGGATACAGGTAGGGAGACTTGCCATAACGAGCGAGCGAATCGGAGTACAGCTTGATGCGGCGAATCGTTTGAATCGCAGGCTGCTGCAAGTACGTGTCATCCAGGTACAATGCCAAAGCATGTCCTGTGAAGTCCTGCGTGTTTCTGTCCAGACCAAATTTATCGTAGAGCATCTGCATATTAGCAGTATTCGGGTCCAGATCCTTCCAAGTTTTGGCATCCTCTTCAAGAAAGTCTTGAACGTAGATCAAGAAGTTACGGAAACGCCTCTTTTCAAACATACCCATGAGATCGGAAGCCAGCGCTTCCTTTTGATCCACAGGGACCTTCGAGATCTTACCACCTTTGTACACATAGCTACCTTCCACAGACTTAAATTCCAAATAACGGGTGACGCCCGTGTGAATGAGCAATTTCACGAGAAGGCCATTAGCCATCAAAAATTTCGGAATCAAATCGACGTTCCAGTCGCGACCTCGACCGTAAGTCTCGTCCGGCGCCGGTGCGTTGAACTTAGCAAACAATTCCTCTAACGGGGTAATTGACGCAGATTCTCCTCCATAATACTTGTTACGATCAATGTGTAAAACCTTCTTTCCGGACACGGAGAGCATTCCACTAAGGATGCATTCTTTTAGACCTGTGCCAAGCACGATTGCGTCGTATTCTTCATCCATGATGTTTGTAACTTTATGTCCTTAGATATGAACGAATTTTTAAGGGAATCAAGGTCTAAGCAAACCGGGGATTAAACGTCAAAATGTCGGAAGTATTCGTAAGAACGAATATGTCCGCCGTCCGTCGATGACGTCGACGATTATGTACCATAGACATTATGATATAGTTTATTTAATTTAAATACCAACATCGCAAACTTTATAGCTGCGCAATGCGCAAGTAGCTTGCATTTGGTTTAAATTTTATTCATTATGACTTTCAATATATCAAAAATGTAAATAACATGCTTGTTTTAGATAAATGTTATAGTAATATCATAAAATATTAATCTATTTTAGCATGATGAATGCATTCATTATTATACGTAGTATGACGTCGAAAGGACACAAACAAACAAAGACTCACAATCATTATAAATTGGAAACTTAATTATGTTTTTCTAATTTTACAGAAATAGAAATAAGTCGATTTATAAGTATTACACAGTAACATATAAATCTAACAAATACTACAGATCAAAAGTGTATTATGAAGTAGACCCTTGTAGTCTCTTAGTTGATCTACAACACGGAATAATAAAAACTTTGTAAAACTTCATAATTTTTTTCCTAAACGCGCGTAAGATAGCTTCAAATAAAAATGAACGTGTGTGTAGTTTGTCGTAACATATCATATCGTATCATTATTATACCATAGGCTACTATAATCTTTGATCATATCTAAAATTACAAAATATTTCAAATTACTTTATGGTATATATTTTAGGCTCGGAACAATGATAAGCATATTATTATTTAGCTTATAAAAACACAATCTTATTATCGTTTCGAGATTTTAGGTGTCAGTTTTATTAAAAATCACCCCAAAAGAGGTTAATTTAAAAAATACAGTCTGGCGTTTTATTTCGAATGTTAAAAATATACCTATTTGTTATACAAATATGTATATTTTTTAATCATTTATTTATTTTATGTATCTAGCGTTTTATGATGGGAATAATTGTAGTGTGGTTATGTCTTTATAGTTAAGTCTTGCAACAGATAAAATATCACTCTTGTCTATTGTTTTTCATTTTTTATTTCGCTGAGTCAAATTGACGCTGTCAGGATGTCAGTCAGTCAGTTGTCAATTTTAATCGAGACAGTCTATAGTTAAACGCTTGTTTTTGAGTTTTGTTCTGTCTCTTCCATACTCACACATTGTTTTCGTCGTGGCGGTCAAATAACGTTATACTTTTATTTTTCAAACCTTTTCGACCAAACAATGAATTAGTTTTGTTTATTTCGAATTCCAATGACTCGGATTGTGGTAGAAATTAAAATAAAAACACCAGTGATGTGTGAAATAGTGAACAGATGATTTCAGTCCATATGCTTCAACGTTTACGAGACATTCTCTTCATTCACAACGGCAATTGACGAAATACAACGTTCGACGGTTGTAGAATTAAAGCTTTAAATGAGAGCGCGAAGCGAACCGACCGTTCTTCAGATGAGTAAAAATGTCAACAGAGGGAAGTGGAGAGACTCCTTCGGTCGTTCCAAGTTTGCCGGGGGCACCGGAGCAAACTTATCTTTTTCCGAAAGCCAAAGGTCACTCGAGGTCTATAAGTCATGGCGGGACACCGATGTTGGCCGGGAATCCCGCGGCGGCGAGACCGGCGCTCAAGTCGGCGATGCGTGGTCACCAGCGAGCGCTGTCGCACGGTCAGATCGGCGAAGGGCCCCGCGCCGCCTCCGGACCCGGCCACAGTCGCACCGGTAGCCGGACGGACTTCATCCTTCCGCCGGGCCACAGGGATGCAGCGCCCGCTAGCGCCCTGCCCCGGCTGGCCTCAGTACGAGCGCACCACTCGCGACAGGCTTCCCGCTCTGACTCCATATATACGTTAAGACGACCCTCCGTAGTCGGGCCCTGGCGAAGAACAGTTTTCTGGCTGATGAGACGTCAGCAACCCGCAGTGGACAACCGACACTTAATAGTGATACCTAATCATCTCGTGCCTGATAAAACTCCACCGAAGGACCATCCAAACGGAAAGCGATGTGACAACAAAGTCAGGACAACTAAATACACTTTGCTGTCATTTATACCTAAAAATCTGTTTGAACAATTTCATAGGATTGCCAATGTGTACTTCATATTTATAGTGCTTCTAAACTGGGTGCCCGCCTTAAATGCGTTTGGCAAGGAAGTGGCAATGCTGCCTGTGTTGTTTGTGCTCGGAGTGACTGCCATCAAGGACCTGTTTGAGGATCGCCGAAGACACCTCTCTGACAAGAGGATCAACAACTCTTTCTGTCGAGTGTACAAAAAGTAAGTTTCCATAATATTTTATTAGAAATTAGAAATAATAGATATTTGACGACTGGAGTGGCACAGCAGTCACTGTGCTGATCGGATGCACAGTGGGTTTAATCCAGCCAGACAGACATACATATAAATTATGAATTTTCATTTCTATTCTGGGTCTGAATGTGAGGGTTTTTGGTCTATGTATGTTTTTGGTATCCTCAACAAATCTTAGTCTGGTTGTGTGAATATTGAAAGTATCTATTTTGAAAATTGACCATTTAGTAAATCAAGCTATGTAATATTTTTAAATGTACTACATAATAGTTTATTGTCCGATTAATTATTATTCATAATGAGCTCTATAATAATAATTGAATAGGATTTCAAAAACCTTTAAACCATTTTCAAGAGTTTGATATGTATTTAAAACATTTCCCGTGCCACGAGGTAAAGGTCGAGCCAGAATTGCAAAATGGCAAGAACATTGCTTTGCGTTAAGGCATAATGGAATAAAATAATGATAAAGTAACAAAATGTGCAGTCTATTCAATAATGGCATTTGACATTGACTTGGTTGAAATAAAGCAAAAACTTAATGTGATTTATGGTATTTACAATTATACTACAACTTCATACATTAACAAGATTATTATAAATTGTCAGTACTCATAATCACAGTCCCTTTACCTACTGAACATTTTTTATTATATTTCATTCAAAGTAATTCAGTCACATTTCTGTACAATTGAGAAATACATATTATATTTATTTCTTATTAATATTACCTTTACATATAAACATATATAATGTAGTGGCATTTTTATGTAAATTATATGGAAAAATAAATTGATGCATTTACTTATATATTGACAAACATTCATTTGGTTGGTGTATAATATAGAGTAAAGATGGCATACATAGCAATATAAATAAATTGTTTCTACAATTGTTTAAGGAAAAACAATTGGTTTTACAAATTATAAATATTATTTTATTACAAGCACTGTTTTGCATTGACTAAGATTTGTTCATAATAGTTAGCGAATGAGTCTTGATTTATATAATATAGTACTAGGGCTATCACTTATGAGTTGTCATAAGACTTTGGTTAGATTATTGTTTTAAAAAAGAAGTAATAGGATTAAGGGTGATTTTCCTCCAGAGATGGATGACGTATCTAAGTAGGGAACAAGGTAGCCAAGCAATGAAGCTAAACAAGTAGGATAAACTATCAGATGACGAACGTGAACTAACGATGGCGATGCATTGGCGACTCCTGTAGTGGTGCAAATGTTCGTAGGAGATGGTAGCTACTTTGCCTCAGGCAGTGGCGGACTAAGGTCGTCAGAGACCCAGGGTGGAAATTTGAATGGAGGCCAGGTGGCCAGGAGGCCCAATGTAAAAGTTAATTTTATTTTACAAAATTACAAATGTGTCAGAAACTTATTACTCGACGATGTATGATTCCGGTGACAATTTTTTTCGCAGACGGCAGACGCCTTACCGCTACATTTAAGCTTAAAAACCTGCTTAGTATAATAATATCGCCTACTCTACTATGCACATAAAAAATCAAGAAATCGTTCTGAAATACATTCATACTTTAGCTTAGCTACACATTCCTTAACAGAATAGATTTTTTATAGTTAAAATTACATGATACTAGAGAAAAAGATTAAAAAAAATTAAGAGCAGTTTTAGTTTCCAGATTAACGTTAAAAACAAACAAAGCACTAAAATATATTTGAACGTTCATCCCCTAAAGACACTACGTAGCAAATGAAATCCTCAATTTAAACATATTGTATGACAGAATTAAAACACCATACCTATAAGTATGGTGTTTTATTTCTGTCATACCTATAAGTATGGTGTTTAATTTCTGGAGCATCACTAATATTGGTAGCATTCGAAAGCTATCAGCCCTGTGGCACCCCAGGTCGATGTTACACCGAGACGTCGTAATTGGAGTGTCAACAAGTCGAACTTTCACTCGGATCCGGGTCTCCACGCTCATTATGTGCGTAGCTGTTTTGTGGCTGCCTTCATTGAATCGTAATGCTCACCTTTAACATCGTCGCCTTTAACTATTGGTAATTGTTATTGTAATTTATTCATAGGTGCGTTGCCCTTCTTCAACAACTAAATATAGCTGTAATTGTAGCAAGGTCGAATTTTGTACTTTAGTTAAGATGTTTTATAAGACGGAATATCGCAACAATAAAGAAAACCTACCTCCTCCTCCTCGCGTCGTATTCCTCATTACTGAGGGTCGTGATCCCCCCGTGATGGAGTCATTTTTCTCTGGATGATGTCACGCCATCTACGCCTATCCTTTGCTACGTGAAGAGCCTCGTGCAGGTTCGTGTCGAGTGTCGCACGGATTTGGTCCGACCATCTTATCGGACTACGGCCTTTCGGGCGCTTACCGTCCACCTTGCCGGTAACCGTTAGCTGTTCCAGGTTGTTTCCGTCTTTCCTTGCAATGTGACCAAAGAACTCCAGTACTCTTCGTAGACATATAGAAGAGAGTCTGGTATGCACATTGAGCTCTCGAAGGATGGAGTTGTTGGTGCGGAATGCAGTCCAGGGAATATGCAACATTTTCCTCCAGCACCACATTTCGAAAGCGTCAATGCGATCTCGGTCGGCCTTCTTTAGGGTCCATGTCTCTGACCCGTAACTGAATATGGAGAATATAAGTGTGTTAACCTAAAAATATAAGTGTGTTAAAAGAAAACCTACAGAAAAATATTTATGTTTATGTCGTATGTGCATTTATTACATAAAATACTAAATGCTTAGACCAAATAAAGATCACTTCTTTCCATGCCAATCTATGATTTAACTCCAAGCAGGAACCGTGTTCCACCACAGCTGGTTTTTATTTCGTAAGGAAAGTTATGACGTAATGCCTATTTGCCGCGTATAGCGGACTGTATCAGAACTGATTGGAAATGTATGAGAAAGAAATACGTCAACAAATGCAAAAACATTTACAATACAAATACAGTCATTTTTGTAAAAACTCATACTAACTCATACAAAGGGTACAGTCTTATCACACCATTCCAAATAGCTCAGTTCTAGAATAATAAGATATAATATTCCTTCTGGTAAACGTATTTCATATTTCTTTGCCCCTTTGGAAAGTTGACCTGTTAAATCTATTGTTAGGGTGCCCTATACACAAGGAAGCCTTGTAACTCAATAAGCCTGAACGTCAGGTACATGCAGTGTTGACGGATGTAGAAAATTTATGGAATAGTGCTGTTATTATACTTATACTTATTTTAGTAAACCGTTTCCTATTTAAGGATGGAGTTATTTTACGGTCCGATAAGATAAAATACATAAATGAATTAAAATAAGAAGTTATACGTATTTAACTAACTTATGTAGAACGGCATTAATTCAAATACGATAATGTTCGTTATGTAGACTAAAATATGCAGTAAAAAAAAAAGTAAGGTGTTAGGTGTATTATGCGCGATTATAAACATTTGGCGATAAATTATCCTATTTATTTGTGTTTTTTATGTTAATACTGTGTTAACAGTTACATAAATAAAGATGAATTGCCTAAATATAATTATAAGTTCTTTTAGTTTTAGATGACAGACTGGACTCTCTTTTATCTGATATTTTTTACATAAATATAATAAACATGTAAACTGTAGACCCGTACCGTCAAGGCTACTCATATGTCCATAATGCATGCCTGAAACCACTTAGAACATGATCGTCACCAGCATTTTGAATGTTACTCCACCATAAAGACGGACCTTTTAATGTTATTCGCCGAGGAATTTCCTTTTTCCTTTGTATTACTTTGTATTCAGTTGGGGGTTTGTTTCCATTTGGGGATTACAACGAAATATATTTTTCATATACCCACGCTCCACACGCAGCCCATTAGGACAACAAGAGTGGCGTATAAAAAATTGAAAGGGTTGAAATATCTGGAGGCACGGCAGTGCCTCCGCCAAGTCGAGCCAAAAGAAAAGAAGCGGCACGGCCGTACCATACTTTTCCCGAAGCAATTCGGCCCATTTTTGACCCCCTGTAACTTCGTTGCATATGAAGCTAGAAGCCTGAATTTTCAGGAGCCAAGCAAGCATTGTATAGACACGGTGTATTACCAATTTCATTTAATTTGAACCAGTAGTTTAAGAATTACAAGTAGTCAAAGTTCGTAATTTTGTCACTCACTCACTGACTGACCGATCATCAAAATGTTAAGGCACTTCTAGAAGACATAGAAGGTTAAGATTGAGAATACAATTAGTGTTTAGTATATAACTCACGGAAAAACTATAATATTTTGCAATTTCTTTCCGGTTATCTAGATACACCAACTACATAAAATAACTTTGTATCCTATATAAGTATATAGGATTACAAAGTTACATTTACAGTTAATGAATCTGTGTTCCTGTTCGCGAAATGTACGAGTAGTAGGGGAGCCCATGATGCTTAATGGGAAGAAACTCGAGCGTCGTTTGGACCTATACGATTGTATGGATTACACTTTAGTGAGTGAAGAAAAGTTTGTATGATATTTTTCGATTCACGGTGGGAATAGCTTCTAGAGGATTCGAAAGATGTAAAAAAATGAGTCAGACGGACATACTCAAGGCGCAGCAGAAATATGTTTATCTGCTGGTTTGCAGCCATACGAGAGGTAAAAATGGAGAAAAAAATTACACCAGTGCATTAGATTTTCAAAAGGGGATATTAAGTTACCCCAGATGAGTCGCCCATTCGAAAGACTGACGATTCGATTCGACTCTTCAAAAGTGCAAAAAAAAAAATCGTTATCTTGACACACTCGAGGGCGTAAGATTATTATACAGGAAATTCCAGCTGATGTTTTACTTCTCATAACCCTTCACCTGACGATTTAGTGGAGGGGTCTTTTTATACCGACGATTTGAAAAAAAAAAATGTATTTTCAGTGACGCTATCAGATAGTGTATGTACATATTCTCTTTTTAAATGACTGTTTTTTCACTACATAAACGTGTGGTATGATTATGATGTTACCCGTTTTGTAGCATTATTTCCTTTATATTAAAAAAAAATACCGCGCTCAAGTATGTCCAGGTAACGATTTACATCTTATTACGCCACCCTCAAATCGTCAGATTGTTATAAATTTATTGTTTTCAGCATGTAATTAAGCTACTATAGATTTCACGATATTTTCCCCGTGCGAACCCTCCAAATGGATGGTTTAAGATACTGTATAGGATGTAAGGTATCTTCCATATCTTAATCTGCCGCGTTCGAGTCACTCTCGAAATCCCCTCTTGGGCTCCCCTACTATTATAGGCGACGTCAATTGTTTTTATTCTCGAGACAAAAGAAGTATTCAATTCCAACTTCAATTTAACTTCAATACAAATAATGGGTGAAGTGCGAATCGAACTCGTACACTGAGGGTTCCGTACCAAAAAAACATGTGTTTTTTATATTTACTAATTGATATTATAGCAGCCATAGAATGCATTGTGAAAATGTCAACTGTAACATCTATTACGATTCAATAGATTAAAAAAAAGATAAAGTGAAAAACGCCAAAAAATAGCAGGTCCTTATATGTTTGTCCCTGTAGTTCCTGGACTAAAATAGGGCTACGATATCCGCTGCCTGTCGTAAGAGGCGACTAAAAGGGGGCTTCCGGAGTTGGGCGTGGCAAGAGTGGGAGCTCGAACCGTCCTATAAGTGTCCCCGGGAAGGACGGCGGTATGTGTGGTCGCATACCGTCGTGAACACCTGATAGTTTGGGAGGAGCGAAACCTGCTCCCCCAGGGCAGATCTCGATCGGGGCATCGCGCTTGGAGGACTTCGGTTGCGTTCCGTCGGAGATCCCAGGGTTCTCCAACAAACATTGAGGACGGCCACCGGGGGTTTTAGTGCGGTAAAAGTCCCACATAACCCCGCGTCACTTCCACGTCATCGGGTACCTTTTGAAGATTTCCTCCTCATAAGGAAAAAAAAACAACTCTCCTTTATTTGAAAGTTTTTCTTTTTACTTTTAGTACTTGTTGTAAAAGTGGCCATCATTATACATATTCCGTAAAAAAATAAGTTTATATCTATTAAGGTTCCAGAAATAGAGCTCTATGTCAGACAGAAAAACGGACAGCTTAGTAATAGGTTCCGTTTTTACCCTTTAGGTACGGAACCCTAAAAAGTAATATAATATCAAAAACATTCCGAATTTCTGACAAATGTCATGAGAATAAAAATAATATGTTACGGCTAATGTGCCTAATCAGATAAAACGCAGATTAGCTTGCCCATTACCTAAAGTACAAAACGAAGATTGTATCAATTTTCACCCCTTGACGTCGTTTCGTCCATGCCATGATGCCTCGTCGTGTCATGAATTTACGACAAACATTGCATATTTTCAAGAAACAATATCGCCTTGCGGCATGATGTCGCTATGTGTCACGATACGTCGTTATGTCGTAAAAAGGCATATGTTTTAGCCCTAAGAACGAAAGTCGAAACGAACGAAAGAAAGTCTGAAAAGATGTTTCGAATTTTAATACATAGTTAATCTGCACATTATTATCTTCTAGCTAATCTTGAGACTAACTAGTTAATGTGTATGCTAACGTATTCTGCAATCTAACCGTAACATACACAAAATACAATAACTGTCGTGAGGTAAAGCAACTGTCACCGTATTATAAAATAATAATAAGTATAACAAAACTTTTATTTATTATAAAAAAACTTGGATTGTTTAACAAAAACTTAGATTTAACAAAAGGGGCCTCGACGGAAGACGCTGGCGCGCAGACGCATTCACTCGCGCGGCTCCAAAGCAACTTCGCTTTATTCTCAAAAACACGGCGCAAGGCATAAGCTCAGGCGCATGCGCGGTATCCTTGCACATCGTACGATCGCTCCTGATTGGTCAGGCGCCGGCAAGGACATCGTACGATGTTTGGGGATCCGTCGGGCAAATCGAACCTTCTTTTCTTTTAAAATAATAAAACCGAAAAGTGTTCCCGCGCTACATCCTCCCCCTATAGCCCTACTTAGCGCCCTCGCAGTTGGGCTAGCATTCCGCGATTAATCGACGAGGCCTACCGCGCCTACGCTTTTCCCTCACTGGAGGTTCGATTGGACCTACAAATGGCGTTAAATGCGAGACGTGATATCTACCTATCTCATCATCGCTACGCGTACTTTGTAGCACGTAGGATGTGGGGCTTACTTTACATTTGATTTTGTATGGGCCGTCGCGACGTGGCACAAACTTCACGGACTGTCCGCGACCTACCTCGTTCTGCCCCTGAGTCCTTAGTAAAACTAAATCTCCCACTCGATACGCGGGCGGCGTCCTTCGTCCCTTATCAGCGTTCCTTTTCTGGGTATCCTGCGCTCTCTCATGGGTATCTCTGGCGTCTTCCAACGTGCAGGCTATCCTCTTCAGGTATGGAGTAATAGCTGGCACAAAATTATCATTCTCAACGATAACTCTCATATCCGAAGCAGAATCTGATGGTGCTCTCAGCTCTCTCCCAAAGGTAAGATAAGCTGGGGAAAATCCGGTGCTAGCAGTGATCCCAGAGTTCATAGCGAACCTCACCGACGCAAGATGCAGATCCCACGTAGAATGGTCTTGACCTACGAGTATGGCCAGCTGAGGTTTGAGGTCTCTATTTTTCCGCTCAATCGGGTTGGCTTGAGGATGATAATATGGAGTGAGTGACTGAGTTATCCCCAACACGTGACAAACCTGCTGCATCACCTCACTCACGAACTGCACACCATTGTCACTGATTAGACGACGTGGCACGCCATACCTAAGAAACACCTCGTTGGTCAAAGTTAAAGCGCACTCGGCGCTGGTGGCCTGCTGTAGTGGAAAAAGTTCCACCCACCGTGAACTTACATCTTCCACAATCAGGATCCATCGATTCTTCCTAGACGTCTCAACGAGGGGTCCGAAGAGATCCACAGAAACTACTTCGAATCGTCTGGACACGGCCGGAGTTTGCAACAATCCCGCCGGCTTCCTGTTATCCGCCTTATATCTCTGGCATAGTGTACATCCTTTTATATAATTAGTCGCAAATTTGCGCATGCCGGGCCAATAAAACCGCGCGCGCACTCGGTGCAATGTTCGCTCCACACCTAAGTGACCTGCTGTAGGTGCATCATGTAAATCCTCCATCACTTTCGCGCGCTCATGCTCTGGCACTACTAGACACGCTTCTTCATCTTCGTCGGACTCCAAGCTGTACCTGTATAAAATGCCGTCAGATATAGTGAAACCTTTATCTGACCAGGGTCTCCCCCTTGAGGGTTCGTCAGCTTCAAGATCGTCGATGATCTTGCACACCTCTGGGTCCTTTCGCTGGTTTTCACGGACGTCAGCTTTGCTTCGCCTCGGCATATCTACAATTGCCATATACATATCGGAGTCCGGGTCTTGCGCACATGCTGGGCGTGACAGCGTATCTGCCACTACGTTAGACCGACCGGGCGTGTATTCGATGACAAGGTCGAACTCCTGCAACACCAGAGCCCATCGAGCCAGTCGTCCGCACGGTGACCGTTGGCTCATAAGCCAGCGTAGTGGCTGATGATCTGTCCGAACAGTAATCTTCGCTCCTTCTATATAGCCACGGAACTTACCTACAGCCCATACGACCGCCAAGGCCTCGCGCTCCGTCGTCGAGTAATTTCGTTCAGCGCTAGTAAGGAGTCGGCTCGCATACTCTATCGGTCTTTCGTCAGGGCCCTCCCCCTGCATCAAAACCGCACCTAAACAGTATGCACTGCTATCTGTGCAAAGAACAAAAGGTTTCGTCTCATCTGCTTGTCGCAGAATTGGAGCACTTACCAAAAGATTTTTAATATGCTCGAACGCTTGTTTTTCTTCAGCACCCCACTTCCAGGAGCTGGTCTTCTTCAATAGGTTCGTGAGGGGTCTCGCCACCTCTGCGTAATTATTGATAAAACGACGAAACCAACTTGCAGTTTGTATAAAACACTTTAACTCTTTGACATTATTTGGGCTTCCCATACTCTCAATCGCAGCAGTCTTTTCGGGGTCCATTTGGATACCTCCCGGAACGATCACATGGCCCAAAAACTTTACCTGATCACACGCGAAATGGCTTTTCTCCCTGTTAACACGCAGCTTGAACATTTCCAGTCGCTCGAAAACCGCTTCCAGATCTGCTAAATGTCTCTCGAAGGGCCCAGGAGATAGTACTACCAAATCGTCCAAGTAAGCAAATAGTTCAATACCTTTCAGGTTAGATCGAAAACGATCAATGAGCCTCTGAAATGTAGCTCCTGAATTACGCAATCCCATTGGCATACGTTTAAACCTATACGTACCTAATGGACTCGTAAAAGCTGTCTTGTCTTGATCTTCAAGTGCCACGTTCACCTGATGATATCCCGACCTTAGATCTAATGTCGTCATGAAATTACTAGTCTTGGCTGCATGCAGTATGTCTTCTATGCGAGGGAGCGGGTACCGGTCTGGCTCGGTGACGGCATTGAGTTTCCTGTAATCAATACACAGTCTCCATCCACCCCCTTTCTTCGATACTAGTACGACATTAGAGGCCCAAGGGGACTCACATTCCTCGATGACGTCATCTCGAAGGAGCTTCTCTAGTTCGTTCTGTAGAGCTTCTTTCCTATTTTGGGATAAACGATATGGCGGCGACGCGATTGGCTCCTGGTTTGGCTTTACCTTTATATGATGTACTGCGAACTCCGTTGCAGGTCCATTCAGGGCGAACTGCGCGGTTCTTCGCTGTATAAAATCATCTAAAGTACGTCTCTGCTGGTGAGTAAGTTTGATTCCCTCATCGGCGCGCAAGGAGAGATCTGCGGAACTGGCGAACATCAATTCTTTCGCGGGGGCGTTCCGCGAGTGCTCTTGCCTAAAATAATAGTGACGATCGGGTTCGTCCGCGAATGTCCACTTACCCTGCGCAACGTCCATCACTATACCCGCACGGGACAGAAACTCGATACCAAGGAGTGTCCTAGTATTATCGCCAGGCAGTACCAAAAAATCCGTCTGTATCTCGCGACCTTCTACGGTCACTGTAACGCTGGCTTCCAATAACTCCCGTTCTACTCGAGAGCCATCTGCTAAACGTATCCTATATTCGACATTCCTAAATTTTATGTTAGAGTCTAATAATATTTTATACAGGGACGGACTGGCTATGCAATGTGTAGCACCAGTATCCATAACTGCCACACCTCGACGACCCATAACGCTAATATTCAATAACGGTTGAATAGCACTCTTACTTGTAACGGTACTAAAATCGACATCAAAGTAGTGTTCGACGTCAGACTCGCATCTGACGTCGTACGTGCACTTGACCTCTGACCTTCCGTCGACGTCAGAGTCCTGTACGCTGTCGACCCTATCATCGACGTCAGACCCGTGTCTGGCGTCGGACGTACACTCGAAATTATACCTACTTTTGACGTCTAACTTCTGTACATGATCAGACCTACCAACGACGTCGGACTCGTGTCCGGCGTCGGACGTACATTTACGGTCACATTTACGCGCGGTGTCCGAACCTAACATTTTCGTTCTCGTCGCTTCGACAACAGCAACGTGGAAATCTGTGGGCTTAGCGTTATAATTATTACACACGTCGCATTTCGACCTAATCACGCCTACTTTCCCACAACCATAACACTTAATTACTTTATTCGGTCCACCTACTCGTGACTGATTAACACACTCATCTACTGAATGCCCGAATTTTCTACAAGCGGTGCAACGCGGTCTCCTTGTATTACGCGGTAACTCAGTCGAATCAGTAAGCGCGGGAAAACTTTCATTGGACTTACCCGAGGTTCGCTTTGCACTTGCCTGACTGGATTTTACTTCTCGTGCCGCGTCTTCCGCTACCCGTGCCCTCTCAATAAAATGATTTAAATCTATCACACACTCGCGGGGAACACGTTTGCGAATACGCCGGTCTAGGAGTCCGTACACAATGTCTACTTGTAACTCGTCCGCTAAACGATATGGCAATTGCGCAATAAGGGACCTAATGCCATTAATAAATTTATCACTTTGCACTTCTCTTTGCTCGCGGGCAAACACCTCACGCAACACTTTGTACGCTGGTCGAGGAGCACCATACATGGCCCGCAAACGCATCTTCGCGTCCGCCCACGTAGTCACGTAGTCTCGTACGCCGCGCCACCACACGGCGGCGTCCCCGGAGAGGAGCATAGGCAGGCCTCGCAGCGCGTGCACGTCGGAAACATTGGCGCACTCTTTATACACTCCCACGGAGTCCAGAAACGCCTCCAGTACTTCTGGGTCGTTTGATGCGCCGTCAAACCGCGCCGTACACGCGGTGAAGTTGCCGCCTGCGGCCGGTACTGCCCCGTGGTCTATGAACGACGACGTCATCGCAGCCGTCGTCGGACTCGTCGGGCCAGCCGCTACTTCAGGAGACGACGCCTCGGAGTTCACGACTCCACGAGGCGCCGCGAGCAGCGCGTTGATAAGCGCCTTATTTGCCTCCGCTTGCGTCTTCGCGATGTTTTCCAGTAAGGTGGACAGAAATTGTTCAGAAGGTCCATACTGCGTCGGCGCCGTCGCGCCGGTAACAGGCTCTTCCCCAGTGGAACTAGAGTCCTCCACTGGAACGACGTCCTCCTTCTCCACAGCACGCTGTCTCGTCGTCGGCATTTTCCACTATCCGAAACTAAAGAATACGTTCGGCCGCTAAGTTGGGCGACAATTTATAACAAAACTTTTATTTATTATAAAAAAACTTGGATTGTTTAACAAAAACTTAGATTTAACAAAAGGGGCCTCGACGGAAGACGCTGGCGCGCAGACGCATTCACTCGCGCGGCTCCAAAGCAACTCCGCTTTATTCTCAAAAACACGGCGCAAGGCATAAGCTCAGGCGCATGCGCGGTATCCTTGCACATCGTACGATCGCTCCTGATTGGTCAGGCGCCGGCAAGGACATCGTACGATGTTTGGGGATCCGTCGGGCAAATCGAACCTTCTTTTCCTTTAAAATAATAAAACCGAAAAGTGTTCCCGCGCTACATAAGTTTGTTTCCAAGGAAACAAATGTTTAGGCAAATTTCGCCCTTGTTGCGCTTAAATAAATGTCTGTATGAAAATAAGCATACATAATTATAAAATTTTACAAAGTTCACAATGTAAAATCCTTAATAACTTTTAAACGGATTACCCTAATTACACAATTCCTTTTGCTCTATCCGTTTTAGACCTAAACCTACCAAATGGCATTCAAGACAAACCAATATCAACACAAACAAAAAATCATGTTTTCAACTTACGTAATATTTGAAATAAAATACACCCTCTATATTATTCCACTACCTCATAGTGTTGCTTATAAGGATAAAATTCTTGAAAGTAATGATAAATGAAAAAGTAAAGGAAAAGCCTGATTTTTAAGAAAATTTAATTTTTTTCATATTAATTTGGCAGTTAAGTTACCGCCATTCATTAATTTAAACATTTCGCATATTAACAATTTTTTGGCCTTATGTTTTAAATCATTCGAAAGCGGACGTTTTGTTCTCCAAGAATTTATATTTTTATGTTCGACTTAGTTAAGATTATTTTTAGGACCATTATAATAGATTTGTAAATTGCTATGAGTTTGTAACTTGCTATGCGTATGCGGAGTTTACATACAGATGTAAAGTTGACAATTTACGAGAATGACTTTTTCGAGTCAAATCCGAGTGATTACTTAACAAAGAGATATTGAAAATCATATTCAACGTTATTACGAAGTTGTAAACAACGAAAAATAAGAACTTACTAATTAATCAGTTATCTATTTTTATTAAAAAATAAATCCTCGGCGGGAACTTAGTTGCCAACCTATTACTTTCTCATACTAAGCCGTAAGTCATGGCCATAACATCGAAGAATTAGTTGATTAACCAACAAATTCTTCAATTTTATGACTTATGTATAGTCCTAAAGAATTAAACATAAGTCATATGTTATGTATAATCCTTAAGGATTAGTATGCCAAGGTATGAAAATATATGTATTTTCTTCAAAATTTTCCTTTTACTTTAATTTGTCATAACATAACATTACTTTCCAGAATTTTATCCTTATAAGCGACACTATCATATAGTGTAATAATATAGAGGGTGTATTTTTTTAAAACTGAACTCGTTCGATTCCCGGCTAAGGAAAAATATATTTTAAAAACTAATGATGCAGTTATAGTTTTTATCAAAATCGGCCTCGTAACACTTTTCAGCACTTTTCTCTAATGCACTTTTCGATATTGTTCGGTGAAAAATATGGTCTAGCTGAAAATATTTATTATTAATATACTTTGCAAGTAATAATTTTAAAAATAACTACAGGTTGAATGCAGAAGACAAATACAGACTAATAATTTAAGTATGATTTCGTTATTGGTGAGTAAACTTACTGAAAAAGGATTTACTGTTAATTTCCTGAAAAACGGTTGCACTATTAGTAACTCTATGGATAATATCATCGTAACTGGCCACAACGTACATGGTATACATAAATTTGAACAATTTGTCAAATCACCGAAATGTGATTTGACAATGTCAAATAAATATTGGCATAGAAGACAAGCCCGTACTAATCCGGAATATATGCGCATTTTAAAGAATATTGTGACTCGTCTTGATGATGTGAACATTACGACGGATATGTCGACTAGTAAGAAACCATTTCCAAAACTCTGAACAGGAGCGAACGTTGTACTGGAGATCGTACATACAGGTTTATGTGGTCCCATGGAAGCTACTTCATTCAACGGTTCAAGGTACATGTTATTATTTATCGACGATTATACTCGAATGACATATGTTAATTTTCTCAAACATAAGAGTGAGACTTTACAAAATTTAAAAAATATAAAGTTCGCGTTGAAAAGGCAACTAGCAAGTCGAACAAGTGTATGAGATCAGATGGTGGAACGAAGTTTTGTAATAGAGCTTACGATATTTTTTTGTCAACAAATAAAATTCTACATCAGACGATATATAGTATATACCACCAAACAGAATGGTATAGTTGAAAGAGCTAACAGAACTATTATCGATAAATAAATTGAAGTAAATTTGAGCAAGAGCGTTAAATATTGTGATTTATATCAAAAACCGGAGTCCGACTAAGGCAGTGAAAGACTACGTGCCACTAAAAAAATGGTCTGGGAAACGAGTAGATGTTACCCATTTATGCTTATTTGGATGTGCAGCGTATACTCTTATACCAAACAGAAAAGACGAAAATAGGATGCAAAGTCAAAACCAATGATATTTGTCGGATATTCGTAAAAAGATATCGATTATTTAATACGAAGACACGTGAAATCACAATCAGTCGAGGTGTTAAGTTTTTAGACGATGTTTTTCCTGAGGATAACGGGAGTAATTCCAGTTGTCAAAATATTAACTTTTTCGATTTAATTTATTGTCATGTTCGAATGAAAGTGATGATGAATGAAAAGAGTGCATGACTGATGCTGGTGTTACAGGTGATATAGGTGTACGTGTGCCTGCGGTTACAGATACAATTGATGTAAGTAATGTGACTAATGCTATGACGGATGTAAGCGAGTCTGAAGTAATGGAACGTGAATCTGTTGATATAAGTAATGATAGTAATAGGCGTTATCCTGTTAGAGAGAGGAAATAAACTAAATTTTACAACTTTTTAACATGTGATTTAATTTCAGAGAGTGGTCCTGTAACGGCCTGAGTGTAGGCCTGATCGTAATTTGTGCTAAAATAAAATCAAACTTGAGTTCTTGTTGGCCCTGCGCGTGATAACATGCTTATAGATGACTGAGTGATTATTTGAGACCAAAAACAATGTATTTTAAAATTATTGCAAGCGTTTGGTATGTCCGTTTGTAAGTCCGTGTCAACTTCAATGGAGGTTGATTTGAAATAAACAAAAGGTAACTCAGATAATAACAGTAGTCTACCGTGTCAGAGTTTAGTGGAGATTCAACTATTTAGCCAGTTCCACGAAAGAGTTATGTTTGGTAGTATTTATGTAGAGTTTTGTTATAGGTGGGTAATATAGATAAAGGGGGCGTATTGTAAGAACCTTTTTAATATAAATTGTAATCTATATTACTGGTTGTGTATAAAATGATATTGTTCGGTGACTCAAGATTAAAATAGAAATGAATAAAAACGTGGTGTAGCGGAAAATATGTTTTATTCATGTACTCTTCAAATAATAATTCTTACAATAACTACAAATATTACCTACAAAAAAGAACGCTCATTCTCGTAAGACAGTGAGAGGGCTTTAAAAAAATCTGTTGTTGACATTAAAGTAATAGAAGGTCCCGGAAAAGAAAAAAAGTAGGCATACCTACAAAAAGGAATGAGATGCCATCAAAAACACTGCTTGTAAAAAAATCCAAGCCTCGCCATTCAGCTCTTCCACCGTAAAAAGTCGTGAGATCCATGCAATCCAAGTCGGTTGATGCAGTCTCTACTTAAGAGACCTTCTGTCTTAAGGTATTATCTCACTATCTAACCTAACAACATCTATGGGACCATATCAATATTAAAAATATTTTATGTTTCAAATAAATAGATTGGACTTGGCAATCGTAGTAATGTTACTCATGTGCTGCGATATGATGCGATTAAAACACAATGTGAACTGTTTGTGGTATCACCGCTTCCAGCGGCACCACCGCTAGATCATTTTTTGCGTCTTAAGCGCTGCTATGTTCTAGTTTCAAGAGTGCGGTAAGGAAGATATACTTTTCCGAGGCGCTCCAGCTCAGTCTGTTTCCTCTATATTATAAAAAAAACAATGTATCTCACAAGTATATGTATATTAAATTAGTTTGTTTAGTACGATTGCCAAATCCAATCTATTTATTTGAAACATAAAATATTTTTAATATTGATATGGTCCCATAGATGTTGTTAGGTTAGATAGTGAGATAATACCTTAAGACAGAAGGTCTCTTAAGTAGAGACTGCATCAACCGACTTGGATTGCATGGATCTCACGACTTTTTACGGTGGAAGAGCTGAATGGCGAGGCTTGGATTTTTTTACAAGCAGTGTTTTTGATGGCATAAAAGGTTTTCTAGCACCTTAATATTAAATCATACGAAGTGAACGAAGTTTTAAATTTTTATAACTTCAAATTCAACTTCAAAAAAAAATATTTTATGGAACTTTGCTTGTTGGTATAATTCACGATATTGTATCGTTTTTCAATACTTAACCAGGAAATCACTACCCGAACGCGAAATCCAAAATTACAATGTAATGAAAAACAATATCGTTGCGTGAAAGTCCCGTCTAAATAAACTTAGCAAATGTTTATGATTAGTGCGTAGTAGACAGGCTGACAAAAAAGGAATAACGCGGTGTAATGAGCACATGTTCATTTTATTACTAAGTCTATTAAAAACTAGTTTTTGTTATCATGCAATTTAAAGTGGTAAAACTCTTATACCACGATAAGTATGACGCTGCCGCTACATCTATGTATTCCTTCCTAACAACATCGTTTTAAACCTAATATTGATATGGGATGTTACGGGTAGGACTGGCAACTAAATGAAGTCGGTTACAAATATATGTTATCTATCGGTTACAAATATAACCTATGTTATCTTAGTACATATCACAATTAAATATCCTTAATTCTTCGATCTATTCGCCAATCTATTTGTATTGGAAACGACAATGGGAATGTCTTACCCGTTGTTACATTTTAGTAAAATATAGAAAATGTCTACGAACTTACGAAGTTACGAAACAGTTTCTAATTATTATCGCACTATTTCCTACTATGTTATGTTACACATCGGTCTTACACCGGTAACTTTATCCCGATGAAGCTGATTCATAACATAACGCATATGACCTGTTTTTATCAATATGAAAATGATACGATGTTGAATGAGCTCTATCACTTCCATGGTGAAACATTATCTAAGATCGACTATCTACATTTACTTTGTTTTTTGTTTCCGTATTTATTAATGATAAGGTGGTAGGTGGTCACAAAAGAATTTCTAAGCTTCTTGCTGTTAGGGAAAAATCACCATTTTCACTGTTTCCATTTCCATTCCAGTAAATTAATAATAAAAGTATTCTATTGTATTGTTGTAAATACTTTTACAGTTAAAATATTTTATTTGTGCAAGTAAAGGACATGCATTACCCCAGTAATATTATAATGGAAAATTTTCGTGTAGAAAAATAAGAAACCGTAAGTAGAGCTACGCGCAAAATCTCACTGTTATTTTTTTTTGCAGTAGAGCAGAAGAAAATGAGCTAAATTCAATTATTTATTTGCTTTACATAACATACTAATAGGATCATTCAAACTCGTTTAACCAGAAATGTTGTTTACAGCCTTTGAACATTGAAAGTTTTTTTTTTTTTTTTATAATATGAGAGTAGCAGACGAGCATGCAGTCCACCTGATGGTAAGTGACTACTGCCGCCCATGGACATCGGAAATCAACCCCAGATAGGATTAGATATTCCTACCTGAGGTCGGCCACAGATGCGCCGCTACCCCTGAGGACTAAGCTGGAACGCCTCGGAAAAGTCTATCTCCCTTACCACACCCTTCAAACCGGAACACAGCTGCGCCTAACACTGCTGTTATTAGGTAGAAATAGGTGTGGCGGTGGTGCCGCCGGAGTCGAACCACAAAGGGTTCTACCACCTTCAAGCCTTCACCTTTAGTTGTATTTCTATTAAAAAAAACGATATAATAGAAATATATTTTAATAAATTAATTCCGAGTAAACAAAAGTTTTATCTTCAACAATTTTTTTACTTATTTTATGATACGACGTATCGATAAGATACGAATGTTTGATTATCTTTGATTTCGAGGAAGTACCCATACGCGGGGCGTCAAATTGCTTTGCAAAATAGATTATTGTGACCGAAGAGCCGGTAGAGCTGGTAATTTTAGCCGTGTCTATCAACTCCAATTGCGATATTAATGATGTTTGCATGACGCCAAGGCAGCCGAAAGACAAATATGAATGACACGAAAATTGGATAGAAATAATTGAGTAGGCAGCTGTGTGGTCGATACTCGGTCAACATTTGCTATTATACCTTTGATTTATATACATGACGTATATATAAAAAGTAGGTACGTGGAAAGTGATTCTACGAATTTCGTCAATTTTTTTTTATTCATTTTTATGAATAAACAGACTACATTTTTAAAGCGACCAGTTTAGTTTCTTGTCTTTCTTTTTTGACATGTACCTATATGGTTGCTAAAATGGGAGCTTAGAAAATAATACTCCTGTGTAATGGTAAATTGGGACTATTTAAGATTTGCCTAGGTATTCAATATAAATTATAAGTAATACGAAATATGTTGTGAATTGTTATGTATTTTTAAAAACTATAAAATTCTACTTTTTTGGTTCTCTTTAAGGAAATGAAGGTCGCCAAGAGCACGTAGACTTGCGACCTTGTTTCAATAGAATATAAAAAAAGTAATATAACTCATTGCTATTATTTTTTGTGTATTCGTTTTTTTAGATTGTAGAAGTATCAAGCAATACTATGTTCTTGAAAACATAATCTTATTGTTCACCTGGCATTAACTGTCGCCGACATATTTAGAAATATTCAAAGGACAATGCCCATGAAAGTATGGACCGCCGTCCAGAGTTGCGTCAAATTGAAACTTGTTGTGGACGACGTATAATTAACCAAATACTACCACCAATAATTATTTTTTAGATCAGCACCCGGGTTCTGAAGTTATTTACCGAAATGTTACATAACCTCAAAATCGAAAATATCCGACGATAGATTGGTGGTCGGTTTTTAACTGATAGTAGGTACCTATAATGTAGTTCGATTAACATATCCCATTTACTTTTAAAGGTAGTAGTAGGTAAAAAACCTAAAATGATCCTAAAAACCTAAAATAATGAATTCCGAGTATAAAATACCTCCATTTTAATTTTTAAGAACAACAATCAACATTTCGTCTTATTTTATCTTAAATGGAATCCCCTATTCAAAGAAACTATTCTGATCGACAAATTATGTAAAAAAAAAAAGAATAATATTACTTTCATTTTGACGCATGAGAAAAATCAGTACCAAGAATGGGCATTCTCCTTTGTCCTAAACTCCATTTTTCCAAATACATTACTCCCCGGATGACTTTTATTATGGAAGCATGTCTGCGTACTATTAGTCATTCAAACCAGGAACACACCAGTGCGCACTCATGGTCATAGCTTACCTTTGATAAGGTTGTCCATAAGCAGTAGCATATTCGATGTCCGCAAAAAAGGTCCTCCTGTTTAAGGAATTCTACCAAGTTATTTTTTATATTCGTCATTGGGAATCGAATCATCGTCTTATATACGCCCCATAGCTACAGTTTTGGTGTAACGCAGTAAACAGACGCAACCGCTTTGGTATCGCTTACATTTTTTCGATAATTAGGTAAAACACATCGCCACCGAAGTTTGGAAATCAAATAAAAACAAAAGGACTTTATATCCTTTGACCTAAAATTAAAAATACGGTCGGGTCGTGGCCTACATCAGAATAACACGACAATGTTAACGGCCGCTAATTACGGGAGACATTCATGGATAAAAATCAATTACGGCTGAACGGTGATTACATGCCGCCATGAATATTTTAAAGGAGCGTGACATCGTTGTGTAGGAACGAGCTTTAAGTGGGTCACTGGTCAAGGCTAACTCTCGTCCTTCCAAATAGCAACAGATGTATCTTTGTTATGTGTATGAGTATTTTCGAAGTAGAGTTTTTTTTTCATATTAAAACGCGTATACCTCTAAAGTTTTTTTAGATCTTAATCGAACTACAAAAGCCACGTCGAATGCGGTCGACAATTTGATTGATCGCTAGGGTCTAATTCAAAAGTGTTTCAGTGCTCCCGAAAGCACGTTTAGCCGTCATTCCTGGTTGTTGTCGATGAATCGCAGCCGCTAACCCTAATCGAAGACGTTACATGTTGGTTGTTGGTTATATGTGGAAATTACATATAGTGATTGTATATGTGGTATGAAAGTGTCTGACACAGGTTGGCCATTCATCCATAGTTTCCTCAAACAGTCCATACTGGAGCAGCGTGGTGTATTCTCCAGACGTGCCCTACTTGTAGTGAAAGACTTGTCTCTCAGGAAAACATGAAAAAAGTTCCAAGAAGGCATATTATTAAGAATTTTTTGTTATGGTCAGGCTCGCCGTGTAATGATCGAGTGGGCGTCTAAACAACAAAGTGACTCACAAAACAATCACTTTACTATAATGCTTTCGTTCCAATTGTTATGTGTTTTAGATATTCGTAAACGATGAGTATTATAAAGGTTAAAACCTAAAGCCACATAAGGTACACAGGTACGTAATTATATATTATTGGTTATCATTCAATTGTGGTATGTTTTAAGTGTGTATTTTTTTTATTAGTTCTTTAGTTCTTTTGTATGTGACCAATTATATTTTATTTATTTATTTAAGTAGTACTCCCAATTACTCCCAATTAAGTTTATTTTGGCGGTATTCATTTCAAATTTAATAATGATACTTACATCCTTATATACACAATAGTTACTTATAGGTATTATCGTTCATAAATATAAACATTTATTAAAATTATGTATTATTAATGGAAATTGGAATTGTAAAGCAATTTCAGACTATTTCTTAACACATTGCTATTCCATTCCTAATTAGTGTGTTATGTGGTATGTTTTGTAACTTCAGATAATATTATTTGTAATGAAAGTGATACCAACACGCGTTATGTTCTTGCGTCGCAGAACAAGCTACCCACAATGCGTGAAACACAGATTTGTGTATTTTCTATACTGATATGATATGATTTGGACAAATTGTTCTCGCTGACCAAAAATATAGATACTTAGTTCCTTTTTATTTATGCTCGTATGCGTGTAAGCACACGTGAATAAACTGTCAGCAGTGTATTCGCTACGTGCGTGCTCGGTAAGATAGGATGCAGGTGACACGCGTGCGGGAAAGACGTGCGTGTAAGCATACACACGCGTGACAGGCAACCTATCTTACCCCTTCGAACAATGTAGTAAGAAATAAAATTCTGAATTGTGCACACATTGCATGATTTGCATTCCTTCATTGGGTGCTACTTGCGTTGCTTGCAATATAAATAAACAGCTCGGATGAGTCCTACACGTAGTATAATATTAAATTTGTGTGTGTAAGTGGGCAAATATAATTCAATATTGTCAAAATTACCTTGTTGTTCCAAGTCTCTCGTCTAAGTACAACTGTACTTCAATGTTATATTCTGCAAGGCATTCATCTTTTTTGGCCTGAGGTAGCGTTGTTCAAGGTGTCTACTGCATCAATCAATTAATGGTTTTACATTTTATCTTTGAATGTAGAACGTGTTAAAACTAGCTTCAATGTGATCAAAAACTTACTCGTAATTGCTTCTAATCGACGTCGTTTGTGTCGCCTGTTGCTATTCCAATCTAATTTTAATTAAGAACTAATAACGTAGCGATAACTAAGTTCTTTGTTTTGTTATAATAGATTCGGTCACAGTATCACATCGCACATAACGTTGTTACGCAAATAGATTTATTGTCCTTTTATGTCATATTTGATTAGTATAATATGATATTTCATAGCGTATGTGTATTTATGAGATTAGCACGTGTATACGAAAGAGTAACATATTGTAGTTTCAGCCAACAATACATAAAACAAAATGTTTAATTGAAAATGCTTAGTTACTACTTAGTAAATTATAAAATTAGTTAATTAATTATTAGTTTGAAGGTGGTAGAACCCTTTGTGGTTCGACTCCGGCGGCACCACCGCCACACCTATTTCTACCTTATAACAGCAGTGTTAGGCGCTGCTGTGTTCCGGTTTGAAGGATGTGGTAAGGGAGACAGACTTTTCCGAGGCGTTCCAGCTTAGTCCTCAGGGGTAGCGGCGCATCTGTGGCCGACCTCAGGTAGGAATATCTAACCCTGTCTGGGGTTGATTACAGATGTCCATGGGCGGCAGTAGCCACTTACCATCAGGTGGATTGCATGCTCGTCTGCTATCCTTATATTATAAAAAAAAAAAAAAATATATGTCAATCACATTATTTATTCTCGTTTGCCTTAAACACAAAAAATATAGATTAAAGTTATGCCTATGACCGCCTTACCAGGCTAATTTTACTTGATGTAGCAAATTCCTATTAATTAAAGTTATATATTATTTTTCTTACATTACTTTCCTTATTTTAGTAGTTCCGTTAGAACGAATCCGTAAATAAGTAAGTGACGTGGTAAGTTCAGTTACGTGATATGTCAAACAGAAAAGTAGACTAATAAACAACACGGCTTATGTGTTTACCTTTTAGTTCAACATTGTTGGACTTGTACTAATAAACTATGTGTCTCTTCACATGACCTGTGGTCGTATACTCGAACTATATTTATGCAGCGCTCCCCGCTATTAGTAACAACAATTTTAATCATTACAGATAACGAGGCGACTGTCCCCATCAGGTATCGTCGCTAGCTACATTTGGCCTGTTGGTGTATCCGTGGCTCCACAGATATTGTGTGGGGACCGAATGCAGCTGTATTGCGTTCGAAGCGGAACCACAAGGGCCAGACCTGAGCCCAGCGAGTCCACAGGACTCCGGTCGCTCAGCCCCGAACTTCATCCGACCACATGGTCGTCATCCGGTTAAAGCGTGACCAGTTCATGTGCGAGCCTTTTAAAACCAGAACGCTAATCCGTTCATACACGGGCTCCTTCAACCCCAGGAGACTCTTCATTTCCCGGTAGGATCCGAGGCTCCAAACGCCTCTCCAGGAGACGGTGCAGGAAGTCACTTCGACGCGGTCCTTGGTGAGTCCTAGTCTATCGGCGACCTTCTCGACTAGCTCACCGTGCCCCCCGTATTTGGAACGTTTGGCCCGGTGCGCATCGTCCAGCGGCCGCTGACCCGAGACCACCTGCACGTCGACAATGACCCCCGCCCCGCCGCCCCGAGAGGCGATTATGTCGGGCTTCCGGACGCCGACAGCGGTTTCGATCCGAGGCTCCTGCTCAACGGACCATCCTGCCCTACCCAATTCTTCGCTGAGATACTTAGCGACACAGTCATGGCGTAATATACGGCCGCCGTGCGTTCTATGGCATTGTTGGATGGTGTGCGCCGTCGTCTCCCTAACCATGCAGCCAGCACGGCAGTTCAACTCCGACTCACGTCCCGTCCTACGACCCCTTGTGTTTCGCACCCTAGAAGGTAGTGCGTTAATGTGGGTCTGAACGCACTGGATGAAATCGCGGCCGTTTAGGTCCCCCATTGGCTTTGTTATCCATTTATTGGATGCTGGGACTTTCGTCGACTCTCTGAGCTCAAATCCGTCGACTGATTGATGTAAATTGTCTCGCCAATACTGCGCCACCGTCCTCTCACCGGTCCTCGGGGCATCGGCAGAGAATTTCCGGAGCTGCCTCCCGGCCCACTTCAGCTTCTGACGTATCTTATCAGATTTGGACGCGGCTCTGGCCACTGACCATCGCGACGAGTCCAGCTTCCCGAACCTACGTACAATTAGGTCCGGAACGCATGTCCTCAACGACGGGATCGCCAAGCCACCGTCCCTGGTCGAAGCATGAAAGTAGCCGATCGGCACATCCTTCGGAAGCCTCAGCCACTGTCGCACGGAGTGCCGGATTTGCACATCGAGCATCCTGAGCCTAAATATATTACACGGGCCGATAACCGATGGAGAAGCAAGGTCCTGGAAGAAGAAGGAAGAAAGAAGTGGCGACCACGTTTAAGCAAAAGTAGTACAGGTCGCCCCCCGACCAGGTGGACTGACGACCTAAAGAAGACGCTGGGAAACCGCTGGATTCAAAAGGCACAGGACTGGTTAGAGTGGCGCCAATTAGGGGAGGCCTATGTCCAGCAGTAAAATTTAAAAGGCTCATGGATGGATGGATATTACACGCTAGCTAGTATATGTTTTTTTATATATTGTAAACTCCTAAAGACATCCATTTATTAATTAAGTAATTATCGGTAAATTTTTATCACATATTTCGTTTTCCTCATAAAACAGTGTAAAACTGAAAGGAAACTGGTTTAAAGTAAATAAAACACGTTTCACTACTAAAATATGCATAAATTCTAGAATCCTACAACCCAATACGGATATGAAGTTAATTTTGAACAAACTTACATGAGTTAACAGGGGACGAAGGGGATCGAGACAGATCTTATGAAATCTTACCGAGGGATGAAAAGAAACCCAACGTAATTAATTAATGCTCCCTTATGTCTACTCACAAATACGAGTAGTAAGCCTTACGTAGTTCGACTGTGGCGGCACTGCAGTTACAGTCAGCTGTATTTTGACTTGAAAAGTGTTATAATGATAAATCATATAAACTAATACAAGACGTTCCAACTAGGTACATAATTTGTAATAGTGTCCGTCTGTGATCCACTTTAATTAGGTTTTAGCCTTGCTTGGGACAGATTACATATTGCTACATTGATTTTATTGAAAATAAACACTGAGATTACATATTCAATTAAAGTTGATAATCGAATATTAAATGACTCTACTTGCAATTTGTCCATACTGTCCAACTTGCAAATAGCAGAACACTCATAGGGTCGACAATTCACACATCATCATACCAATCATATAATATTCCTTTGATATTCCAATATTACAGCAGTAGGTACAGGCTTCGTTATGTTTCCGCAATCGCACTTTTACAATCGATCATCCAGCCTTTACTATAGGTTTAGGTATATAAGTAGTGTAGTATATAAATGATCTCGAAATCTGCTAAACTCATGTAGATATATATTTTCTCAAAATTGTAAAGGGTGGCACAAATTAACTTCCGATATTTTAACTGATTTAATAATTTCAATAATTTGAGTATAACAGTTCAATTTTTATCGTTATTTTTTGCAAAAGAATGAACCTCCAGCACCGCCAGCACCGCTTGTCAAGTCAAATCAACTCCTTTTTTTAACCGTTGCAAAATGAATTTATATTCCTTAAAATATATATTATGTCAACTTTGTGAGTATCCTGACATATAAATCGTAGGTATCACGGGCACTTACGTCACATCGGTATACGGCCTATTTTACGACTGTGCCAGTTTAACGATGCGTTAACTGGGTATATTGTTAATTTGGAGCGGAAATTTTCTATGCTTTGGTTTAAGTGATCTGAATCAGGAGGTCAGCGGTACCCCTTTGCGATCACTCTATGTGCACTTGTGCACGGAAAGTTATGACGATGCTATTGCATCGATATAAACAATCATAATGTCCCTAATACCCACACGATACGATTTTATATTTGTTGTGTTTTAACAAAAAACTAACAAAACATGGTCAGCGTCGGTGCGATCTGGTAGGCGTAACCTCATGCATTAACAATTTTATTTATGGTTACAGTACGACAATTTCTAGGGGGTGAAGTCTAAAAGTATAAAATTTGGATAATAACCTGTCCTATTAATAACTACTAATAATAAACTACTGTTTAAACCAATATGAACATGATTAATACTAGAGGATAGGATAGGGGCGTCACAATACTATTAAGATAACTTTTTACCTGTTGACATTTTACCATATAACAACTTACCTATTATGTTGTTCGATAAAATTCCTGCCGTTCGCAAATATTAACAGGAGAAACACCTTAAAATGTCCAGTCCAAGTTTACATCAATCCGTTGTTTTATAATTTTAGTTGGTTTATCATATAAAATGTAAAATTAAATAAATTATAATGGATGTCAATATCTTTAAAGTTTCCACTGACATTGTCGTTAAAGGATTTTAATGACATTGTGCATTAGTCATTTATTGCCTTTTATGATGCATAGATACCCAATGGAGTTTCCAAGGTCTTGTCTACCTACGCAAAGCGTGCATAACGAAGTAGTAATTACAGTTTGCATAATCGAAGTTTAAGCTCTCGTGAGCGTTTCTCACTGGACTATAAATAAATGCAATGAAGGAAACTAGTGCCGCCATCATTATGCGGTACCCAATGTAGCGTGTTCCGGTTCTAGTCGGGTTAGTAGTGGCTTCTGCTCGGCACGAATCGGCAAATGGTACTCGACGAATCTCAATTTTATCTACGAGATAATAATGAAACGGCAGACGTGATTAGAAATACTTTTGCAATGGACGTTTACTAAACGTTTCGGTACATTAAAAGGAAAGTTTTTTTCAATTTAGCCAATACATATTTTACTTTAAAATTAATATAAATTTATGAAGAAATGATTATTCGATATACGATCCATTAGGTTCATTCATTCATTCATCATTTATTTTTTAGTTCTGTACATTAGATTCTAATAAGTATTATTTTTTCTTATGAATGTTTCAAGTGGTAATAGAAAGATGATAGGTATGCTAATGTAATTTTGATCACACAATTTAAGATGTTGGTAAATTGATTATTTATTGATAAGTGTTTCGATTGGAATACGATCACCGCTGACCCGTGATTCCTATAACCATTACACACTCCAATAACTATCTGGAAATTAGGTCATCTGACAACAGAAGACTTTTAAACTGGGTTGAAATTAGAAAATCCATTACGGTCTCTTTTAACCCAAATGGCCACAGCCACTTGAATAATGGATAAGGGACTAAAATGGGAGATTCTGAAATGAAGTCGTTATTTTAGGATTGAAGTTTAAACGTAGTAAATTATAATTTGATGATTGGTCTTTCGGTCAAGAAGTTTGAAAATATGTAACTATTGCCACTCTCATTTCTATTTTACTTATAGATAATATATTTGTGCGAAAGACTCTTATTTTATTGAATGTTATTTACATAAATTGAGAAAGTTA
The DNA here is from genome assembly GCA_014595695.2 of Epargyreus clarus clarus. Taxonomy (NCBI): domain Eukaryota; kingdom Metazoa; phylum Arthropoda; class Insecta; order Lepidoptera; family Hesperiidae; genus Epargyreus; species Epargyreus clarus. The sequence continues at coordinate 320,661 of JACTTY020000152.1, read as the reverse complement.
ATTGGTGTTTTCTTTGGATCGAAAGCATTATCGCCAGCCTTATAAAAAATATTTTAGAATTTCGGGAAGTATGAATTACGACGTATTGTTCTGATAAATAATGCGTCATGGTGCAACTGTATCAAAATATGGAAACACTTGTACAAACTTCATGGCTAAACAATTCACGGACATAATGCCAATGACGTACGCAGCTGGCTCGTTCATCACTAGCAATCTAACGAAAGTAGTTGCTCTAAAAATAATTAATATGTCTATTGTTTTTGATGATACTTCTCACTGTAATTATGTAAAATTAACAAGACCTCAATTACTATTATTGCCATAACACGCCAGCTGTATTATGATATCTAAACAATAAAAGTAAAATCTGAATATGGACGTGAACTACTTAAGCAAAGGAGTCTCTCGGGTTAAACTGGGTTTATTTTTAAGCAATGACATTGACAATTTGACGTATAACTTATTACATCTCAAGATACGGAGCATGCAGCGTTCATGCATATAAAGTGGCGCGGTCGAGTCGCCGTAAACTATCGAATTAATAGGTCACAAAAGATTTATGGAGTTGAAATAATGCACAACAATCGGAACCAGGTCTATAAGCGTCGTTAGGAATAAGCACCGTGACAAAGTGCTACAGGAATATGGTTCATCGTGGCAAGCCGCCAATGTTTAACACCAAACAAACTTAGGAAATATGTTTTATATTGTAATATTAGAAACAGCGATGGTATATTTAAAAATATTGCACTCGAACGTGGCGGTAGCGCCCGAATTAGAAATTGTTATTGCAACATTCTTTTAGCAATATATTTATAGTTTTAGGTATTATTATATATAAAAAAGAATATTGTAGCATAAAATGATGAAAAGTCGTTTATTATAAATAAATAAAATTATTAAAAACGGCGCTATGCACTATGCAAACGAGAGCGGCGCGAATTTATCACACACAATAAGATCAAACATATTTACACCGTTACAAATAACAACGCTTTCTCATACATATTAAATCTATTTCAAGTGAAGTTATTAGTGGATGTAGTGTTACGTTTTCTGTTTCTTTAGTAAAGTTTTATGGTTGTGTGTCGAGCAACTTGTATTTGTCTTCCTTGAACGGTATCGTATATGGCAGGTTTGAAATTAAAGACTGCTATAAAATGGAAGTCATTATAAATGTATACAGTTCTTACTTATAATACACACAATAAGTAAGATTATTCGTCTGCTACCCAGACAAATCGCGGGTTATTGTCATTAAAAGAAAGATTTCTTTTTTAGATTAAATAAAAACCGAGCCATCAGTCATTACCTACCTAGATAGATCCCGATATCAATAACCGGCCTTGATTAATTCCTGAGGACTACGAACACAAAATACTCCACTAGATTTCCAAATTACTTATTAAAATAAGGCTGTATTCAAAATTGCCTAATAAACTTACGGTTTGCGTGATTGTATTGCCCTTGGATCCTTGGACACACCTGGACACACTTGGACACACATGGTCGCGGTCAGCTATTCATTTAAAACGATTATAACATTTAGTGGTATTTTAAAGATTTGGTACGAATACCTAGATCAAAGCTCAAGAGTTATTTGTAATTTTTCGAAATAGTTTTATTTATGTTTTCCTGTAAAATTATTTTCATTGTTCGTATTGTTAACGAGTTTTAGTTTTGTAATCGGAATATTGAAAACTCAGTTTTTTCTAAAGTAACATCAAAAAATCAAGGGAGGGTCACGCAAACGTAATAAAAAAATTATAAAAATTGTGTAAATTCGTTACTTATGTAGCTATAGAACATCCAAGGATGCTATAACGACGTTTATTAGAGATTCTCCGACATTTCCTCATATGTAAGATGCAGTAATATGTGCGCTGCTAATTGTTTACCGACAGAAGTGATAATTACGCATAACTAGCTTTTGCTAATTATTTCGCATTCACATGATATACTCTACTACGGCACTGCAAATGTTTCCTTATTTGTCTATACCGCGGTAATTGTTGTTAGTTTTTCAATTATTCATTTGTTTTATTGTATTTCTGTATTTTACATTTACGTATGATTTTATTTTCTTTTTTTTATACTTTTGTAACTTTTACAGCAATTTTTCTCCGTTACCAAGTGTCGCTGTTCACTCTTTATTCACTTAAGATTAAACAATAAACAATGTAGGATCCCGGAATTCTAACGTCGGACTCCCAGATTGAGACGACAAATTTCCATCCATTAGGATACCACTACCAATTTTTGCTACATTCGAATTTATTTACACTTTTAACCAAATTTAAATAAATTGCTATTATTCATTCTTCTAAAATTTAATTAAGTGTAGAATTTGAAACAGTAAAAACAAACAAAACAGATTCAGGTAAACAATTAAGAGTTCAATCGAAGGGCAAATACTTTGTTGAGCACACATGTACATGTGAAATGGTGACCTGACCCTCAATGGCGCATTTAATTGCGAGTGTGTGTTTAGGAAACGTAAAGTTGGATACTTTGGATAATACAAACAAACCAACATACATACGAGTAAGTGTACGTGTTTCCAAAAGTTTTGATACGGGCTCCAGTGAGAATAGGGCACTTTAAATGACTTTAATGTAAAATTTGTCTACTTTCCAGAATTTCCCTGAATATCGAATACATAATAACCTCCTAAACTTTATTCAAATTTGTACACGAGAAAAGCTAACATAGGCGCCGACTGCAATGCAGTGTGTTGAAGGAATAGTGAAGAGTCACTGAGTGCAAATTTTGTGGTCCAATAAACTGTCTGACTAATCGCACATCAACAAAAATGCAAAATGCTACATAGTGTTTTTTTATAATTATACATGAAAGTGCAAAATAAAAAATAAATTTGACGTATCACATTATATGTATTTGTTTAAATCTAAAACGATACGATGCTCGCAGGGGCTTCATACTTTATAAGTCAAAAAAGAATTCTTAGATATATTCATTAATTCTGTAAGTTACATTATAATCATTCGTAGCTCTTGCAATTTGTGGTCTCAAGAATATCGTCATCCTCACCCAAACAAGAGGTTGATTGATAGATCAAGTTGATTAATACTTCAGGTGCCTTAATGACTTTCCGCCCACTTCAATTCAATCTGGAAGATTCAAGTGGAATGGCTTTTAATTTTACTGATATCTATTTTCAGACTACGCTAATTATTGCCTTTTGTAGGAGTTGAATGTAGCGGCGATATATCTGCGTACGCTTATAAATGCATACATCACCATACCGGACTAAAATTAACTTATAGAGATTTAAAATAAACCGGGATATATTTTCGTGCATATTATATTGGAATTTAAAAACCAAATACATGAATGTATTGAAACCTAAAATATATAATTATTTAACACGTTTCATCTCATACACATTGCAATAGGTATATTGAAGGTTGGATATAGAATTGTATGCGCCACTACTTGTTCTCACTTCTATATTCAAGATCATTATTGTTTATTGCGTGTAAATTGATGGCGATATCAGAATTAGCCGTTAGTTTGCCACATTATGTGTATTGACGTAACCAGGTCTCGGTCAATGAAGCGGGGTCGATCTCTAGTGTGCCGTGAATAGTCGCAAATTGAAACAATCAGTTCGCTCTCCTGACGCCATAGAGGCACTTCGTTTAAACATGAGCTGTGATTACATTCAAACATTTGAACAAATATTCATTGTTTGTTCATAATACTGTATTTTTTATGAATGCATTTAACAGGGAAAGTATTGAAATATAATCTCATAAAGATTATATTGTTCGTAAAATATGTTTGTAAAATATTAATTGATAATAAATTTGTTCCGAATATTGTTCGCTTCAATACATAAGAGGTTTAATTAGACGTGGCTAATTTCATATATAGGTAGTTAGGTCAATCGTGACTTGAAGTAAAACAAATCACGTTATCGATCTTGGAAGTTTCTTAGAACGTTCTTACAGCTTGTATGCCATTTGTTATTATAACAGTCTAGCCAATTTCATTAGATGAATACAGTAACACTAACTTTGTACATGCGTTCAAAGTTGATAAAAAATGTTTTTTTAAGGTTTTAAAACAATATATTTCTCTCATCGATTTATGACTGAATTTTTAATTTCACAATAACTTTTTTTATATTTCGGCTTATAAAAGCAATGTAATGTAAATAAGAATATTTTTCTTGATATTTTCGATTTAACAAGAGTTCTTACGGACTCTTACTTGCGTCAATATTCATTTTCCACAACGAAGCTAGTTTGAATATATTGTCTCAATCATTATGTGCACTAGGCTCACGATGACTATCAATAAATATTACACGAGCATATTCATAGGAAAATATCTATGAGAAAAATATATTTGAAATTAGCGGATATCATATTGCTGTCAATCTAAATTAGAAATCTATTCGAAGAATAGCAGCTCGGAATCATTCGAACACAATTCTTGTGTACCTACATAATTTGAAGTGCATGGTCACTTGCCAATTGTTCAATCTATCATCCTGTTACATTTTTCAAATGTTTAGGGCTGCCAGCAGTAATACCTTATGTATTTCCGTTATTGAAACAAAACTATAAATCAAACTGATTCAGATTAAAAAAATGATTTCTACCAATTCTGATTTAAAATAATAGTGTTAAGCGCTGCTATGTTCTGGTTTGAAGGCTGTATTAATGTAGAGCTACACTTATACGAGAATCACGACACGACACGAACCTAAACGCCCATGAGTGATAATGCACATACAATCAGGGGACCTGTATGCTTGGTTGCTTCTCCAGTATCAAATGAATATACTTCACATAATTCAAATGATACGGAAACGTAAAAACCCCTTAAAATGCTTGGTAGATTTGATTTCCTTAATTGAATCGAACAGCCCTGGTAGTAGACATGTGGGATGTATGTTGTCGTCGTCATTAAAAATAAACTGTTGATAAACATCGTGCGAGTTAGGCGCCATCATCAGGGTAACCTTGATCTTCAAATACTTTAGAAATACTGTTTCATCACGTCTTGACTTTAGGGAGTCTAGTTGGTATATAAGCTTTGGTTTAACTTTCATTTATTAAACAGGATGTATTACTATTTAAAAGGATTATGCAATTTAAACGATTATATACAAGTTCATCTGAGAACATCTAAGAAAGTGTCAGAGTCAGACTACTAGATACTATAGTACTACAGTACTAGATCTTTCGACCAGAAAAATGGCTCCTTAAGCATGGCTAGAAATGGTCTGAATGTATCAAGCCTGCCAAAATGGATATATGCTCATTATTCATCAACTATGTTTTAAACAAAAGTATTTAAGATAATAAATTACTTTTAGGAAACCAAAACATAATTTGATGAGCGATTGAATTGTTCCCATCATTGAGGACCTTAGCGGAGCGCACAGATTAATTAGCCTTTATTTTTATTCATTTTTGGGAGTTTTACTCGTATTTATATCTTTTAATACCGTTCTCGTTATTTTAAAGTTTAAAAAATTAAACACAAATGCACGGTGCAGATAAAATATACAAATACAATGAAATAATAAATTACTTGTTGACTGTACGTACACTGTACAGTGGTCGCACGCAGGTGTATTCAATCCCTTTTTTTTAATTAACCGGGTTATAGAGCTTCAGATTCAGTAATTAAGTCTTGTACAAGGTATTAAAACGTATTTTTCCTCTTTTTAATTAAAACGGCAGTTTTACCTACTGGTAGACTCCAAACGGGATAATTAACTTTGAAATTTTATAGACAATGCTAGAGTGCGTAGGTGTCTATGTAAACAAATTTCAAAGGGGTTTGAAGACTTGGACTTTTTTGTTTTGTAAACAATTGATTCATAATAAAGAATTTTGGTACTTGTTTACATACGTGTCGTGTGCCCTCGTCGCTTAGCCGTACACTATTTAATAATGAGTTACTGTCTTGGCGTCTTAGTGTTTATACCAATTACCATTTGTATAGTATTTCCATGAATTACTTATATTATTACATAACATTATTTTTTACAAATATCGCCGTGTTATGTGGACATGTGTAATGGGGCGGTGACCGAAATAGTAAAGAAAGAAGAGTAACAGCAAACCCGCTGAGTTTTCTTGCCGAATATTCTCTGTAGAGTTCGTGTTTCGATTTATTGGTGGTGTTGTAATAAAATATATTGTAATTGACAATTTGTAAATGGCCCGTAACATATACGATAAAGTTTAAATATTTCATTTAACTTCCTAAATTATTTCCTTGATTCGAAATATGTTAAATTATTGATTCGATGTCGAATTTACATTGAACAAATTGAACATAGTTACAACTTTCTTGATATTTTATCATTACTGCTTATGTTTATGCCTACCACATGCTATCGCCATCACCCAGGGTCGACTGGCAGAGAATGCCATTAGGCATTAAGTTTACCCTTTGTAACCCTTAGTTTAAGGTGTACAAAAATAAATAAATAAATAAATAAATAAACAAATGTTAAATTTCGAATAAGAGAATTATTCAGATGTATGTTCTATCGTATTTTATATCCCCATGGCACTCACAACACGAGGAGGCGTCAAAGTAATTTATTTGGAATTGAAAGAATATACTGGAAATATTAATGTCGTTCAATTCAGACCAATTTGTAAAGGCCAATATGTTAAATCGTCACAAGCACTCGTATTTGTTATATTATTATAGCTCCAAATTGTTGAATTGGTCCACAACTGATACGTACAGTAATATTTTAATAAGCTAAATCGACTACGATGGCTGTTTAAGGTGTCAATACTGATGTTAAGTGTCTAATAAAACGTGTGTACAGGGACCTGTTGGTGTGGGTGTTTTATGATAGTTATGAATATCGGCAAACTATTGTTACCAATTGATTTGTTACATATGACCTTTAAAATTATTTAAAAATAGACGTAAAGACTGCATCCGAGACTTTAAAAGCTTTGGCACCGGGCCAAATTCAAACATTATTTTATCTATGTACCCATAAGTAAAGGAGAGCCATTTACAAATGATGCAAAATATGTAACCATTTCAATTGTTGCTCAATTTCCATGTAACTCAAATTCTGAGGAACCTTTATAATTTATGTTTAGATAACACTTGAAAATCCTATATCTATCTATCGTCATGAAAACTGTGTATTATATTTGCTTATAATTTAAGTATAACATATAATATGCATTATATTAATTTCTTCTATAGACTAGAAATATAGAGTGATAAAATGTTTTAGTCTATAAACGGCAGACAAATCCCAATTTTAGTTATAAAACGAGAAGTGGAAGCAATGCCATTGCTAAGCGCAACTCTCGGAGCGTGCCAACTTTAGATAAATAGATTAGAATAGAAATATTTAGACCTTGGGATAGTCGAAATTCGCAGCACTGAGCAGTCAGTTTCACGTGATTATTGTAGTTAATCTTCATCGAAAGTCATGAAATAGATGTTTTTATCAAGATGCTCTACATCAAGAATCAAGTGATAGTTTTGTAACCCGTTCTGGTCTGTAGTTATGATCTTACAATGTTTTCTGAATTTAAAAATGTGCTATTGCGTTATTATTGAAAATTGCTCAGTATTTTTTCTTTAATCGTCTATTAAGTAATATCGAATATGAAGAATCAAAAAAAAACTAAAATTAATTTAATATGTCGAATTGAGCTTCATGACATGTCAATACATAGTGCAATGTAGAGCAAATAGTTCCCAAGGTCACCCGACCGTTACTCTCAACCTGAATACAAATAGGCGTACGTGAAACTGACGAAACAATATATCTAACTCAGACTGGCACGGAGACTAGTTTCAAGTTCTGCCGACACCTGAAGGTCGCCACGAGCCGGTTATACAGTGGAAGTACAATGAGTCTCGCGAGGCCCGCGCGGCGGCCAAATAGGTACTTGGGATGTCACATTGATCACTCGTTGCACATGAGGCCTCAGGTGGACCACGCGATCCGACAGGCCTGTGCTGCACGAGCGATGCTCCGACCAGTGCTGGCATCTCATTTACCGACCCGTACAAAACTAAGGATGTACAAGTTGTACGTCCGATCACGCCTAACCTACGCGGCACCGGCATGGTATGCTCTGGTGTCAGAATCCAACCGCAAGCGTATCCGTTCCGTGCAGAGCCAGGCCCTACGAACGATCGTGGGGGCGGGCCGCTATGTTCGGAACGACGTGTTGGAGCGCGACCTCAAGGTTCCGACCGTGGACAGGTTTGTGGCCAGGTTGGCGCATCGTATGTACGCATGCGCCGACAATGGGCCACATGCCCATCTGAGAGGTTTCGCGCCCCTTCACGCTCTACCCCCCGACGGTCGCCCGCTCCCTCGTGAACTCGAGGGGCAGGTGTCCTCCGACCATCTGGAGGACTGAAAATCTGCACACGCAGCCTAGCATAGGTCACGTTAGGACCGACTGCTGCACCGCTGCCTCACGGCAGCTCACAACACCGGTGGGCAGTGAACCCACTGAGGAGATTGCCCGGGTAAGGAGGGATCCCTCGAGGCCCGTAGACCCTGCGCCAAGCGGCGAAGTCACGCCGCGGCATAGGACGACCGCTTTCGTTCGTTCGTCGGCGCCCGAACTGCAGTTTTTGCCGCCGGTGCGACATTGCACGACCACTCGCCAGTCACTTCCTACTCCGTGTAAATCATTATTACCCCGAATCGAACCTTCCTTATGTCACGTGTTGAGACCATCGAAGCGAATAATTCCTCAGATTTACAAATCTGCTTTAACAATTGAGTGACAGCTAGACTGAGTGTCATTGGTCTGGTCATTTCTGTTGGTGGATGTATTTTGAGCATAAAATTTTAGGCCCCAAATTTTTCTAAATATATGTGCGTGGTAACACTAATTAGTATCAATCATTAACAGGAAGGAAAACATGCATGTCAGTTGCCGTAAAAAACAACAATATAAATTTGGCTTTATTTGGCTTATAACATGTATTGAATGCCGGGGTTAACGTTGCTGGCCGTCTGAGTCAATATATCGAGGTGTTTCTTAGAAAGTCTAATCCGTATTGGAATAACAACGTCACGATGACGTCAATTTGTTTCACATCCAAAAGAAACTTAAACAAGTTTGTTCAATATGATCTATTTTATTGAGCCGTCATTGATGACTCGTAAAATAACGTATGTTATTTCATTTTCATGTATAAATGATTGAAGATAAATGCAGTAACTGAAGATAAATGCAGTGAAAACTATTTACATTTTAAATTTTTACTATTTAATTTTAAATAATCATGACCATTACCAACGGTCTGTTTCTCATTATGGTTGTAAGCCTAAGGCATACCTACCACACACAGTGCTCCATACTTTCCAGACTGATCTGTGTAGTAAATCCTTATAATATGACCTAAAGACAAATGTTAGAGATTTCCCCGTGAAATTAAATGACTGTATTTTCCTCAAAAATAATTAGAAACGGACACAGTTAAGTGTGTGCGAAGTTTTACCTTCATAGTTAATTCAGATGACACCATCTTATGAAATTTGTTAACACGTAGAGTTTGTAGTTCTCACAGTGATTGTTTACAATACAGTATGGATATGCAAATAACCAACATAAAACAATACTAATTTACTTCGCACCATCGAGTAGTTTGTCACGCTAGCATTGAGTATATTATTATGTTTTACCTACTCGTAGTTCAACAACATTTACAAATATTTACCAATTTATTTATTACTAAAGCTTTCTGTAGTTGATTAGTTAAAAACACAATAAAATAATATAAATATGTAATTATTTAATAGACTTTATTGTGTTTCATGTCTCGTATCGACAATTGAACGTGCATAACGTGCCTTAACCTTAAACTTGTACACGTAATACGAATATAACAGCGTATTGGCAAGGAAAAGAGTCGATGACAATGAATCACAACTGCTCTTGTGAGGCTTGCAACAGCTTCCTGCTGATATGCGCTAAAGGAAGTAGCGCTCAATCACACGCAGCGCTGACACGTTTGAGCATTTGACCTCTTTCGATCGTTGCTACTTGAAGTTATTTTTGTTTATCGTAATTAAAAAATATTCGGAGATCATGTCGCGTTTTTAGAAGTAAATGTGAAAAAGATGTACCTACATGTAACGGATTTAGTATGCTATCGAACTTATGTCTTCAGTAAGATAAGAGATAAGACAACAATGAAAAGCGCTCGTAACAACTGACGTGTTTCAACGAAGAAAAATTATACTGATTCAATGTGTAAAACTGTGAATACGATGTACATACTTAAGTTCTGAAACAGACCGTTACTTATCAGCTGTGCTGTTCACGGTCGGAAATGCCGCACGTTCAGCAAATAAAGGGTTAAGTACGACACGTCACGGCAGTCTCCGTACCGCGGCCTCGTCATATCTCATCTTCCGCGTGCGAGCAAATTTCACCGAGCACGCGCCCGTAAAAGAAAGCGAATAGATAACGGTACTCCGCGACTCAGCAAATTGCTTCGTATGCATAAACGACTTCCAAATCGAGACTCGATTTGATTCGCGTGGTTTCGTTTGTCTACGTTGTTTGTATCCGATTATCCGAACTTTGGAACACATGATGTTACCATGTCAAGAATTATCAAAAAATCTTATGCTTTAAGTTAAATACATTTTAATAAGAATGCGTTCTCTATGCTAACTTTTGTTACTCTATGCTAACTTATATTACGTAAGCGGCACTTACTTTTATGAGCATTAAATAATCGTTACACTTTTACTCTACATTAATCCTGTCACTGTATTTAAATCTTTTCAGCGTTCTAATATTACACTTTTGCTGCTCAATATGGATTGTTTCACTCAATTATTTGTTCCTATCTTGAATTTTGTATTCAACGGCTAAGATTGATGCTACATATTTCTAAATTAATTTGTCATAGAACTTTGTAGCCACGTAGCTTAGCAGGGTTCATTGTTGTGTATATATTTCATGCATTACGTTTGCAGATTTCGCATACAGAGAGTTTATTGAAACCAATATGAACGTATTTACAAACGCTAACAAAATAACATTATCAGATAGGGCTCTAATGAATACGTGGGTGTGGTTGGTCGCAAACAACGCCGTGAGGGCGACGGAACACACCTCGGCTAAGTCAATAACACTTTTATTAGCACTTAATACAATCTATTACTACTCATACATGCTATTTGCAATGGTATGGTAGGTTTCAGTGTATTTGCCAGTTGGTTACACAGTAGTAATTTAAATGACTTGCGAATTACGTAAATTTATTGACGTCCTTCCTTCCTTAAAAGTATTTTTATAGATTTTTAAATACCTCACTTAGGATTATTTACGATGTGGCCATAAGATCTTTCTAATATTTATTTAATCCTTTTTTTAAATTCTTTGTTTACCAAAACAAAGTGGTGGTATAAAAGGTGGACTTAATGCTATTTAGCATTCATTTACGGATAGCTCTTGTCACCTATTTATCAACGTTCATCAGTCGTTAGATCGTTCCTAATTAATCTTATATAATTTTTCTCCAACTTTTGCTTATCATATTTGATATAACATCCTACACAATACCCTTAACCTCAGCCTTGGGTGACGTATTGTAGAGGGTCACGACGTCCATGGTTTGGGGGACACGTGGTCTTTTACACGGAAAATGGTATGAAAAGTACGAAATTACTATGAACTAATTGTAAAGCAGAGCGCGAAATCGACATCAAAAACCCATTAAATTGCTGTCTCGTTGATTGATGTTTGCGCCTATTACTATACTTCACGCGTCTGTCGCAATAAACTTGTGTGACACACGAATAATTGCACACTTCTTTAGAATTTTTAATCTTCAATTTGTTGCTACATATTCCAATACTATGATTGAATTATTATATGATGGCAGTATGACGCATATGCACATTGCACGTGCGTCGTGCATACATGCACACGATATGATTAGAATGTGTAATTGCTGTAATAGTATACTATCAAGTACCTAACTATGAGTTATGAAAGAAAGGAATCGCCGCCTAAAATACGTATTATTGTCAAAAACTAAATTTTTAATAGATTACAAATACATATGTTTTATGTAATTTTTCATGTAGTTATTTAAAGTACAGGCAGCCAAGATAAATGGCTAACATTTATTTTAATGCCACGGCCACATCTGTAGTCTGTACCGACGTTACTAATACATTACCAAAACTTATAGCGTAACTAAGATTTTGAGCCTCAGATATGACATCACACGAGGACATTACGTTACTTTGTTTGTAAAGGTGCCTCATAAAATAAGAATAGTGTGCAATGTTTCAATATTTTGATAAAGTCCTGCTTGAACTGTACTGATGACAATAATTACACTTAACAAATATTTGTCATATTTGAAGTGAGTCGTAATTAAGTTACTTCGCTGAGTGTTAAAAAAACAAGTTAAAATGTAACGGAACGAGCTCGTTAGGTAACAATAACAAGTAGGAAGGGAAACCGGTGAATGTGTCGGCTGGGTGTAGTGCAAGGCCATGAGGCCGGTTAATCCGCCATTTAATAATATCTATCGGAAGTAAGGTATAAGGATATTTATTAGGTCGCCCGTAAAACATTAACGTCAGACGCCTTGATAGAGATTATATTGGACATTTGATCTCATAATTGTCCGAGGCTAAAATAAGGCAACTCAGATTTTTCGAATTCACATGCGTATGAGAAGTTAATTAGCACTTGCCTTAATAATGACGGAGGATGATATCGTGCGGAAAATTACAAGTCTGAGAGATTTCTACGATGTGTTCATAGGTATCTTAAGTCAAACAATCCGCACTTAGCCCTTGTAGTCCATTAGTCCATACTATTCTCATTGAGATAAGATGCTAACCCAGCAATGCTAAAGTATTGGTTGGTGATGTAATCATTTGTATTCTTTGAGTTAATTTTTCAGGCATGAAAATATATATTGAATAGTACACGTAACTCTGGGAAATAAATTACATTCTCAACCACAAGTGAGAGTCACTACTCTGCTTCGCTGGTAATTTTCTGTTCGTGGAAACTACAACAAGATAGTATTAAAAAAACGCGAAGAATAAACAGATAGTTAACACAAAAAGTTTACTGCTAATATCTTGATACAGTCACTGAAATTTTGGTTTTGCATCGTCATGCTTACAAGTGAGGCAATGATAATGTTTTCCCTCGCCTTTCGAGTAAGGGTGGCGTAGTCCTGGGAATTCCGTGGTAAAAGTGACGTGTCACGCCATAGTCCCTTTCCGATTTTATTACAGGCTGGGGATTAAACGTGTTATATGATATATGACGTACCAAATTTCTACGAAGAACGGTTGTTTTAAAACGAATTGGTAACACTTTACTTTATCCTGTTTGGAATAACTTATTTGAAATCCCGGTGACTCATTGTACCACTAAATTTCCGGAATTTGAAAATATTTTACGCAAATCCATGTGGACGAGACAATGCTACTTGTAATATTTCAATACTAAATTTTATTGTATGTGAAAAACGTAATGAAGATATAATTTATATTGAAAAAAAATTACATAAATGCCATCCAAATTTCTGAAACATAAATTTGTTTTCAAAATAGGTTAATACCTAAAATCATCGGTTTATTGCAAGAACGTATTAAGTGACTTTTTAATAAAAAAAAAATTAGTTACGGTTGTATGGATTTCAGTTAATTTTTTATAAAAAAATTAAGCACCCATATTGTTGAATATCTCTATCATTATTAATACCAATAAATGTTAACAAAAAACTTATTATTTTTTTACAAATTGCAATTAATCAGTTCTTGCAGTAATTACATTAAATATTAAATATAAAATTCAATTCGGTAATTTTGAATCTGATAATTAATTACAAAGCCAAGCAAACCTCCATGACTATTAGTGAGCCTTGGTAACTGCTTACATTAAATATAAACGTTTTCACGTTACTGGCATATTGATCTCTAACATCTGCACCATATTGATCTCAAATATTTAGACTTCTGTAATAAACGACATGAGAGCAGTAAGATAAAATCTGTTGCGAGATTTCATACAACTTTAAGCGATTAATATTTCGTCTACGTTTCATAACGTATTTCTTCGAATCGTAATTCAATTCTAATAATTACTATCATCACTCCATTTCAGGTCCTATTGCTCGTCATGAGTGTCCTCTCAAAATGGTCATAATCCACCGCGGATAAGAACTTTACTCACCTTTCAGTACTTTGTTTTTCCTACAGAACTCTAGATCTCTCAGGAATATAAATTTTATTAATATGTTTTCCTTTACTGTTAAAATAGTGATAATGAATTTCTAATGCGATCACAACCTCGAAAAATCGAATACGGCGGTGGTGTCTAATAAGCACACTACTTCGAGGCCTCTAAAATGTGCCTACATTAGATGACATCTGTTCGTCGTCGTCAACCTATTATTGTACCTCTTCTAAAAACGGGTCTTTGCTGAGAGTGATAAGGATTTAAACCATATTTCATCGCACTGGCCAAGTGCGTTTGGTAGATTTCCACACAATGACATGAGAACAGGTTTCCACACGATGTTTTCCTCTACCGTATGAGCAAATGATAATTCATGACCAATACGCATTTATTCAAAAATCAGAGACGCTCTAACTTTCCATTTAAGAACTGCTTTCTCTGACATCGACATCTGTTCATTATTGAAAAAAAATATTTATATTAAATTCAAAAGTAAAGCACCTTTTCCATTCTGATTCGCAATTTCCTTATTGATAAGAAATAATCACTTTCGATAAGTAAAATATTTACTGTTTACGGTTTACTGATTATGAAAATTACTAAATAATTATCAAAATTTAAATGTAATGTTGATATTTAAACTTTTTTACTTTTTGTTTCAATTATTGCCTTATAGCTGTACCTACTACGGCGTCTGATTAATATTTTCTACTAGTTTTTGATCGCGGCTTCGCCTGCGTTTAAAAGAAAATAATATAACATACTTACATACATAAAACTGTAAATTCGTACCTTCAACTTTACTAAAGATCATCACTGGATCAAATACATAGTTTACAGTTCAATCCTTACTAATATCGATTAAAATAATCGATGTTTTGGGTCCAAAAGATCGATTCTCCGATTAATTGATCTTAGATCGCCACCCCTAGTTCCCGTGGGATTTCCGGGATAAAAACTAACCTATGTCCTTTCTCGGGTCTCAGACTATCTTTGTACAAAATTTCATAAAAATCAGTTCAGTGGTTTAGGCGTGAAGAAGAGACAACCAGACAGACAGACAGAGTTACTTTCAGATTTATAATATTTGTAAGGATTTTCAATTAAGGGTCATGTTATTTTTTTACCAATTTAGGGACCACGATAATAATTATGAAATACATAAACTTATAATATTTCAAATAAGAATTAATTTAATCTTTTAGACTTTTGCAAGATTACAGTATTTTTAACGACTAAATAACTAAATATTGATCTATCTAATGTGCTAAAATAAATGTATGTGTAAAATAGTATGACTTTATTTGAATAAGCAAATAGAAGAAGATAAGCGGGAAGCACATGATTCAGTAGCGCCATGGGACATTAAAAAAATAATTGCACTACATAATGTATTAACATCGCAAGTGACATCTTAAGTACTGACATTAATTGTTCCAGCATTTTGAACAAAAATATAAATCAAGCACTTAATTTGTAGCAAAACGTGATTGTATTGTCCAAAATGTCGGCGTATCCAATCGCATTACCATATCCGCGTGCGGTACATACAGATATTATGCAAATGGATATTCAGTCATACAAATTTTAATTCTTCTTAAAGTAACATGTCTCGTTGTCTGGCGTTACGGCTTTGTATTCCTTAAACAGAAATCGAACAGCTGCTAATGACCTACAATCAAATTAATTCTTTGCGCGTATTCCGTACACTCGTTAGTTGTATACATTAACATATTTAAACAATATTGTCTCTTATTATGATCGCAAGAAAATTCGAGTCCTTTATTGTCATTTTGTTACCACTGATGTATGACGTTAAAAGAATTAAAGAAAGAGTTTTTTTTTACATTTGGATACAAGTTATTACCATATTAACATAATATGGTAAGTTGCAAATTAAGGCACAGCCTTAATTTGCAACTTATTTATACGACCTACAATATACCTACGATTTCGTTTTCATTCATATTATAAACTTGATAAGTTATTGAATGTTTGCGATCTTAACTGTGTGTCGTTTGTAATATTTATTTGCAAAGTATCATTAGAATTCCTTTATGTTTAGCATAATTATGTTAAAAATTAAAAAAAAAATTGTTAAAGAAAAATCTGTGTAACTATTTTTTGACAATCACTGCTTAATTTATGTTCAGTCCGAACAACTGAACAACCTGAGAACGATTAGAACTGTTTTGAGTATAAATTAGAATCATAACGTTTTCTAGAAATTGTTTGATGTTGTTGACCAATGAAATCTCCGGCCGCAGTCGGGGAGGCCGATAGTGAATGCCTGGCCTTCACATTGCTCGCCCTGGGCAAATCTGCTGATGTAACGACGACACACTTATCGCCCAAACGCGCACAAATTAGCCACGCCTCGCCTGAATACCACTTGTGCGGGAGAAAGTAAACCATGCACGCATTATGTCCGGCGGTATCTCTAATGCGACACACGCACGCAATATGAATGAAGGTTAGAAGCCAATGTCAAAGTTTATTACCGAATACTCATGTTGTACGTTTTCGGACAGAATGTGGGAACTAAATTGCCGACACACATTCATAAAATGACAACATCATGTAGTCGAGTATATGGGAATGAACTTTTGCCTTGATTTCGTTATTATGTGTGGGAATGACCTTTGGAAATAAAACTTAATAAGCTGATTAATTTGTTTTCTTATTCATTTTCGCGGTAACAAATACAGCTGAAACATTTTATATGTACAGGTTGTAAACATTCGGAATAAAGAAGTAGCTACTTAATACAGTAGAACCCGCTTAATACGATCACGTCGTTTCCATAATACGCCATTTTACGCAAGTCCCTGCATTTTGATACATGTTTTCATACATTTCTTAACGCTTAATACGCTTCGTCATCTCGTTTAATACGCCTATTTCGTATCTAGCCGAACGATAAATCTACTAAGATCGCTCCCTGTAACATACGAGTATGTTGTACACTCGAGCTTGGATGACCGGCATTTGTTTCATCGACTTGTTAAAATCTTTAGATGAACACTTCCAGATTAAGAGTAGACGCATAATTCTATTCATTGATAATTGTCCCGCTCATCCGAAAGGTGTTGAATTAAAGAATATCAAGCTTGTTTACTTACCTCCAAATGCGACAAGCAAATAACACCCGATGAAATAGGAGAATCATAATTAATTAATTTTATTAATCATAAGGTAATTTATAAATGTATATAATTGATTACTAGTAAGTTTTATTTTCCTTCTCCCGGTTAATACGCATTCTCGCTTAAGACGCATTTTTGGTCGGGTCCCTATGAAATCGTCTTAAACGGGTTTTACTGTAATATCACTATAAATGTTATTCCAAACGAAATATGCAGAGACGTTGTCCAAAACGCGATATTATTATTTGTGGATAAATAATACGAACTATGTCAAGAGTACGTGCAGCAACGGCATTGGGCGGCTGACACGGAACATACGACAGCTCAGTTACACGATGTCTCAACAAATAATAGAGAAGACAATTTTCTGAGGAATGATGAATTGGAGTTCATATCCGCGCACCGCGAATCGTTACGAAATTATTTATTTCAATGCATACAATATCAACATCCGTACATTTTTGTTAGCCTTATATTGTTTTAATTAAGTTTTGAGAAAGAATCTTGCCGATACAATTCAGCACTTGCAAATTTAATATGAGCTTTGAATTTGTTACGTGGATTTTAGCTTTTCACTATAAGATCTAAGTTCAATGTCGGTCGGACCAGAGCTCGAAACTCACATTTCACTGACATTAATTTTGAACATCAGCATGATTTGCTGAGGTCATTATTCTAAACAAGCCACTTTATTGAATAACTTTACCTGTTTCTAGTACTGTGTGGTTGTAAAAGAAATGTCCGTTTACATAGTAGAAATAATCGCAACAATTCTCGTAGGTATGATGGATTACGGTTGGCTGTCGGCCGCGAGGCGACCGTCACGCCATTCGATAGAGCGATATCAACCTGTTGAACAGTCATTTTATCATCATCCAGTAATAACCCATATAGATTTATAAAGTCCTATAATATTTCATATTTACAATTTTATACATGTAAAATTGTGTTGCCTTATAAATAAAAAAAAATTAAGGGTGAACCCTTATCACTTAGGGGTATGAAAAATAGATAGTAGCCGATTCCCAGACCTCCTGAATATGCATATAAAATTTGATGAAAATCGGTAAAACCGTTTCGGAGGAGTACGGTAACTAACATTGTGACGCGAGAATTTTATATATAAGATAATATGAATAAACATTACATTTTGTATATGATAAAGATTTATTATTAAGTAGGTTCATGTTTTTCTGGCTATTAATTTAATAGTCGACAGCTTGGGATTTCCTCGGGAAAAGCGTCCAATAATAATTATGTTATCTGGTTCTCAGGAATGATGAAGAAATGATATTAAATGTGGTTAAAGACCGAGATAAACGTATTGCTCGTATTCCTTGTTAATTCTTCGTATTTATTGCTTAACGGTCTCCTAACGTTGTATTTTGTTTTTAAAAGATTTATTTACATTTTAGGAAAGGGAAAATACAATATTTTTGTTCATACACGATTCAGGTTACTGGTTCACTAATAAATAAATAATTAATGTGCATTCTAAATTATATATTATGAGTGGAATTCATTTCTTTACACGATAAATAAAATTTATTTGGAATGTTATTGTGTACATGGCCGCGTGGTAGAGCGGATAGAAGTACCTACAATACAATTACATATTATGTTATTAATATTGTTACTGTTACATTACATAGGTATAATTCATGATGTTCAATTTTTTCTTAATTATCTATTGGGTACACATTGTCACTACACAAACTATCTACTCAGTACTTTTACGCCTATCAATCCTCAAATTGTAATGATATCAGGCAAAGGCAATTTAGAGAGTAACAATTTCCGATTGCACCTCAATTTGAAATCTGAATATTACATTTAGGTGGTTTAAATAAGCCTTAAAGAGGCAATTTATTATAAGAATAAATATACTCAAATCATCACACTGCAATTCGATAATGTGTAAGTAACTTAAATTCCCCAAAACAAACTTGATTAAATATAAAAGAAAGTAGTTGTCATAGTGTTAGTATAATTTTTCAAAACATACGAGTATAAGCAGAAATGTTTCGAATCCTAAATTCACGTAGATACGTGAATGATCATGCTTAAAACAATTAAAAATTACAAAACCCTAATTCTGTAAAACATTTTATAGCAATTTCAAAGTGTCCCACGTGTACTGGCGTATTAATAGCGCTCGGCTTTATTCATTAGTCGCGTTACGATATTCACAATAGCGGCACGGTTCAATGCCTACGAATCCTACGAAGTGTTAATAAATACAACACGCCTTTTTTGGGAAACAAACAATAATCTTAATAATTACTGAATTATTTTCTGAACTGAGTTATTTTCCATTAATTGTTACAGAATGATGACTGAAGTTGTAGTTATAAACAGTTTAATTCAGTTTTCGACATTTAGAGTAGTGTTCCCTGATAATTCGCATTAACAGGAATTTCCACATTACAAAGGAAACCTATATTTCTAATCATATATATTTTTTTTATAATATAAAAGTAGCAGACGAGCATGCAGTCCACCTGATGGTAAGTGGCTACTGTCGCCCATGGACATCTGTAATAAACCCCAGATAGGATTAGATATTCCTACCTGAGGTCGGCCACAGATGCGCCGCTACCCCTGAGGACTAATCTGGAATGCCTCGGAAAAGTCTTTCCCTTACCACACCCTTCAAACCGGAACACGCAGCACCTAACACTGCAGTTATTAGGTAGAAATAGGTGTGGCGGTGGTGCCGCCGCAGTCGAACCACAAAGGATTCTACCACCTTCAATGCTGTGTAGAACACACAGGTATCAGTATAGGTAATTTATAATAGAATGTTACTAAAGCGCTAATTTTAAGGTAAATAATTTATTTGTCGTCTTATTAGAGGTGAACGACATGGTTCTTTATCAGTATTATGTAAAGGTTAACTTATTACGCACTAAATATGGCTTCGAAATAATTCTTTAAGTGTAATTCAATAAAATAACAATATTGTGTATAGTATTGTGTGAAGATTAACAGACTTCTAATAACAAATACCTTCTTAGTAGACGATTGTTTGTTGTTGACATTCAATAAATTTTGGGAATTTGATCTAAATTTGTTATAATAACTTTCATTAATATGGTAGCCTCACATCTAGATGTTTATAGAGTTACATAATCGACTTGCTTCGTCGATAACTGAGACAATTATGTATTAATATACAATCGAGTTTGCGTCATCTATCTATAAACTGTAATCATTCTGTGAAGATGTATTTTTAAATTTTAAAGAACAGTATCACCGTTTCAGAAGCCAGGAAAGTAGGTACCTATGCAGAATAAAAATGACGAAGATGCTTAATTTATTTATGAACGCAATTTTTAAATTGAATGGCAAAGTTTTATCGTGTATACAAAGAAAAAAAAACTCAAAATTTACATAAATTGGTGACAAAACATTTTTTATTTAAGATATAATATGAACTATCGAATAAGAGTTGATTGCTATATATCATATATTATATCAATGTGCCTTTCTTTCTTTCTTTCTTACTAATATCTTAGTGAAAATTGACAAGTGCATGCTACAAATTGAAAAAAATGTATGTTACTAAAAAATTCTATAACGAGGAAAAGGTGGCATACTCACACACCGATGTCTGTGTTGGCATTATACTCGTACTATTACAAATATTAATCTACTTCTCTTTCTAATTCAACACAGCTTTTATGGCGATAGAGCTACCTACCATAGAGCAAGATCCCAGGGCCACCAGACGTCACGTATTTTCTGACGAAGGAAATGTGGACGATTGAGTAGTGTTAGTATGTACTAAGAACGCATGCCTACCTGCTAGCTTGGTCAGACGGCCAATTTTCAGGTATCAGGTAATCAAAGTACATAAAAACATTACTTACCTCACGTAAATTCTCCAAGCTGATTTTTACGTATATTTTAGGCAATATCCTTAAAAATAAGTCGCCAATACTCCCAGACACTTTCCGTCGGCCGTATTGCTTTGCAGACGCTTTAAAGCTCCCAAAATAATTACTTAACTTCACGTAAATTCTGATGCTCCATTTTTATATATGTCTACCAGAGAACTATTTTAAAATCTTTTACAAGAAGACAGACCGATCCAAGGGGCCAATCATCCCCTAAGCTCAATTTTAATGCCTCTGTGGGTAGGAGCGCGAGGGCATTATCCACGCGCATGAGACTGAGTGAGACATGTATTAGGATATATTGACCTCTCTCTCTCTCACTCCGTTACAATTTACTCATATAACTTAATTATTAATATTAAAAAAAAATCAGCTAAAAAATAAAAAATCAGGTAAACAATTAAAAATTAACTTGTAAAAAAATGCTCATTTGACTACAATAATTCTAGAATTTTATCCTACAAGCTGTTTTGATAAATTCGAAAAAACTTCAATTTTCTTTTTTTTTTAAGCAATATCAAATACTCGATAGTGTTAACGAATTCATTGAATAACAGCATTTTTTTTTAATTATTTATTTATTGGGAATTAATCATAAGTAAAATACAAAGTAGAAAAATATTAATCTCTCAAAATTTCTGAGTAGTGCCTCTAATCTTCATTATCATCGTCATTGAAATTAGACAATTCATCATCCAGCCAATCTTGATATTGAATATCTAAATCGTCATTGTCGCTATCAACATTGTCCTCATTTCCTTCCACTGTAAAAAAAAAAAAATCAAACAATGAAGATCTGAAAAAACTAAACTGACACAAAAAATATGAGAAACGAAAATAAATTACCTGATTGTTCTTCTAGCGACTCACTGACAAAACCCGGTAATTCATCTCCGTCGAACCAATGAAAATCATATGTTCCATCTTTTAATGTCCAGCCATTATTTTCGGGTTTGAAAATATTTATCATCTTCATAGTTGCATTGTTCCAAAGACTAGCAATATAGTTAGCTCGTCGGAACTGTTGCCAAAGCTCACTTTTGCAAGGTGGTAAGCTGCTAGCATCGAAGTTTTTCAAATTTTTCCGATTGAATTCTTCATTAATGTCAGAAACCATATAATTGTTAATAAACAGTTGGAGTCTGGCAGCATCTACATCAATTATTCCAGGAACGTTGTAATACAACAACTGTTAATTAACAACTATAACTATATATGTTATTAACAATTATATGGTTTCTGACATTAATGAAGAATTCAATCGGAAAAATTTGAAAAACTTCGATGCTAGCAGCTTACCACCTTGCAAAAGTGAGCTTTGGCAACAGTTCCGACGAGCTAACTATATTGCTAGTCTTTGGAACAATGCAACTATGAAGATGATAAATATTTTCAAACCCGAAAATAATGGCTGGACATTAAAAGATGGAACATATGATTTTCATTGGTTCGACGGAGATGAATTACCGGGTTTTGTCAGTGAGTCGCTAGAAGAACAATCAGGTAATTTATTTTCGTTTCTCATATTTTTTGTGTCAGTTTAGTTTTTTCAGATCTTCATTGTTTGATTTTTTTTTTTACAGTGGAAGGAAATGAGGACAATGTTGATAGCGACAATGACGATTTAGATATTCAATATCAAGATTGGCTGGATGATGAATTGTCTAATTTCAATGACGATGATAATGAAGATTAGAGGCACTACTCAGAAATTTTGAGAGATTAATATTTTTCTACTTTGTATTTTACTTATGATTAATTCCCAATAAATAAATAATTAAAAAAAAATGCTGTTATTCAATGAATTCGTTAACACTATCGAGTATTTGATATTGCTTAAAAAAAAAGAAAATTGAAGTTTTTTCGAATTTATCAAAACAGCTTGTAGGATAAAATTCTAGAATTATTGTAGTCAAATGAGCATTTTTTTACAAGTTAATTTTTAATTGTTTACCTGATTTTTTATTTTTTAGCTGATTTTTTTTTTAATATTAATAATTAAGTTATATGAGTAAATTGTAACGGAGTGAGAGAGAGAGAGGTCAATATATCCTAATACATGTCTCACTCAGTCTCATGCGCGTGGATAATGCCCTCGCGCTCCTACCCACAGAGGCATTAAAATTGAGCTTAGGGGATGATTGGCCCCTTGGATCGGTCTGTCTTCTTGTAAAAGATTTTAAAATAGTTCTCTGGTAGACATATATAAAAATGGAGCATCAGAATTTACGTGAAGTTAAGTAATTATTTTGGGAGCTTTAAAGCGTCTGCAAAGCAATACGGCCGACGGAAAGTGTCTGGGAGTATTGGCGACTTATTTTTAAGGATATTGCCTAAAATATACGTAAAAATCAGCTTGGAGAATTTACGTGAGGTAAGTAAAGTTTTTATGTACCTTGATTACCTGATACCTGAAAATTGGCCGTCTGAGCAAGCTAGCAGGTAGGCATGCGTTCTTAGTACATACTAACACTACTCAATCGTCCACATTTCCTTCGTCAGAAAATACGTGATGTCTGGTGGCCCTGGGATCTTGGACTACCAGTGTTTACGCCAACGTTTCATCTATTTCCTCCTTTTAATTGCATTACTGATGCTTCTATTTTTGCTTTACTGCTTTCTGTTTTTTGGTATATCTCTCAAATGATATATGATCCACTTCAGATAAATGTACTTACGTTCGGACGTCAGAGACCACTTCGAATCATTGACTGCATTTCCGTTTGCCCAACAGAAACGCTACACTGTTATTTTCAGGCATAAAAAGGCTTAGTTTATAATAACCACGAAAAACCCACAAAGAAATTCATATTAATAAGTTGTTTTATCTCATATTTCCGAGCTTGGGTAGGCGAGACTTTGACCTCAGAGGTTAAGAAAAAGGAAAGGTTGAATAAAAACCACAGGATCGATTCTACGGTACCCGAGTGAAAAACAAACTACACGAGCGTGTAAATGAACTAACTGAGCGTGTGCTTTTTACCTTGCTTTCGATTTTACCTTTTTAATCTTCTTACTTTATCAATAACAAATATAAAAAATGTGTTGGAGTAAATGTTTGTGGTTGCATGTCCATTTTAAATATTTGCAGTGCCTTTGTGTTTTTATGTTTTAAGAGGATAAATCCAATGATACTTAAGATATCCAACATGGCAGCCTTGTATAGAACATAAGTTAAATTGAAACTTGAATCGAGTATTCGCGGTAACGGATACTTCAAGATAACTTTAACTAGAGGGAATGGAACGTAACAAATATAATCTTAAATAAAATTTAAAACGATTGATGTAAAAATATTATCCTCTAAGTTTTTTATGAAAGTATATCCCGAATCCTTTTCACATTAAACCATTGAAACTTATTTAAGATCATAAGAATTTAATGATCTTGAGGAGTCAGTAAACCCCCGTTATTTATAATCAATCTATAAATCGAAATTTATAATATCGGTAGGTACAGTCTGTACATTTGACAGTTCAAATGTCAATCTTTGACGGCAAAACATTAGATAGATCGATTTTTAATAAGCGGCATTAAACGAGTGTGATTTATAGGTATAAACATTGCTATCAAAATTAGGGTGTGTATCCAAAATATTGTTACCCGAGATGCATTGTCGCTTCATTTTTTTATTTCTATACAAAATGTATTGGTTAATTAGAACACTATACACTGGTTAATTTGTATAAAACACATTATTTAATAAAATGATTGAAAGGTGAATATTAAAATCAAACATTATCTTATATATCAAATTCTCGTGTCACAACGTTAGTTATCGTAGGTACTCCTCCGAAACGGCTTTACCCATTTTCACCAAATTTTATATGCATATTCAGTAGGTCTGAGAATCGGGTACTATCTATTTTTCATACCCCTAAGTGATAAGGGTTGTTCACCCTTAACATTTTTTATTTATATGGCAACACAACGTTTGCCGGGTCAGCTAGTTATTTATAATTGTTGTTGTTTCAAGCAATTTCCTATTTTTCCGCCATTTATTGACAGCTTGACAACGCACTAGGTTTTTTACACAATCGTAAAATATAGTAAGTTGATTTTTTATTACATAATTATATTCGGAAAAATAAAAAGGCAATGTATATGATGCAAACTATATTAATTATGAGGAAAAAACTATATCTATGAAACTAGTTATTGTTCCATTAAAAAGAAAACAGCAAAATGTTATAACCCGAAAACAAAATATATAGGTACCTACACTCCAAATAAATGACGAATTATCGCGGGTTTTATTACATTTTATTGCTGACTGATAAATCTAATCTGTGTCTAGAAAATATACGTACATATCTGTGTGGATTTCATGTTTGCATATATCATTACTTTAAATACCCGCTTTATATCTTCAATCAAGATTATCGTGCCATTAAAAGCAATGTATAGTATGGATAGTTATGCTCTCATTATTTGTACAGCTGCACACATATATTTCAGTAGATATAGGCATTCATAATGATTATAATAATTCTTTTGACCTTGTAATATAATCAAGGCTTACAGTTTCCTTTAATGGCTTAAACTTTTCCTTGGAAACTAGCTGGACATAATATGTGGCTTTCTAAATGTCAACCATAACTATCACTGTATCACATGAACCATTTATCATAGTGCAACCCTGGCATGGTCGCCAAGAGGTATTGGGTTCGGAATGAATGACACTATTGTTTGCCGAGTATTTGAAAATAAATTCAGTTATTCCATACATGCATTATACATAATTGTAATTCTAAAAATTAAAAAGATCTGACATATTAAAAAAAATTAATATCTTTTTCATTAACATACGAACATAATTAAAAGTAAAATCGAAATTTCAATACAATGCACAATAACAAAACAGAGAAAGCTTCGTAACTGATTTGCTGTTATTGTCGATCGCTTTCTTTTCATGTATTTTCGATAAACCCGGCGATTGGTAGCTACCTGTCGCTTCCTCACGATTATTGGATGAACTTTACCCGCCCATTAGGTAATAGCATCGTCAATATTGCCTTTAATAAATAATTAGCCAAGCGCGAGTCAAATTCGCGTATGGAGATTTCCATACCATACATTTTTCATATTTTTAAATATTTAGTCCTTGATGTTATTATCATATCAGATACACGAAGTACGCACGTTGTGAAAATTTAAAGTGTCTACTTATTATGTTTCAATAAGAATAATAGTTTGAAGGTCGTAGAACCCTTTGTGGTTCGACTCCGGCGGCACCACCGCCACACCTAATTTCTGCCTAATTATATTATTAGAGTTATATTATTATATTATTAGAGTTAGGCGCTGCTGTGTTCCGTTTTGAAGGGTGGTAAGGAAGACATACTTTTTCAAGACGTTCCAGCTTAGTTCTCAAATGTAGCGGCGCATCTGTAGCCGACCTCAGGTAGGAATATCTAATCCTATATAGGGTTGATTACACATGTCCATGGGCAGCAGTAGCCACTTACCATAAGGTGGACTGCATGCTCGTCTGCTACTCCTATATTATAAAAAAAGAAAAATGGCGAATTTATGGCGAAAGCTGTACGGGTAGTGGGGATAACTCTTTATTTTCTACTTTTTAACTTTTACTATTTGATATTACAGCGACCATAGTAATATAAACTCTATAAAATATCAAGTGTATATTTATTACGGCTTAGGAGATAGAGCCCTGTCACAAACTGAGACTTAATAATAGGATAAGGTTTTTCCGCAACCCTAAAAATCATGACATCCTTCGATAAGAAATTGGCGTCACGCGAGCTGTTTAGCGGGCGCCGCTGTTTGTACCGTCGACTGCACGAAACAACTACATAATGAATGGTACTTACATTGTTATCCTCTTTTGTCATGATTGTACGATGTTTATATTTAGGAACTAATGAAGTGCACAATTTGCAATCGCATACGATAAACTTTCCTCTTACCCTATGTTGATACGGGTCTCGTACTCTCGTCGTCGTATAATGACAAATATTAAGATTAAGAGTAGATTAGTAGACTTCACATATCTTTGAGCGTATACCGAGGAAATCCAGATACGTTCTTAATACTCATTATTGCGCAATATCACAATGAACTTCATAATTAATGTGGCGTGAGTTGTCTTATTAAGAAATATCTATGTACATAATTAAATATATACATATATATGAGTTTGTCTTTTTCTATGCTTGTTTACCACGATAGAAATATAAGTTACTTGACCTCCTTTTGTCGTGGTAGTTTTAAATGGGTAGCTATTTCTTGAGTTTGCACATAGTCTGAAAGGTTATACATTCTATTAATACAATCAGATTCCTACCATATTGCTTAGCCAGTCCCAATTCTTTTATAATATTGCTGTGCTAAGTCAAAGGCAGTATTCATTAGTGTCAATTACAATTCCCATGAGGGTCAACTACTGTAAATTATAGTTATCAAACTTATAGGGCGTTTCAATTATTTTGGTTTGATTTAGCTAATCATTAATCAAAGTTAAATTGTAGTAGCCCCGCTTCATTAATATATGAGACTACGGACGAGACTAACAATATTGTCAATACCTCACCTTAATCATCAAACTCTAAACGTGTTACAATTATATTTAGTGAAAATTAGGTATATTCATAAGTTTAAAGACTTGCTAAATATTTACTGAACGCCCATTTTCTATTTGAAAACAAAAATAAAACGTAAGTTGCACACGGTACCCATGTAAAAAGCGGTAACCAAGTGAATTTACTAAATAATCGCCTTTTCGTTTAAATATGAAACAGCTACAAGTTTAGAGCTGCGTATAATCGTTTCACAGAAATTCATGTGACTAGAACTATGACTAACTCATATGTGCTCTTTTAGAAATACAAAGCAATACATAACAGACTTCTTAATGGTTACTGGTTACTATAATTACGGTCATTCGAAAATATTGAAACTAATTAGATAGCTTTATCAGAGAACAATGTAATAATTCTATCTTGTCAGTGTAGATATTTATTGACTTTGATGAGTAAGTGAAAATAAGTAGTGCAGATAACGACCATGTCAGCTACAGAAAGTATAATGAATTACCCTACACTAAATAAAATAGTAATATGTATAAATATTACATATATATAAAATTTAAAGTAATTGAAATAAGTCAAATGTTACATTATTATGTATTTTACAGATAACAATGTATACAACATATCCGTGATATTAAAATTGAAATTTTACATTAAATATCAAACGTGGTCAAAATAGAGTAATGCTTAACTAACAAACTTATATATTTTCATAACTAGTTTTAATTACTGAATTGAAGGTAAATCCATTCATTGAAATATATTCATACATTTGTTAATATTTGTTAGTGTGGGTCGTAAACTTGTAACGCTCTCAAAGGTAAAGGCAGGTTTATTTGTTGCTGATTACCGAAGTCAATGGTCAACTCATTACTAATTAATTACTATCTCGTTAACTGGTAAACCACTACCCACAGCCATGCTCGTTTCCTATTTACTTAATGAAAAAATGTCATTTAGATTTTAGATGATCTACAAGTACTTCATTTTCTTGTACAGATCAGTGGAACGGTACGTGAGGGTAAAATGGCGGGATGTGCGCGTTGGCGACATAGTCCACCTGTCGAACAACGAGGCGATACCGGCGGACATGGTGCTGCTGCACTCCTCCAACCCACTGGGCATATGTTACTTGGACACGTGCAACCTCGACGGAGAGACCAATTTGAAACAGCGTGTCGTCGTACCTGGCTTTAGAGAAAAGGTAATAATAAGAACTTTTTTCATAACATTTTTCTTATGTTTTGTTGTTAATAAAGAAATTATAACACAACAATAATGCAGTATGTTGTATTAACGTAAACAACATTCAAAGAACTATTGGAATGCGAATAAAAGCTTTACATTGTACCCATTCGTTGAAACTTAAGTTAGTCCATAATTTATTCATACAAGCATTAATTAATTGGGTAGGTATTTAATATTACTGGCAGTTGTTTGACCACGTCTTACTGTGTTATTATTATTATATTTGTCACATAAATGAACATGTTTGTTTAATCCACTTCGTGTTTGTATTAATACGGTGAACAATTATAACGATTCCAACATCCGACTGGTAAATCAAAGTGTAATTTGACTAGTGTAAGTATTATGAAACTAAACCACTAACCTACTATATGAATACCGCATACATAACGTAACTCTTTTTTAATCTTTTACTCCAAGAAAGTAGCGTATTGCGAGACGACTTTATAAATCTCTTTGTATTATGCACAACAAATAGTTCGCTAGAACTGTTAGTTAGATTACGGTTTATCTTTTCTTCTGTCATACTAAACGACTCTTGCATAATTTGATAGGCGAGATAATGGCATGCTCGATGATTGTTGAGTATTATAGTGGTACGGTGATGGAGCACTCGTGGGAAACTTTCCCTAGTGTCATAAAACTGTTAAAAGAGAAACCACAGCGTTTGTTTTTTCCCTATCGATCGATAAAGTAAGAAATTGCCCATAGAATATGCCATGGATGGTTACTGACATTGCCTTTTCGTCTTCAATCCATTACTGTTTCATTGCTGGACAGAGGTCTCCTCTCGAAATAAGCGTGGTTTAGGCCATAGCTCATCGCGCTGGTAAAAAATTGTAGAATCTACATACCTTTGAGAACTTCCCTTAAAATAACTCCTCCCCCGTATAGTTTACCTCATGATGTCTTCATGATCCTATCTCGATTTAGGGGTGTGAATGCCGGTGGATTTGCATACACTGAGATATTAACATAAAGAGAACTAACTAACTAACTTTTACATTTAATAAAAATAAACTAATTAAAAAAAATGTTTTGTTTCAGCGTCTAGAGTTCAGCCCTTTAAAATTCAGGAGTTCGGTAGAAGTAGAGCGACCGTCGACTAAGATATACAGATTCACTGGCACTATATCGCATCCCAACGGAGGCCGCGTTCCACTTAATTCAGAAAATCTACTACTTAGAGAATGCACACTTAAAAACACGGACTTCGTGGAAGGTATCGTTGTGTATGCGGGGCACGAAACGAAAGCCATGCTTAATAACGGCGGGCCGAGGTATAAGTGCTCCAAGTTGGAGAGGAAAATGAACACCGACGTGATATGGTGCGTTCTAGTACTGCTGTTCCTTTGCTGCGCGGGAGCCGTCGGTTGTAAAATATGGTTGGAGCAATACAGTAGCTTGACGAAATCAGCGCCGTTTATCCTGTCTACGGAGAAACCCGCATACGAAGGCTTAATCATATTCTGGACTTACATAATAGTGTTGCAAGTGATGATACCCGTTTCATTATACGTTACGATAGAAATGACGAAATTACTCCAAGTCTACCACATTCACCAGGACGTGGAAATGTACGACCCTATTACGAACACGCGAACGGAATGCCGAGCTTTAAATATAACGGAGGAGTTAGGGCAGATTAACTACCTCTTCAGCGACAAAACGGGAACTTTGACGGAGAACAAGATGGTGTTTAGACGGTGTACGGTCGGTGGCGTAGATTACGACCACCCGCCGGGCCCGCCCGCGGAGCCGTCACCTGATCTTCCTCCAATAGTCACGCCTATAACCAACGTATCACCGAATAGAAGAATGCTCCAACATTTACTGGACAGCAATGATGCACAACACACGCAGAAGGTAAAAACAAATATAGAGCTTTTATTTCAACATGTTCACACGACTAAACGTAGTAATTTTACAGCTTAGATTAGCCTGCCTTGTCACTGCGGCATTGCCAATCAATGGTGATTTCATTTGATTTATAATAAGTAAATTAAATAATAAATCCATTTTAAGGAGATTTCATATCTTGAAGATGGTTGGCAGTGCATCTTGATATAATTTAATATAACAATCACTTCCTGTGATTGCAGATCCGAGAGTTCCTGCTGATCCTGGCGGTGTGCAACACGGTGGTGGTGAGCCAGCCGCACGTGGACGACATGCAGCTGAGCGGCTCCAGCGCCGGCGACAAGTTCCCCGCGGAGAAACCCTCGCGCTCCAACGGCACGCTGCGATCCAATGACAAGTCAGTGGCCGATTCCAAATCAAATCAAATCATTTTTTTTAATTCAAAATAGGTTCTTTACAGAGCATACCAAACTACACTAACACTTAAATAATACATTCCAAACATGATATTTAAGTTCGTATTTTAGACGACTGTCAAAGGTAATGTTTTCGACCGTATTTATGTATTGTTTGGCATGACCACCCATGCGGCTTGATGGATTTTCACATATGAGGTATTATTGGATTTGTTATTATTGGTGGAGTCACAGGATTTAACTTTAATCAGTCGAGTTTTATTTCTTATAATGAGTACTATTTAATCCCTGTTATGACTGTCCTTGCATTACTAATTCTGCATAGGAATAAACTCTAGATATCACTTAAAGTCAGTATTGTATAGTATAATTATTATCAATAAAATATAATACTGTTGCATTTAGAAGTAAATACTAATAAATCGAAGTAACATGTTACAACCAACGTATATGTCTGAAGTACGGTAAAACAGTCTTACGCTGTTATGGAAACTTGTGACTGAACTGGACTTGCCAGTTCATTTGCTTTACTTTTAGTTTCATTTGTGGAGAAATTGAAATTTTCTATTCCCTTAGTTGATAAATCCATGCGGTCACGTGCTTCCGTCGACGGCACCAATCTTGTACACCCTCAGACAACGCCCTTTATTTTTTTAGATTTTTATTAATTTAAAATGAAAAATAGTTGTGTCCAAATCAATTCTTACAATTTCAAACTAAGCACATATTGACTGAAAAAAATTACGTTTCGTATTGTGCTAAGGCTATTTGAATCTAGAAATCTGTAAATTATTTACACTTACTTCACCTCTAATATTTTTTTAATAAATTATAATATAATTTTGAATCAACCCCAGATGGGATTAGATATTCCTACCTGAGGTCAGCCAGAGATGCACCGCTACCCCTGAAGACGAAGCTGGAACGCCTCGGAAAAGTATGTCCTGTTCAAAGTAGAACACTGAAGCGTTTGATAATGTTGTAGGGCAGAAATAGGTGTGGTGGTGGTGCCGCCGGAGTCGAACCACAATGGGTTCTACTACCTTCAGTGTATCCATATCCGTCTATCGTTCAATTACATCGTGTGCAGGTACTCCAGGCTGACGGAGTCGCGCTCGACCACGCCGTCGCCGCCGCCGTCCACCGCGTCGCCGCTGCGGCTGCGGCTGCCCAAGCTACCCTTCGGCAGCAAGGACGACAACACCAGCGAACCGAGCACCTCCACTGAAGTACAAGTACGTTCTTTAATAAAGTCTTACTAAACAGACTTTAATTTAACAGAATAACATAAAGTAGTATTAATCCCATTCACCTTATAGGCATAATTAATCCCAGTAATTATTAGATTTATATATACTTGAGGTTAGCTACCAATTCTTTGCAAAGTCTGAGGAATTTTTTTAATGTCTCGACTAAGTGTATCATCCATAACATTATCTACGTGACGAGGTTAATGGCAATACTGCGTTATTAACATCAATATACCTATTTCTTATTGTGGGAAATATTTTGCTATTTGTGTTTAAAGGCACACTTGTTAAATGAGGCGGCAAGACGTTCAAAAATGACCCCGTGGGAACTAGGTCTCCAACTCTATTTGCAGTTGATTGCAGATGAACGGCAGTGACTTTTTAATATCAAGCGGTACTGTATAGCCCTTTTTGTTTAAAAGTGCCAATCTATACTAAACAGAGTATGTTTGTTTCTTTTTCTTTTCTATGTTTATTTGAATCTGTGAAATACGGTGAAAAAACTGATCCGATTGAAATATTTTATTTTAATATACTTAGACTACTTATCACGGAAGCTATACGAATGTGTAGGATGTAATATTGTACGAGTACACTTCGTTGCTAAATTATAATAATAAAGGGATTGATAAAATCAATTTATTAAAATGTTTCGATTCTGTTTATACAGATTATTCTTATCTGGGTACTCTACTGTCCACTAAAGCTCTTCTGTGTATTGGCATTTCTATTCCTATTTTTTACCACATAATAAATAACTAACAAATTCATTAGAGTGTAACCAAATAGTTAGCTTCCGTAATGAACACTCTCAACTAAACAAACGTAGAAGTAACGTCACTTCTTTGAGTCTACCTAGTGATCCGGCGCTAACTCAAGGTTCAACTAAGAGAATAAATCATTCACATTATTGTTATTTGATAAAAATAGACGCGGAAATTACAATTGTATTCATCTTTATTGAGCGTTAAATTAATGAGCGGTTTTTGGAATGAAAGTTTATCATTTCTTACTTAACTATTTTTATACAATTGATTTTTTTCTTTTAAACATTTATTCTTATAAATCAAAATTATAGTAGCAAAGTACTCGAAAATAAGATAAGCCTGATATTGATTTTCTAAAAAATGCTTCGATTCGAGCTAACAACAACATCGATTACCTAAGCGTACCGTAAACCAATCAATTACATTGTTGTAAAAAGTAAAATGCGGAAATCTAATGCGAATAGATGAAAATCGGTTGATTTGATGGACGGATATCGTTGTCAATAATTTCAAGGCCTTTTTCGTTGTCAAAAAATTCAATTTTAATCGCATTGCTCCGCGATTTTAAAATTAGTGGAAATGTTCGTTTTTTGCGAAGCATCACTTTTGTATTAGATATCTAAAATATATCGCGCTGGCGTGCCTCGGTCTCTAGTCTCTACCCACAATTGGGAAGGCCTAGAACACATCCCACGATGCTACTTCAAGCGAATTCTGAAAATAAAACACTTAAAAACAAGTCAATTAATTGAAATACATTCAGTTATAAATTCCCTATAGCCAAGAGTAGTTGATCAGGTTTGCTTATTTGTGTGTCGGACACTCTGTAAACACGCGCGGCTCTCGTCTAAACTCGTTAATCCATCTTGGCATTCCGTTTCCGTTTTATGAACTCACCATTAAAAGCCAATTCCGACACTAATAGCCTAATTATCCTATTTCTCTTTTTAAATCAGTTTTCGCATATAAAATCAGTATAACATAATAGAAAACTTTAAGTCGCAACGATATCGAATCGAATTTAATGGACATAATGATATGGTAAAAAGTAGTCTTGTTAGTTCAAAAAATGCAAAAGATGCATTCACATTTTTTTTATTTTTATATTTTTGGTTCTGCTAAATCCATGCTGTAATGGAACATCCACTAATATTGATTAAATATTAATTCTAAAGTTAGCTATAAATTCTAAAGTAAATGGTAACTTAGTGGTACTAAAATTAATTATTCATGTTGGAGATGGAATTATGTCACACCGTACCATATTTTTTTACATTTACATTTAAATAGGTTCATTTACATTGTAATAAGTCTCTACACAAATTTTGTTTTATAATAATTTTAATCATTTATATCTATTGTGGGGTGGGCCCAATAGCACCTTCTGGTATTACAGAAACAAATACAGTTCGCCATAAAGGAATTACATGCCTTGTTTAATCTAAATTTTGCCATTGCTAATTTATTATCGTAGTGTTATAATTATTATTTGACGATATTCACTAACGATGACGACGACGATGTTGTATGATATTCTGTAACAAAGAAGTATAATCATCGATTACCTAAGCGTACCGTAATGAACACTCTCAACTAAACAATTTGACAGAATTGTAATGGTTTCCTTCAATTTTAAGCGGTGAGATATGTATAGGTACTTATCTATGGCTTTAAATATAATGAGTGTCGTTGTCAGTTGGCGCGCTTCGAGGCGGAGAGTCCGGACGAGCTGGCGCTGGCGGAGGCGGCGCTGGCGTACGGCTACGAGCTGCGCAGCCGCGCGCCGGACGACGTGGAGCTGGGCGTGCGCGGCGAGCTCTCGCGCATGCGCGTGCTGCGCGTGCAGCAGTTCGACTCCAACCGCAAGTGCATGTCCGTCGCCATGCGCCTGCCCGGCGGACAGGTTGGACACACATGTTTATGTAGACTCAGCGCCGTACTGCAAGTCCGCTCTGAAGTTGTTGCGAGCGGGTGTAGTCATACAACTTGCTATGGTGACGCGATTAATTTCTATATTCAGAGCGGACTAGCAGTTTTACGCGGACTATATCTAATAATGAGACAGACGACTCAACCGAGCCACCTGATAGAAAGCAGTCACCGTCGGCTATAGAAAATTGTTAACAGTTGAGAACATTTTTAACGACCATGTTATAAATGAAAATTAATAGAAAATATTTCTTTTTGTTGAATATTCAGTATTCACGTTAGACAACTAAGCACGTTTTGCAACGACTTAGTGTATAAAGTAGTCTCTAATGAACGAAAAAATATTGATTGACTGATTGATTTTTATTAAACATGCAGCATGACTTCAAGTTTTAAGATTTTGAAGCTGACGCTATGTAATTTGCCACAAGTATACATTAAGTAAGAGAACATATAAGTGCGTATTGTTTGTTTGAAGTCTGGTGAGAACTTTTGTAGTTGTGAAACAATTTAACGGTAATTTAATTTTATTCTTTACGGTAATTAAATTTATGGTAATTAAGTTTCGAAAGTAATTTAATTTACGGCATTAAAATCTCAAAGATAAGGCACAAATAGAAATAAAATTAATAAGGAAAAAATAGTATGCATCTATGTGTATATCTTTTGGATCCTAGAGTCAGTGAGACATTTAGAAAAGCGAAATTATAACGTTTGCTCTAAGTTTTTCTTTGTAATAAAACGTAATAGTAAGAAAGGAGCTTACATAACACACGATGGTATGGGATATTTTCCATCTAAATGGTGAGTTCAGCTCCTATATAGCTGACATTTCTATAAAAAACAATCACACATACCTTATCACTCCCGACTATAAGGCACGATGTCCTATGTAAATATATTAGAACAAAACGGTACCAATATCGTAAGACAGTTGCTGTAATATTTAAAGAGCTATTTATTTTTATTGTAGGTGGTTCTGTACGTGAAAGGTGCTGACAGCACAGTCCTAGGCGCGTTGGCACCGATGAGAGCGGGCTCGCCCGAATCGGCCGCGTACGAGAGAACCCGCACGCTGCTGTCGGAGTACTCGCGCGCGGGTCTACGTACGCTGGTCATGGCCAAACGCACCATGTCACCTGCGCTATGGGAAGAGTGGTTGGCGGGACACACTCGCGCCTCGGAAATCGGTGAAGGTAAGACTTGATATATATATATTTTTTTACCATTATGCATCAATATAGCCCGGTCAAGTTAGACAAAAATAGTGGTCAAATAGCAAAATTGCGGGGAAGCCAATTTTTTGTAGAGACCTTGGGTTGACCATCACAAATAAAGTGTCAAAAGTCCCCATCGATCCGAAGTGTGCGTCGGCAGTTATTCGAGGTCAAATGTCAAAATTTTAGGTTTTATGATTTTTTCTCGAAAACGGTAAGTTTTATCGAAAAAGTACCTAGGACCAAGTTGTAGCTCTTAAAATTCTCTACAAAATAGGCCATATATTTTTTTCTCTAAAACGTTATTATTCAGATATTGCGCTTGTAAGAATTACGTTTTACATGATATGCATATATTTCCACACCACCTGTGAAATAGGATACTCAGCGCGTTTTTTTAACGTGGTTTCCCTGGGAGGACTATTCCACGAACCTTTATGATGTTGTTTCCAGCAACAATACTTATTTAATAGTATGAAGAATATTGATATTGGTTATTGAGGTCAACTGTCGTTCTAATTTTTTTGTTACTTATACCAATGACTTAAAACTTGAAACATGGGTTCATAAGTCTCCGGACGCTCTGGGGACATCGGGGTACTTAAGTAGAGAAGTCGCGAGATAATAAAATTATGTAATACAAATAGTTTGTAGGTTGCAAGCTACTTCTTACTGTCAGCCTTTTAATGGCTGTCATCGTGTAATTTACCCGGAATAATGCTGACATGTGCAGCTAAGTGGTACAAAAACACGAAATCGAAGAATAAGTGCGGAGAAATATCGTTTCATTCGTAATCGATCTAAAAACTATATTTTTTTAAATATTTTTCAAACACGAAAATAGATGACAGTAACAATTTCAATTGTCAAATATGTTACATTTTCTCGTAAGGAGCGAGTAAGCTTCACTAATGAACGTATGCATATGTGTGTCGGTCGGTGCAGGTCGCGAGCGTCGCGTGCGCGAGTCGCTGGCGCGGCTGGAGAGCGCGCTGGCGCTGGTGGGCGCCACGGGCGTGGAGGACCGCCTGCAGGCCGGCGTGCCGCGCACCGTGCGCGCGCTGCTCGACGCCGGGCTCGCCGTCTGGGTGCTCACCGGCGACAAGCCCGACACCGCCGTCAACATCGCCTACTCCGCCGCGCTCTTCTCGCCCACCGACCGCCTGCTCTACCTCATGTCGCGCGACAAGGTACGCCTGCCGCAACGCAATGCACCGCACCGCACTATAATGCACGTACCGGAATTCTTCGCATCGTGGTGTACCACACTGAACTCTTCAAGAACACGTCAATTCATCAGAATTTGCCGATTATAATGATACCAAAAAAATTCCAAAATAAATTATTTTACAAATAAATTATTTTAATTATAGCGTACAAAAGTAGAGTTACAATTACCACATTTTTCATAGGATCATGCTGAATCAACGATAAAGAACTACCTGGAGGGCGGTGCAGCCGAGGGGCGCGCCGGCCGTGCCCTCGTGGTGGACGGCCGCACGCTCACGTACATCCTGGACCGGCGCTCGGGGCTCGTGGCGCCCTTCCTGTCGCTGGCGCGGCGCTGCTCCGCCGTGCTGTGCTGCCGCGCCACGCCGCTGCAGAAGGCCTACATTGTCAAGGTACCGCCGCCGCCCCTCCAGCTGGACCGGCGCTCGGGGCTCGTGGCGCCCTTCCTGTCGCTGGCGCGGCGCTGCTCCGCCGTGCTGTGCTGCCGCGCCACGCCGCTGCAGAAGGCCTACATTGTCAAGGTACCGCCGCCGCCCCTCCAGCTGGACCGGCGCTCGGGGCTCGTGGCGCCCTTCCTGTCGCTGGCGCGGCGCTGCTCCGCCGTGCTGTGCTGCCGCGCCACGCCGCTGCAGAAGGCCTACATTGTCAAGGTACCGCCGCCGCCCCTCCAGCTGGACCGGCGCTCGGGGCTCGTGGCGCCCTTCCTGTCGCTGGCGCGGCGCTGCTCCGCCGTGCTGTGCTGCCGCGCCACGCCGCTGCAGAAGGCCTACATTGTCAAGGTACCGCCGCCGCCCCTCCAGATGGACCGGCGCTCGGGGCTCGTGGCGCCCTTCCTGTCGCTGGCGCGGCGCTGCTCCGCCGTGCTGTGCTGCCGCGCCACGCCGCTGCAGAAGGCCTACATTGTCAAGGTACCGCCGCCGCCCCTCCAGCTGGACCGGCGCTCGGGGCTCGTGGCGCCCTTCCTGTCGCTGGCGCGGCGCTGCTCCGCCGTGCTGTGCTGCCGCGCCACGCCGCTGCAGAAGGCCTACATTGTCAAG
Source organism: Epargyreus clarus clarus (assembly GCA_014595695.2). Classification (NCBI taxonomy): domain Eukaryota; kingdom Metazoa; phylum Arthropoda; class Insecta; order Lepidoptera; family Hesperiidae; genus Epargyreus; species Epargyreus clarus. The sequence continues at coordinate 281,880 of JACTTY020000152.1, read as the reverse complement.
GTACCGCCGCCGCCCCTCCAGCTGGACCGGCGCTCGGGGCTCGTGGCGCCCTTCCTGTCGCTGGCTCGTGGAACGCTATCGAGGCACCTATTGTATTATCGAGGGGATTTCCCCGTCGAATAAAGATCACAACGAAGCACATTTTACTTAGATTATATAATCTCAGTATCACACACATTCCGCAATCAATACACTAATATTTTGTAACTATTTACAGGCAGTGAAGGAAGAACTCGGAGTTACAACGCTTGCCATCGGTGACGGCGCTAACGACGTGTCTATGATCCAAACGGCGGACGTTGGCATTGGTACGTTTGAATGATTCGTACATAAGTTTATTTAAGAAAAAAAGGCTTGCTAGACATAAAATTTAAGCAGTTACTAAAACATTTCTAATCTCAAGGGCTAATAAATCTTTATAACTGTCGACGATTTTCTTTTATAAAAAAGAAATCAGAATTATTACTCTAAACAAAAGCATTTTATTTTTAACCGACTTCCCAAAGAAAGAAAGGTTATATTCGTCGCATATATTTTTCTTTTTTTTAACCCATCAAACCAATGTGATGGCCATGTCCTTAAGCCTTCTCATTATGAGAGGGTGACGTGCCTAGCAGTGACTCAATACTAATTTGATGATGAATATAATCATATAAGATTATACATATAATCATATGACATATCATAATGATATAATGTTTGTGGTGCGGTGTGTCAGGTCTGTCGGGGCAGGAGGGGCGGCAGGCGGTGATGGCGTCGGACTTCGCGCTGTCCAGCTTCAAGTACCTGGAGCGGCTGCTGCTGGTGCACGGCCACTGGTGCTACGACCGCCTCGCGCGCATGATACTATACTTCTTCCTCAAGAACGCCGTGAGAACATGATAATAATAATATACTTTATTGTACCTATAAACAGAATAAAAACACATGGAAAATTAATAATTTTAAAAATACAATAGGCGACCTTATCGCTAAGCAGCGATCTCTTCCAGGCAACCTTAAGGTGCGAAGTTAAAGTGAAAAGAAATAGAATTATAAGTAGGGTGCAAATAACAGATTATAGAATTGGCATAAAATACAAATTTTGTAACAAATTACAGGAAGACATTGGTATTTAAAAAAATTTAGACTAAAATTGAGGCTGTTAGAACCAGAGTAACCTGACTACAAAGAACGATTTACAATAAGGAGAAAAGTAAAAGTGTATAGTCCGCTCTGAAGTTGTTGCGAGGAGGTGTAGTCATACAATTTACTATAGCGACGCGATTCATGTCTATATTCAAAGCGGACTAGCAGTTTTACGCGGACTATGCACTATGTGATTTTAGACTAATATTATCGCGGAATTGCCACATTTTACTATGTAACGGGTACTCACGATATGCGGTTTTTTATTTCTTTATTACCGATATTTACGGGTAGGTGGTCGTATAGGTGGAATTATCGACAATAAAGAAATAAAACGTAATTAAACAGAGTTACGTATTTATATATGCAAGGGGTTTAATTTAGAAGGTTTTGGTTTCGATCCTCGGCAAGGCGGAGATCTGAACCTTATGTTTAGGTTCTGGATACTTGTGTAGGGTGTGCCTATAGCACATATGACACAAGAAATCTTATCGACTGATGTCAGTAGACATTACAGAGCTGTCGCTTAGTTGAACAGGTATATTTGTTTGATACATTATGTTGAATGTAAATGTTGCAGACGTTCGTGTTCCTCGTGTTCTGGTACCAGCTCTACTGTGGGTTCTCCAGCTCCGTCATGATCGATCAGCTGCATCTTATGGCCTACAATCTCGTGTTTACCGCATTCCCGCCCATCATTATCGGTAAAGATTTGCTGTATTACCTATCCTTATTCGGTTTCTTGTTTCTTCATTTAATTTTGGTTCAGGCTCATGTATGTCTAAAAGTTTGGAATATGTTTTTACTTTTTACGAAAACGAAGAGACTTGATTATTGACGGATGGTCTTGAACTGCACTCATATATTTCCCAAATGTTTTTTTTTATAATATGGAGTAGCAGACGATCATGCAGTCCATCTGATGGTAAGTGGCTACTGCCGCCCAAGGACATCTGTAATCGATCCCAGATAGGATTCGATATTCGTACCGGAGGTCTGTCACAGATGCGCCGCTATCCCTGAGGACTAAGCTGGAACGCCTCGGAAAAGTATGTCTCCCTTACCACACCCTTCAAACCGGAACACAGCAGCACTTAACACTGCTGTTATAAGGCAGAAATAGGTGTAACAAATGCCGCCGGAGTCGAACCACAAAGGGTTCTACCACCTTCGAAAAGTATGATGTCAGTATTTTAAGTAGGTAAAATTTCACGCTGGTAAATTGTCCAAACGTATCAACCGAAGTATAACTTCAAAAAAAGTAACGGTCGTGTGTCGCATTCCAGGCGCGTACGACCGCGCGGCGCCGGCGGCGCTGCTGCTGGAGCGGCCCGGCCTGTACGGCGCGGCGCGGCGCGGCCTGGCCTACCGCGCGCACTCCTACTGGGCCGTGCTGGCCGAGTCGCTCTACATCAGCCTCGTCGTGTTCTTCCCCTGCCTCGCCGCGCACTGGGACCGCGACACCGACATCTGGACCTTCGGCCTGCTCAACATGACCTGCTGCCTCGTCGTCATGCTCGTCTACGTCGCCATCGAGACCAGGAGCTGGGTGAGCGCCCTTCCGTTTGTGTCGCCCGCAAGATACTTGATGGTAGAGGGAGGTCGACGATGATTGTGGTGCCGACGACGGTTTATATTGTTAGATATCGGCACCGACCCCTCTCATTCGTGCACTTAAAATAAAAATAGTCGTTTAGACTATATGAAATAAGATCAATAATAATTGTACAGTACATATAACTACTTTAATTCAATACTTTAAAAGAAATAACGATTTATATTATTTTTTGCAACGAATAGATGTATGTAACCTACATACATTAAATAAATATGTAAAATAATTGGCTATTTCCATGCAGCGCTTTTATATAAAACTTGTAAGTTGGTGTGCGTGTGTTCTAGAAATTGTGTCATCCGTTAAATATTATGAACAATATTCAAATAAGATTCATCATTTCTTCTCAACAATCTATATTTAATTAATGCACAAGTGTAAAAATAAAAGCATGTTAATTATCAGGTTTATTGTAACAAGAATGTTCTTAATATTACGTAAGTAATGCACTATGTAAAGCATGATATCTTGGTGCACATAGAATTAATTTTTTTTTTTTTACACGCTTTTTATTAGCTTCACCTGTATGTTTGTTTGTATGTTTGTAACCGACTTCTTTGGGCGCGATTTTGACCTACTTTAAACGGCCAGATTTCGTTCAAACTTTCTAGATTTATTTCACAATTATACTATTTACTGTTCCTTAATTGATTCCTAGATTCATTTAGATTTTCTACTTTTTAGTTAATTTTATCATAAAAGCGTGTTTTTTAGTTTTTTGAACTATATTTATATTATTTTGTTTCCGATACACGCACATTCTGTACAGGTTTGAAACTCAGCTTCTAGATAAAATACTAACTATGAGAAAGGAAGAATAGTTATTTATTTACTATACAGTACTTTAAGATAGTTATCATATTTTTTTCAACATTTAATTCAGTTCTCTATAGATATTCTATAACTAATATTTGCATTGTTACCAGAATTTTACTTCTGAATACGAACCATTGAATACGAGTACTCATTCTAAACAAATTTACCTGTATTCCGATCCTAGATTGCCTTTGTGAGATTATAATACGCCGTACGCGTACGCGCTCTGTGTAACCGCTCTCTACAAACTCGGTACAACACAACGCGACGCTAGAACGCGGCGTAATTTACGCGGTACGCTGCGCTAGAATACGCGTTTTATTTGGTCGGGCCTTTATCGAACAGACAGACAAACAGGTCAGAATAAACGGGTATTTCATAAGTAATTATGACGATATAATAAAGGTAAGATTGCATGCCCTCAGACGATAATCCACGTGCTGGCGCTGACGGGCTCGCTGGGCTCGTTCTTCGTGCTGACGCTGGCGTACCAGACGGTGTGCGTGTCGTGCCTGGGGCTGCCGTCCACGTACCGCGTGATGCACCACGCGCTGGCCGACCCGCTCTACTGGCTCGTCGTCGCGCTCACCACCGTCGCCGCGCTCGCGCCCAGGTATGTGCCGCGCTGATATTACGCGCCTACCATAGATAAGTATAGATATCTCACCGCCTTGTGATTGAAAATAGCCATTGAATGGCTTAAACGGCTGACAATTTTGTCAACCGTATAATGGCTCTCATGGTGTAATTTACGTGGAACAATGTCGACATGTGCAGTTAAAACACGAAATCGAAGAAAAAGTGCATAGAAATATCGTTTCATTCGTAAATTATCTAAAATTAACTCAAAACTGGTTACATTTTCTTGTTAGGAGTGAGTAATCTTTACTAATCTATGGAGCCTACTAAGAGTCTCCGATCCAGTCACTTGCGAATTCGTTATTGAGTAACTAGATGTTGACAGTCGATTGGTATATTATGTGTATTTTGTTACTTTAAAGCTAAATACGTGTTAATTCAGTTCTTCGTTAACTACTATAAAAATAACAAGGAGATTTAATAAAAGTATTTAACAGTTTGTTGGACATCATTAATGTCTTCATATGTAAACCTCTGAATTCGCCATGGACTAAATATTTGGTTAACTCGTAAATATTTAAATCTATAAAAAAGTAAATTACTCTAAAATAAAACATTTTTTGGTGGCAGTTACGCTGAGTTTTGTAAAGGACGAATTCTATCGAATAAACAGGGGCGCGTACATTTACATATTATATCAAACGGTTCTATTGTTGTACTACAAAAAAACACACCAATGAATGTGTTGATAGAATAGTCACTGGACTCGTTGAGCGAATCATATAAACTGTATTTATTTAACTGAAGGCAATTGTTTTTAATAAACAAAATTGAGTGCAGTGAACATGTAACGTACAGAGGTGTAACGTCTGATATTTGTGTGTGTGTGTGTGTGTGTGTGTGTGTGTGTGTGTGTGCGCACATCGTTAGCCGACTTGGAAGGGGCGGGTCGCCCCGTATCCCCGGACTGGAGGCCTCCAACGACTTCAGTCCACCACTGGAGTGTACATCAGCGAAAGCTAAAAGTATCTACGTGGAGTATAACGTGTGACACGTGTGCAGGCTGGCGTGGCGCGCGGCGCGCACCTCGCTGCGGCCCGGGGCGCTGCGCCGCGCCGCGCTGGCCCGCCGCCGCGCGCCCTACGCCGCGCACTACCACACCACCACCGCCTCCGCGCACGTCTACCGGTACACGCTTCGCTTACATTACGACCGTCTTGTTCATCATCATCATCATCATCATCATGGGCCCCTTACTGTCCCACTGCTGGACACGGGGCTCCTCTCGTAATGAGAAGAATCAGACCATAGTCCACCGCACTGGCCAACTGCGCATTGGTAGATTTCACATACATTTGAGATGTTTTTTATAAGTCTACCTATCATGTATGCAGATTTCCTCACGATGTTTTCCTTCATCGTCTTGTTACGAACGCCTTTTTGGTGCGTTAGGGGAAAATTATGACCTTGATTTTTATTGCCCCTGTGATGTGACCTCAATCCGTATTTTTTTACGCAGTCGACCAGATACTAAGTGGCTCCTGCAGCCCGTGGACATCTGTAATCAACCCCAGATAGAATTAAATATTCCAATCTGAGATCGGCATTGGTACGCTGCTACCCCTGACTACTAGGCTGAAAAGCCTCTAAGAGGCGACTAAAGGGGAGCTTCCGGAGTTGCGGGTGACAAGAGTGGGAGCTCTAACCGTCCAGCAAGCAACCCCGGGAAGGACGATGGTATGTGTGGTCGCATACTATAGTAAACACCAGATGGTGTGGGAAGTGCCAAAAGTGCTCCCCCAGGGCAGAACCCGATCGGGGCATCGCGCTTGGAGGACTCCGGTTGTGTTCCCTCGGAGAACCCAGAGTTCTCCAAAAAGCGGTGAGGACGGCCACCTTGCGTTAGTGCGATAAAAATCCCACATAACCCGGCGTCGGGTACCTTTTAAAGGCTTCCCCCTCGTAAACAAAAAAAAATGGCTGGAACGCCTCGGAAAATAGGTCTCTCTTACCACGCCCTTCAAACCAGAACACAACAGCGCTTAACACTGCTATTATTAGGCACTATTTTGTGTGGCGGTGTTCCCGCCGGAGTCGTACCTTTTCGGGTTTCTTTTTTTTATAATGTTGAGGTAGCAAACGGCCATACAGTCCATCTGATGGTAAATGAATAATGCCGCCGTTAAACACTTGTCATCGACCCTACATTAGATTGATGGATGAACAAATAATATAACTACTATTATAAGCCAGAAATTGATATGGTAAATATGTTATACTTATATATCGCATAATAATAAAAACATTTTCCCAGGTCAACGGACGAGGACGGGCTGCAGAGCACCACCTCGCACGCGGCGTCCGTCACGTGACGCCCGGAGCCGGACACCTCGACCCGTTTACGTTTATACTTAGGCTGTGATCTGTCGTTAGAACTATTATTGTATTATAATCGTAGACTAACATATTGTGCTTTTATACGATAACGCGGGACCAATACGTCAGTAGCGCTGAGCGACCGCGCCGCGCCAACGGACGTCGCTGACTACTCGTTTGTTTCTGTTAGATAAATCTACTTGGACATTATTTTTTAAAACGTAACTATTAAGTATTCCTTTGTTTTGTGCAGAATTAATTATCTCCAGTTTTGTTGAGATTATGTTGGACTAGTCTTAAATTATTACGCTAGTTTGCAGCGCGTCCGGTCGCACGAAAAGTGTTCACATAGATCTGCCAATACTTCGTATTCATGTTAACGTAGTTTAATATTTCGTTCAGTATTTGTACGCATGCTTAGGAATCTCCTTACAGCATGGCGACGCTATTTCATGTATTATGTAACTTTTATGTGTTCGAGGTTAAATGTACTTATATATTAATAGATTGACACTTACAGCTAATCACTTAGCGAGTACATGATTGTTGCAGATTTCAAACTCGTTCCAATAACTATATTATACTTGCCAGATGTGTTACTTAATGTGTATATTGCAACAGTCGACATAGTAAAATAATGTAAAATTAACACATTATTTAGTCGAATCTTAAAATGCTTTTAAAAAATTACAAGCTTTTAAAAATTTCGCTACAAATCTTTTTTCGTTACAGATAATATAAAAAAGAACTTCGGAGGCTACGACAGTTGCAATAATGTATGTAGCATTAAGGAGTTGTATCGGCATCGGGTTTCAGAAACCTGTTGCACCGAATGGTGTTCATTCGTTTATTTGTTGATGATGTGAGTGATAATGTAACTGTGAGTGATACACGTATATTTGTAAGGTGAGAGTGTAGTGTATGATGTCGATAGGCTTCCCTCGTGTACGCCGCTTAGAGCGCGGAGCTGCCTTGCCGGAGACTGCACACAATTCCTTCTAGGGCCATACTTACCTTCAGCGGAATTAATACACTCGTTGGGAATATTCCTATTAGCTTAATCATTACATAGATCATCATTATAGAAATCAAATAACTAGGGTAACTTATGAAAAGGTTTAAAAATGAGATTTTTAGAAAATATTTAAGGAAACAATTAGGGGAAATTTACGACAATATCCCAAAATCATTCCCCTATTTTATACATATATCGCAATCCCCTCTTAGAAGGCTCATTTGAATTGAGGGGGAATTGAATTATATTATAGTGTATTCTCTTCTAAATTCCAGTTCAATAATAAAAACGGATTGGTCTCGTTTGCTTGTCTGTAAGCGTACATACTGATACATTCCAGTATTATATAGCTCTTCATAGATGTTGCTGGTTTTGGCGTATTTAAACATTTTCAGTAATAGTTTAATATGCTACCGGCTCTTTAAACAAAACAAAATGTCAATATGTATATATTTTTAATAACTGTATAAACAACTTGTTTGAAAATTAGATGAATATCATGTAGGACCCGTCAACAAAGTGCCTTGTCATGTCATTCATGTTCTCGACTAGTGTATTTTCCGCATGTCTGCCGACGACTATATGATTCCTAAAGATTTGACTATTTTTAATACTGTTTCTAGTTATTGTATATAGACAAATTATATATTTCTACATAAACGATGATTGTTAAATGTACAGTAGGATATTTTTTATATAAATAAATCTTTGTGTAAATAACTGGTATGTTCTAAGACTGTTGTTTATTTTAGAGCTTTTAATTTGTTCAGTTGAAAGAAACTAATGATAGGTATTATTATGGAACATGTATTTTCCAGTCATTAGGCGATTACGTAAGCACTTAGCGTGCTCGAATGACGGCCGGGAAGTAGCGAGTCTTGCCATGTAAACTGAGGATGCATTTAAATTATTGCAATGTTTATAGAAATTTTCAATTCAAGGCATTATGTTCGATTTAGTCATTTATAATCTTTGGAGGTTTTTTATACTTTGCAATAGATGAAATCACGCACAGTTTACAATTTTCCTATTTAGCGACGTGTGTAGTGCTATTTTACCACGTAATTTACTTTTATATAGACTTGGTGCCAGAACAATAATAACATTACAATACATAGACTGCCTGCAATCTTTTTATAGTCTATACACATTTTTTAGAAAATAAAAGCGGTTCATTGTTTTTTTACGAAATATATTGCGCAATTAAGTCAAATTATAAATTATTCACAGCATACCAAAATGTTTACGTTCTCTGGTTGTTTTTTCTGCAAATCATTCATCAATTATAAGTGGCAAAATAGCTGCTATATACGATGACGATCAAAGTAAATGCACATAGCAAAAATTAATGGAATATTATGAAAACCTCTATTATTTATTATTTTACCATCGATGTTCTATTTCAAATCGCTTCTAAAACCGATCTTCCGTAGTAGATTGTTGTTCATTGAATAATTAAGTGTTATAAAATTATTGTGTAAGCTTCTAATTTTAAGCCGATTTTTCTATAACTTTTAAGGTACTCGTGAAACTTAAATTATATGTATCTTCCATTTACATAGAGCGGCACATGGATGCATTTAAATTGTGATACTGTCTTTTGAGCAATGGTCTGTTTAGCACCTAGCGGCACTGGAACTGGCACAGCAATGACTAGAAAATACATTAAATATTCAGTGTTGTTTTGTAATAATAATAACAAAATATTTAATTTCTTTATAAACTGGTTTTATTTATTTCCCGCTCTGCAAGGCTTTACGTTTACGTAATTGTGCACACCTAATACAAATGTGCGACGACTTCTAATAATGTCTTACAATAATATTGCACTAGACCCGTAATTTTACGCTAAACGTTAACTATACATACATGACAAAAATAATATAATTTTCATTATAGAATTGTTGAATTGTTTCTTTGACACAAATGTATATTGTAACATATTTTGTCACATATGTAAGTTAAAGCAGTAAATACAATACTCTGCGTTTTAGTCCGTTTAGGACATTTAACTTATGTCATATAAAAATGAAGTATTAATTTGTAAATTAAAATAATTCTAATGAAATTACGAATATGTTTTTGTAATTTGGCTAATAGCCTATTAATTAATTACTATAATAATAGCTACAACAAAAACAATAACAGTTTTAAAACAATAAAAATTAAATAAGAAAATAGCATAATCTAACAAATACTTGTACATCCTTTGAAATATAATTTCAATTATTTCCACAAATACCATAAATAATTGAAAGGTCATATAGAAAGGACAAAACTGACGTTTCTATGCCTTGAATACGAAACAAATAATTTCAAAATTGTACATGCTTAGCAATCACTTAAGAAACCAGACTATTAATTTTTAAAGTGACTTTTGACTTCATTATTCACAGCAGACTTTAATTGAGCTGTGTAAAAATCATATAGGATAAAAAACTCGCCAGAAAGGATTCTACAAAAAAAATATCTAGATAAGAAGATGGAAAAAAAACTTATTAATAATATTCATTAGTTACTTCATTTATGTTTTTCCTGACGTCGAAAATATATTGTATATGCCCTTAAACGCATTTAGAGTAGCAAACTTGAAAATTATTACACCATTGACAACTCAACTCAAACAAGACATGCCTGTTAAACCCTTTTTATAATCATTTTCTTTCGTTAGTTTTAAGTCTATTTTCATATTTCCTATATTATATGGGCAATATATACCAAAAGTACAATTTATTATTATTGCTACAAATTAACTAGACACTTAGCATGAACCTCAGTGCAGCAAATTCATAATACAACTATAAATGAGTTGATAATAGGAAATATACCTGGACATAGTTTCTTAAACACAATGTTACAACCAAATTAATAACAACACAAGTAAATCAAAGAAGAATATCATTATGTCCTAAACCTTTGATTAGTATATTCAAATTTTATAAAAGCCAAAAATATTACGTTCTAAATTGTACAGAATCATTAATAGTTAATCCTAAGAAGCCCAATAAGATGAACGTTAAAATCTCAAAACGTGTACATAAGTTATCAAATCAATTGTTCATTTTGCTAAAAATTAAATCACAGCACTAGTTTCAATATCGCGTTGACTATATCCATGGTTTGGTCATTGACCAGCACAATGTCGAATTTGTTGAGGTAGTTCTGTAGGTTGCCCTCCGCGCTGTGCCCGAGAAAGCCCACCTTGATGACTACGTCGCAGTGCTCCATGCCCTCGGCCATGCCGGCGTCCCCAATGTTGTCGCCCATCAGGATGACGTTGCTGCGGTCCTTCACCATCTCGTAGTACTCTGTGCCCTTAATAGCTGCTTCGTTCTTATTGTACGTATGGATCACTTCCCCTTTGATGCCCACTATCCTATCTTCGTCGTCGAGTGCAAGGAAGTTTGATATAACCTGAAATTTACAAAACAAATTAAATATTAATGAGATAATACAATTAGTACAATAGACATTGTGCAACAGAGATTTTGCTTTCAATTTCTGACTTGATACATACCACATCATATAAATGATATATTGATAAGACAGTGATCATTTGATTTGATTGTCCATCAAGCTGTTAGGGCTGCAGGGGGTGCCAAAGAATGAGACATACATAATCACATACCATTGAAAAAAAATATCCTCCAGGTAAAAAAGAGTTAACTGTTTACCAGTCAGTATTCATCAGTCATACAGATCCTTCATAATAAAATTATAATGATGATTATATTGTCATTGGAAAGATTAGAAGTCTAACCTAACCTGTATTTGTTTTAGATACAGGTCTGTGATTCTAGCACACAAAGGGGCTAGTATGCATGTTAGCTTAAGCTTAGTTAAGTGATGATACATTAGACAATTTTACGGTGAACTTTGACTTACGTCATATTACCTTATTAAATAACTTTTTGGTACATTGCAGACCCTGAATGTATAGTGCCTTAGAGAATTAATATTCAACCTTCAAGACAATTGAGGTCCACACCTCATACTCTTATGTCCTAATATTTTATATGTGGTTTCAAATACCTTAACATGTGGCAAAAGGAAGTTAGCAGCTTTCAGTGCAGCCACAACAGATTCACCGAGGCCAGCAGAGAACACAAGCACTGGCACCTGCTGTGCCTTGCTCCACACAATCAAGTCCTGAACACCCACCCTTTAAAATAAAGCATTTCTATCAATTGTGTTTATACTTAACCCATCAAATTTTTCCTTTAAGCCATATATTTTATACTTGTTATTAAGTGTCCATTGATGGTGCAAGTAAATGTAACAATTTTCCATTATATTACAACAATATACATACATAATACAACATAATGCAAATAGAAAGTTTATCTTCTCTTACCTAAAACATTCTATCATCTTGTGGCCAATTTCCATTAATTCATTATTTGGAAACTTTTGTCCCCTGAAACATACAAAAATGCTATTACTAAAAAATATCAACAAATTGTAATTTTAATAAACATCCTAAAGATTCCATAATAGTTACAAGATATTATTAATAGTCCCAATACTGTTCAAATGGATGGTATCTAAATAAGAAAACTAATTATTAATAGATCAGAGTGCTAGTATGGGACTAATTTATTTATAGTGGTCTTCTTGTTTATTTGCTAAGTAAAAATTTCATTGTGTGCATAAAATTTGTATTACTGCTTACACATGCTTTTTATTATAAATTACACGAACTAAGTTAAGCACTGAACATGTCAGTCATGGGTGGGAGTGCCGCATGTGCATGTGTATAGTAGATACAAATATGTCAATGCATATTGTATAGGGCATTGGTTTTTTATCAAGTACAGCATTTAGTAAAACTTACTTCAGCAAGTTGTGGCCTGCGGTGTACCAGTCTATCATGTGTTTAATTTTTTCTTCAGTAGTCATAACAGGATCAGCCTCGATTGGTTTGTAAATGGCTGATAATCTGTTGTCTTCGTCTTTGTAGAATTGTGGTACTGAAGGACACTCTCTAAACATACCTACAATCAATGTTAATATCTAAAGAGATTCACTTAACACAAGCATTTTCTTTATTACTGATAAATATAATATTCTTGTGATATATAATAAATATGACTTTCCAATGGAATAGTTTAATGGCACATAGATAATCGATGCCAAGTGCATACCCCTCTGCTTATGTAATTTATCATTACTCCATACAGTTAAGCAATGTTAGTTACGATTAGCTCTTAGATATGTGTGCACTAATAACTAAACTAACTCTCAACTAATAACGAGACATCCAGGTATCAGTCCCACTTTTTATTAATGGATAACAGTTATTAAGCCGGGTCTTGTGAGCCATTTCATAAACATGCAATACAGATTGGCTACTTATATTTACAGTACCGTATTAGAATATGCTAAGGCCCCCAGTTGTTGAAATAGACCCATAATGCAACTATGAACATATGACATTTTAAATAGAATGAAGATGCATAGAATAACAGCTGTAAAACGAAGTTTGCATGTATTCAAAATATTAAACACCTATTCATAGACCATAATATTTGCACTCCAAGGACTCACTTGAAAAACTAGATAATAAAACCTTTATCCATTTCTTTGCCAGAAACACCAGAAGCTGGCCACTAGCAAAAAAATACCACATAAGCACCAACAAATAAAGGAAACAATTACCGAAACTGGTTAGAACTGTTTTCCCATTTTCCATTTTGTGTTTTGTTAAAGTATGGTCGAAATCTGAAACGATCTGCAATTTGCGATGGCCATCTTTTATTATTCTATTTATTTTCGATAACAACTCCTCTTTGTTTCGAATGTGAACATATGGTTTGTTCAGCTCCGGAATGTTGGTCAGGTCTGATATCTTCATGCTGGAGGTGGCTACAACAAATCCAAAAACAAAATTAATTTTAAACTAAATTTATTTTCTATGACTTTATAAATGTTATAGAACAACCCCATTCGACGTATTTTTATGGATTATTATAACTTAGTGAAGCATAATTTGAATTTATTATAACCTTAAAGAATTATAATATTATACGGTTAGACTTATGCGATTTTTTTTATCCAATTGGATCAATGACGTACTTTAACTGTATCAAATCGAATTATACAATGTAAATCCGAAATATAAGATTTGAATACACAATAAGCAAAGTGAAGTAACAAACAAGACAAATTGAGAATGATCAATGAAGTGAAGTGAAAAGTCTCCCAAATAGACCTGTAGCAAACCGTATGTATTCGGTACTAAGTAACGGGTGCGCTCTCTGGTACCGAGTAACGAAACGTTACTACTGAATGAATTTCGTTACTCGCACGATTTCGTTCCTCGATTTATATTAGTATTATGTGAAAATTTATTTTATTTAATATGACTAATTTCATTAGAACAAACTATTTATGTTGTTTAAAATATGTTTTTATTTAGTAATGTCTAATTTCAGGTTCAAAATAAAATATTTATTTGTTTAAATGTCAATACAATAAATAACTTTGACTGAGTGTTGGTATTTCATTATGAATTAGAGATTCCATTAATACTACCTATTATAATATTCTAGGTATTTACTCAATAGTTCATCATTTCCAGTTCTACGCTACACTGATACACTCGTACCAAATGAACGATACGATTCGTTTCGTTGGGTTATCATACTGAACCTCTGAGGTATCAAAAAGTAACGAGTAACGTAACGATACGAAAGTAACGAGTACTCATTTTTATAGTAACGAATACATACGGGTTTGCTTTTTCTCGTTACTTTTACACCTCTACTCCCAAAAGACAAAAGACAAACTGTCAAATACGCTACGAGTAGGAATGTACGAATTAAAAGTATGGATATATCGATACTTTTAATTCGAAATATCAATTTTCTGGCCAATTTATTTTGATCTGGTATAACAATTAAATATCCAATATATACAATTGTATAAAAAACGATATATATTTTTATATATGTAACTAAAGTCTAGTATTCAAAGCCGTATAAGATAGTAAGGAATGAACTAAAAACTTTATGTTTTGCTTACGTTGCGTTTATATGTGCGGCACTTTTTAATCTAACATTTTAATTTTATATAGGTTTGAATCTAACCTTTAACTAACTTCAATTTCGAGAATTGTTTGGTTTACTTTGTTCTAATTCAAATTCGCGTATACGACGAGATTCTTGTTTCTTTTTCTAATAAAAAGGAATGTTTATTAAATTTAAATAATGTATATTTTGTATAAAAAAGATTTCATTATTATTTGATATTATTGTGTTTAGTTGAACCCGAAGGTTGAACCAAATCCATCATTATTTTAAAACCGCACAAATATTTTGATAATTTTACCGATGTATCGATACATCAGTTTCGTTTTCACTTCCTATATCGCTAAAATACGCTTTAAACATAAATATTTGTAAACAAGGTAATTAACCTTCGTCAATGACTTTACGGCACAGCCATTTAAATTTACTCTGACTTACTCTTATTCTCTTTACTAAGGTCTACCCTCCGTTAGGAGTATAGGTGTTATGCAACATGTTAGTGTTATGTGGAACTACCGCGCGGCCACATACTTGTCGAGTGGTTATCCCCCGATAAACAGCGGAGTTGGTATTGTTATCGTCGTTAATAAGAAGCTTGGATATTAACGATATCACATTTTTATAACGTTACATTAAAGTAATAAGTGACTCATTTAATACTACAGTTTAAAAACAGATGCGGGTAGGTGAAGTGGGGACGACACCTTGGCGGCGCTCGAATTAACAGAGAGCGACATTCTGGTCCGAGACTTCAGCAAGAGCAGTCGAATAACGGAGATACTTGTGTAGTTATAATACTTCTAATCACTAGTGTGAACTTACTTACGTATAATTGTTATATCGTTACTCTGTACCGTTTATGTGACTATATTATTACATGACTTCAAGACCTTCAAGATGACATTGATTTCAGTATAATTTTAATGTTGTCTCATTATATTATAATATATATAATATTATATATATAATAATAATATTAAAAATCCGGGTGGTATTCGCTCCCTTGAGAATTTGCCCGGGCAAAGAGTGTACCCTCGAAACCCGAATAATCCCTACCCACCCCCCATATTGCAAACGCAGACGCGGCATATGAGAGACCGGTGGGTATGAAGTCCCATCAGCTTAATTATCTAAGTGGGCAGTAGACATGTGCCGAGTCAGGTCGACTCGAGTCAGTACTCTAGTACTTACATAAACTCGCATACTCGAGTATTATTATGTGATACTCGAGTAGCAGTGATACTCGAATACTGACTGTACCTGACGGTACACTGACTCTACTATATAGGCAAACGAGTAAATACAGCAGGAATTATGCAAGTAATAACTTGTTTAATTTTGTTTCGTAAGGCTTTATTTTGCTCTTAGTGCTATTGGGCTGTGTGTCACAAAGTACTCGAATACTTCAAGCTAACTCGAGTACATTGTGAATACTCTGAACTCGAATACTGACTAGATTCTTTTTTATATCAGTACTAAAGTACTCGAATACCAAAAATGGCTGACTCGGCACATCATTAGTGGGCATCATAGGTTACTACACTCTTACCGCAGGAAGGGTACACTTCGATACAAAATGACTTTTTGTACAGATACTAGCGCCACGTAACGAGTTGCTCCGGAAGCTTGAAATTAAAATGGCGACGGAGTGTCAGTTAATTGTCCAAATGACGTGTCTGTTGTCAGATGTCCGCAATTTCGTTAATCGTTTCCAATTTCAAAAGTTGTTTTTGCACTTCAGAGAGACTCTGTTATGACAACTGTACATATTCAATACCTCCCACGTAAGTTGTATCTTTAACATCGACTGTAACATTAAGGAGCATTCAAAGATTTTCACAAATTTTTGTCTTTCCGAAATTTTGTTAAGTATGTAAATGTGGTTTTGTTTTTGTATCAAAATTAAGAAAGAAAAAAGTATAACGTAAATATGAATCTTTAGAACATAGTCATTTACAGTTCGTGTTTTGAAGATACAACTTATAATGTATTTTTTTTTTACGATGCGGAAACCTTCAAAAGTTACCCGACGACGTGGGAGCGACGCCGGGTTATGTGGGATTTTACCGCACTAAAACCCCCCCGGTGGTCGTCCTCAAGGCTTTTTGGAGAACTCCGGGATCTCCGAGAGAACACAACCGGAGTCCTCTAAGCGCAATACCCCGATCGGGCTCTGCCCTGGGGGAGCTTTTAGCTCCTCCCACACCATCTGGTGTTTACGACGGTATGCGACCACACATACCGTCGTCCTTCCCGGGGTTGCTTGCTGGACGGTTCGAGCTCTCACTCTTGCCACCCTCAACCCCGGAAGCCCCCTTTTAGAACTTATAATGTACCTAATTACACACTTTTTATTAGCTTCACCTGTATGTTTGTAACCGACTTCTTTGGGCGCGATTTTGACCCACTTTAAACGGCCAGATTTCGTTCAAACTAGTGGCGCTTTTCGAACCTGATAAATGGAGCACCCCACACTTTTTCCACAATGATACTATTTACTGTTCCTTAATTGATTCCTAGATTGAAGATTATTTTTTGCTTTTTAGTTGATTTTAACATAAAAGCGTGTTTTTTAGTTTTTTAAACTATATTTATTTTAATATTCATAATGAATAACGAATATATAATAGGTATCTATAGGTATGTATGTAAAACCCATGAGTAGTTCTGGGGCAGGCCACTAGGGGCGGTTTACCTATGACAAAAATTACGTAGAGTTGGCTCTCTATAAACCAGTAGGTAGGTATATAATAATGCTCTACGGTTTACCGAATTTTGTCGGAACTGGTTCAAAAATATATAGTATTGTATTATTTTTTAGTAAATTGTACTTATATACTTTAGAGAAAAATATAAACATAAATCAATTCGTACGAAAGATACTATAGTATCTTCGATAATCAAAATGTAGTAATAATCCCCTAAATTAGTTTCATGATAATGTTTTCAAAAAGGGTTTGCCTGAAAATTATATTATGTACGTTATCTTGGTGTATTAAAGATTGTCTTGAATTTAATCATCTACAACTTTGTTATGTAATTATATGTCGTAGATCCAAAAAAATAAAATAACAAAAATAGATCAAAATTTGGATCTTTTTTCATTTATAACTTTTGTAGTCATTGTACAGTAACATGAACTGCAATGTAAAAATTGTGAACATTTTACTTTGTCAGGTTTATTGTCTATTTATTGAATAAATAATATGCTAATTGATTTGAATAAGTGTAGCTGAACAGGATTTTACAATACAAAATATTAAGAAAACGAACTAATAGTTTGCAAACATAATATTATATTACACTTTTTTTGTCTTTCATTTCATCAACATTATAAAGATTTACAATTTATTTAGTATTTAATAAACACCTCATTTATAGTTTTAATCATATACATACAAAATTGTAAAACCGTTAAGGCCATGCCAACAGATATTCTACCAAGAGCACATTCTACTGCAGTAGGAATGTAAAGTAAATATTAATTACAGGTTCTGTATTACTGTAGAATAAATATGTGATTACAATGTTGGCATTACTTTACAACTAAGAATAGAAAGCAAGTGACGCTGAAAGTCTTGTATACACATTCAAATGACTAATGTTCGTAAAATCACAATTTTATTTATATTATAAATTATTACCCATGATCGTTCATAGTAATAACATCGCAAAGTTATTTTGCCAAGATTAATCTTTAATATTTTTTCATAAACAAATGATCTTATAAGTAAATTGATAATGTTGCTTATTTTATTACAAAATCATACTGCAAAAAATACAGCACAAAAATAAAGTACTGGTTATTATTAGAAATTGATAGACAAACTATTATAAATAGACATGGAATTAGATTAGTTACACATACATCAGGTCGTCAGACAAATGCACTTGTTTGCCGAAGTCGCCTACCAACTCTGTGTAAGCAGCTATAAAAGTCATCCGACGAAGAGTTCGTAATCGAAAGACCGTTTATTCAAGCGCCTTAGATAAGCGACGGTCGACCCACCTAAAGGCAGAAGTGAAGAGTGATTTGTCAGACGAAATCTCCAATTACCAAAACTAGTGACCTCTTTGCCATTCATATTTCAAGTTTAAGGTATTATTTCCTATATATCGTTACTTCTGTTACCTTCTTTTAATTTACATGGGTCAAGGTCATGGTGACATCACTGTCGGCTGTCACTGACACTGCTGTTTTTTTAAAAGTAGAAGTTTTTTATATCGTAAATTAAAGGTACAAAAAATTTAAATAAATTAACAAATTATTTAACTTACTTTTAAATATTGTAATTCAAAATATTATTTTCTTTCTTGTGATGCATAAAAAGATAAACTTGTAAGATGACGAAAAAAATTATTATGCTTAATATCTAAATACGTACGACATAATATAAACAGCCAAAATTGCCAAATCCTTATACCCAAAATGTGTAAATAATAAATATTTTTGAAATCAGAAAATAAACTGTAATTAAAAAAACAATTTTGTACAAACTTAATGCAATTATGAATAATGAATTTGTTGCAATTGTATAGAATGCGTTTTAATTTAATTGAAGATGAATTGACCAACTTCAGATATATAATTACAGTAAAACCCGTTTAAGACGATTTCGTAGGGACCCAACAAAAAACGCGTCTTAAGCGAGAAAACGTATTAAGCGGGATAAGGAAAATAAAAAATACTAGTATTATGCATTAGTGTAAGGATCTTGATCCATCGGTTGTAATTTGCTTGTCGCATTTGGAGGTAAGTAAACACGCTTGATATTCTTTAGTTCAACCTTTCGGATGTGCGAGACAATTGTCAATGAATAGAATTATGCATCTAGTTTTTAATCTGGAAGTGTTCATCCAAAGATTTTAACCAGTCGATGAAACGAATGCCGGTCGAGATTGTGCATCATAAGTTACAGGGAGCAATCTTTTGTTTTTAAAGCAACGTGATTTTTAGCCTTACCAATAACTAGCAAACGTAACTTTTCTGACCCATTAGAATTGGCACAGCCAGAAGAGTCAGACCATCTATATTTGCTTTACCACCATCGAGCGTTCGTTGGGTCAGTTACGTTTTAGGCGTATTAAACGGGATGACAGAGCGTATTAAGCGTTAAGAAATGTATGAAGACATGTCTCAAAATGCAGGGACTAGCGTAAAATGGCGTATTATGCGAGAAATCGTATTAAGCGGGTTCTACTGTATTATAGTACAAAAGAGCATTAATATAACAATTATATCCCATAATGCTTATTGTTTAAACTACGTTCATTCTTAAAGGTAACTTTCAATGTACAATATTTGTGATGTCCTGTGGTAATGTCCTGAAATTTGGTATTCGCAGTCTTGATGTCAGAGCCGGGAACATATTAGGTACGTAATTATGTTTAAAAATTAATAATCGAGTATACGGTTACTTAACACTTGAGTTTGTTATCTGTACTAATACAAGCAAAATTATTATTTAGTTTCACGCATTTACAGTCACGATTATAAACATAATTAATCCTCACCAACGAACGCATTTTTTTAGCTGCAAGTTGTATCCAGGCTCAACTTTACTTTGTAGTATTGTTTTTTTCTTCATAGAACATAATAATAACAAACAACATCATTCAAGAGAATGTAACATAACAGACATCAAATATTTTTTTGTTCTCATTACCATCATGAGTTTTATAATCACAACTTGAAAGAATATACGAATATACATAAAATTAGCAAATAACACATTACAGTAGCGATTTTGGTCCAATAAACGTATGCCAATATATTTCTTCAGTCGTCGCTCAGTCGTCTGCGTTTTGATTTTTTCTTCTCCATCGCTTCCATCCGCATGTCTTCCAAGTCCTCCATGATGCCTTGAAAATAAATGGCGTAATTATCATATCAGACATACGTTTATATGTTTAAGGTAATAGGGTTAGGGTGGTAGTTCATTCATAAACCCAGACCAACCACCCAACCAGACCACACACCCAGACCAGTTATGTAGTCATTATAAAGATTCTGACTGCATCATACAGTAACTATAATTTCTTGGTATAATATTATAGTACTTTGATTAATATTGTTAACACTGTATTAGCGTAACGAATAGATATCTCACCGCCTTGTAATTGAAGAAGCCATTAAATGGCTTAAACGGCTGACCGATTCCGTTCTGTCAGCCATTTAATAGCTGTCATGGTGTAATTTACGCGGAACAATGCCGACATGCGCAGATAAGTGGTGCAAAAACACGAAATCGAAGAAAAAATGCAGAGGAATATCGTTTCATTCGTAAGTTATCCAAAAACTATTTTTTTTATAATATTTTTCAAACACGAAAATAGATGACAGTGACAATTTCAATTGTTAAAACTGGTTATATTTTCTTGTTAGAAGTGAGTTATATTTACTAATCTATGGCGTAACGTTAAAAGTTACCTACCGATTTTTTTGCTAATGTACTCCTCGCGCTGCTGCCGCGCGAAGCTGGACTCCATCGCGGGATCGTCGTCGTCGTCCATATCGCGATATCTGAAATAATTCAATCAATGTAAACAATCTTTGTATGAAATTCTTGTTAAGATTAAATGCATGCTTACATTAAGTGCTTCATTTAAAAAGAAGGCAATTCGTTTTTAATTTAAATAAATATAATTATTACTTTTCATGTTTGTACTATATTAACATAATTATAAAAGATTTATTAAATTTCTTGCCTGTCAAATTGTATTCAATTTAAACGGAATATCGAAGGATTATAGACTTTGATTACAAAAAACATCATTATTGAAAAAAAAACTTACTTGGATCTGTCGTAGCCAAATATCTCTTTAATGTGATGAGAGTAATCCATGTTCTCGTCTCCATCGTCGATGAAATCGTCCATTTCTGAATCGTATTCAGAATCAGAATGGACCATACGAGCTGCGGCAAAATTATAAATTATAATGTACCGAATATAGCTAAAGTTGGTGAACTTAAAATACAAAGTCATTAACTCTCAGTTAATTCAATTGCGCTTGGCTGTATTCATAACTGTAACAGAAAAACTAAACTTACGGAACTCGAGTCCGTAATAACTTTTCATAATATATATGAGATCTCCACCAGGACACCATATTTCAGTACTCAGATCTGAATAAAAATATAAAGAGCTAAAATTCAATTGTAACTTTTAACTTAAAATATTTATTTATCTATCTGTGTCTATTTTGGTGGTTTTCAAATTAAGTATTTTAGTCCTTTTTTAAACTCAGATCAAATAGGTAGCTGCCACCGTTTTGAAATCATTAACCAGTTTATTTAAAATGTTGACATAACAAATGATCAACTCTGTAATCATATACTTACATTTTTTCTTCTTCAAGTCATCAGCATTAGGTTTCCTCTTAACATGGCCAGGTGGGAATTGTTTCGTGGTATTCTTAGATAAAGAGTTGACGTGTTTATCAAAGTCGAAACTATTGGAGACCTTTGGTTTGCTAGGACCAGCTTGGGGTCTGCCACTGCTTGGCAAAGGCCGCCTGTCATCAGGCTTCTTAGCAGGTAAACTCTTCCTATTTTCAGGTCGCTTATCATTCTCTAATTTGACATGTCCATTTAATTTTTGAGATCCTTCACTGTACATCCTGGGCTTCGACAATATCATTTTATCTTTTAAACCATTCCTCGATTCTGAAATCTGATCCTTACTTAATTTTGGCACTGGCTTACCTTGTGAACTGTAACCATTCATACCTCTACTGTCAATATTCTTCCCTGGAACAACTGTTTTTTCATTCGAATTTTTATCTATCCTGTATGTGTTTTGTGTTTTCAAGTCTATACTTTTCTTCGCGTCTTGTTTAACGATTTGATCTCTGGAACCCAATTTAGTTCTATCTACAGCCTTGTCTACAGGTTTAACATTTTTTTCCATACTCCTACTTTCTAGTTTTGCTTTTGACTTATCCAACTTGTCCTTGTCTTTGTTCAGTCTGTTCAATTCTCTATCAATTCGGTCCCTTTCAGCCTTTAGTCTTTCTAACCTTTCTCTGTCTAGTCTTTCCTTATCCCGTTCAACTTTCTCACGTTCATTTTTTGCTTTATCTTTTTCTCTCTGCATTTTCTCATATTTCTCCCTCTCACTTACATGTTTCTCCCTCTCACTCACATGTTTTTCCTTTTCCTTTTCCCTTCCGTAAGTTTTTGGAACCTCATTTCTGTGATTATTTGTAACTTTATCACCCAATTTTGGAATTCTATTGAAACCAGTGTCGGGTTTTCTTTCTTTGTCAACAACTTGTTGCCTTTCGCCTCTCGTATCTGCTTGAACTGGAATAAGCACAAAATTATAGAAAAATCATGGACAATTTGTGTGTTTATAGGAAACAAATAATACAATTCTATTATAGTCACAGATTCATAGTCATTTCAAATATTCATAGTAAACAAGAAAAACCGTTTGATAAGTAGGACTGTCATCATAAAATCTAAAAACCGCAAAATTTAATACTTTACCTTTCTTGCCTCCCGATTTCTCAGCTTCAAGGCGTTCCTGCCGTCGTAGCCGTCGAGCCATTTCCTCTTCGTACTCACGCTTTTGTTTTTTTGTCATTAACCTGTCTGGCTCCGGTTCGGCGGCAGCTTTTTTTGCAATAACATCTACTGGTTCACTTTTCTTCTGTTCAGCGAGCTTCAACAGTTGGTTGAAGTCCATAGGCGGGGGGGCAGGTTTTCGAAATTTGGGCTTCTCTGGTTTATCTTCCTTTTTTTTCTCAGGTTCATATTTTGATGGAGGACTTGAGTCTCTGTCTAAAAATTGACAAAACATTGACATTGGTATGTTAATAACAAACAGATTTATCCTATCCTACAAATGAGCTTCCGTGCAAGTTGATTGCTGATCTCAGATAACAGAATGTGAACCACACCTAAATTTTGTTACTTAGGATATACCAGTAATAATTGTGACGCTGATACAATACTTACCTGCATTTTCTCCTTTCCTTCGCCTTTTGTGTGGCACAGGCTCATCCTCATGCAATAAAGCATTTCGTACTCTCTCTCTGGTGCCATTTAAATCCTTGTTCACAGATGTACCTGAAAAAAAACAATTATTTGTTTTAGATATAAATTATTTAATATAAAAGAATTAAAGTGATAGGTCAAAATGGTCTTTTAATCTGCAAACAAACCTCAGAAACATTATAATACAACGACTATCACTACAACAACTATAGACAATCTGAAAATAGAGAAGGCAGACACATGAGGTTATGCCACTGACAAGTAAATTGCAATGAATAAACGTATCTGTTGAGTACGGGTTTGCAAATAATAACTCCAATTTGAATCTTCTTGTTGTATTTTCTTATCTTGACCATACATATATTTACAATATTCTCCTTTTTTTCCGGAACGTGCTGGAAACCCTGACGGAGACTCTGTTTCTAGCCACCTTAAGTGAGTGTTACAACCGACGGGGGGAAGCAGTCGCTTCTATTCACGTCTTGCTCACTTCCTATAGCCCTCTCTCTCTAGCATGCATCTCGCTTACTCATATCCCTTTCTTTACTTTTATTTATTTACATAGAATAACTTATTTCTAATACAATTGTACATAATATAATATAATGAAATATAAGCCTTAACTAATTAACAATTTACACATTTAAAAAACAATTGACAATTATAACTTATAGACTATTTATTCGCCGTCCGCAACAGTATCTATTCAATCAAATCATTAAAACTACAAAAGATAAAATGCAACAAAGTACATAAATATTTTCTTTATAATTGAATATAGAACATTCCATAATAAGTGATTTTATTACCATCTAATTTATTCTTTAAACACAATCAGCATTGTTTCAGTGTGAAGGTATTTATGAATATGAATGTGTTATTTGAAAATTTGAAATATATAGTTATTTTGAGACCAAAAATTTTGCAGAATTTACAAAAGAATCTTATATTATATACATACACTATTTTAAACCAATTTGTTATATTAGGTCTCTTGACAGAATAAAATAAATCCATATTTCATATTCATAATTAATTTAATGAAATGTGTACCTAAAGACATATTAATACATTTGTATGAAATGTGTATTGAGGTACACATTTCATTCAATGAATTAAGTGTACAGAATGCTTAAAAGTAAAATGAAGTAAAAATAAACAAATTAATTCCTTACTTGCAACAGGAAACTTAGGCTCGTCGGGTAGTTTGCTGTATTTCTGCATCATTTTCTCATAGAGGGCAGCTGCCTCCTGGGACTCATATCCATAATCATCCTGGTCAGGCTGGTCGGGCCCCTCCCTTGTCACAGCAGTGTGGTCTCGATCAATTGCATCTGCCAGTACTGATTTGTTTGCAGATTTTATTACTTTCAGTGTCTTTTGAATTTTCTTCAGTGCCTTAGTATCACGCATAGCAAACAATTCATCCCGCTTCCTCTGTGCTTCTAACTTTTTCTGCTTTTCTTCTTCATCTTTCTTTGCTAAAAACTTCTGTATGTTAGCAGAGAGTCTGTCTTTAGCCTTCTGTTCCTTTTTGGGCGGGTCGAACCGAGCCTTGTAGTAGTAATTTTCCTAATAAAAATATGTTTAATGATACATATGACATTCAATACAAAAATAAACATTGACAATTACATTAAATGTTGATATCAATTGGTTTTCCCGGTTTGGTGGTATAAAACCTAAGACCTACCTCATTATGAATCGAAATAGAATGAATGTATAAAATATTATCATCAAGGTGATTATTACCATAACATATTTTAATCATTCCATAATTAAGAATTATACGCATTATTGTCTTGGAACTCAAATCAGTGTTAGTCCCCGTATAAAATTGTTTAAAAACATAGGAATATTGATTGCAAAATAATGAAATAAAACTCACAGATGACTTTTGTTGTTGATTTCGTTGAGCAGCTAGCAGCGTTTCACGGAATTCCATTTTTTATATGTTACAATAATTTTTCATTCGATTAAATTTGGTGAAGACAACAGCATGGTAACTTATGGGATAATATTTACGATTTTTAGTGAAATACGTGTCAGAAAAGACACACAATCCAACTATTTTCTGGAAATGTACTGACCACAGATAAGTCAAACATACACAAATTTGTCATCTCGTCGATTGATTGTCAATGTGAATGTGAAAGTATAACCAAAAACAAAATAGAAGTCGATGAGGTCATAGACACACATAGAGAAATAAGACCAAAGATAAGAGTGATAAGACCACGGAACATAAGTGATAACAGTAGCCATGCCACCTTATATATTATTTTAAATTATTATTATTATTATTATCGTCATTTAGCAATATTTTAAATTACTTTAAACACAAGCAAGTTTAGTAGAGATGTTATATTAGGGTTATTTTTAGGTAATCCTATTATCGAATATAATCCCATTACTGGATATTAGTCAAATATTAGTGAACCCATAGTGAACCGATCATTATTAGCACAGACCTATATTTAGATATAGGTCTGTGATTATTAGCTACTGCGTGTAATATCGATACCTGCGTAGATAATTTTATCTACAATAATTAATATGAAATACAAGATCTCGAGAATATGCATGATATTAATCACGTAGGTGTGCCTATTACAGAAGTAAACCGGTGAAGGTGATTAAATTTTGCTTCATGTTTCAACAATCAGGCGCATGTTTGTGTAAGTGTGCTGTTTTTAACGCTTGTAGGGAGTTTCCATACTGGTCCATATTTCTACTGTGGCGCTCAGCGAGTGAACGAGAGGCTTGCCTCGCTATTACGCGTCTCTATTAATAAAATTTGACTTATACCTGGTAATCTATTACTCTATATTCGCTATATATCTTAATATGAATATGCATGGCTTGTATTATAATACCTATACCCATTACTAATATATTAGTCACACCTCTAATTTAGTGTACATGGTATTTATTCTATAGTAATAGGGAATATGCACATTTTTATTTTATTATTTTAAACCACTTATCACATCTTTTTAACATAGTAAAAAATATAAACAATTTTATTAGTGATTGAAATATGTTTTTAAAAATTATTTAAAGTATCAATAAAATTTGACACATTTGAACGCCGCCATTTTACGCGCTCTTTGAATGACGTCACGTAGCGTGATTTGTATTAATATTGATGATAACTGTATGCACATAAAGGTATTATTAAACGTTTTCAGGTTTCATCGCTATTTACATCATGGGAAAGGCTAAATAACCACTTTTTAAATATTTCCAAGAGTTATTGTGCAAAACCACTACTATAAATACATTATATAGTGTTTTTTCTTTTGCAAAAGATGCGAAAATACGAAAAATGTGGTGCAAGATTATAGGAAACAGATATAGTATCTCCAAAATCGCATTAACATTTGTATTTACTGTAACAAACAATAATTTTAGGTAAATGATTTTAAAATATTGCATTGATCATCTACTTCGTTAGGTACTTATCGACTTCTACAACAAATACTATCATTTGAAACACACAAAATGCATTATAATCTATTATAATATTATAAAGATAGGTGATTGGTTGAAGGTGGTAGAACCCTTTGTGGTTCGACTCCGGAGGAACTACCGCCACACCTATTTCTACCTAATAACAGCAGTGTTAGGTGATGCTGTGTTCCGGTTTGAAGGGTGTGGTAGGAGACAAACTTTTCCGAGGCGTTCCAACTTAGTTCTCAGGGGTAGCGGCGCATCTGTGGCCGACCTTAGGTGGGAATATCTAATCCTATCTGGGGTTGATTACATATGTCCATGGGCGGACTGTATGCTCGTCTGCTACTCCTATATTATAAAAAAAAAGAATATTAACATAATAAGTTATGATCAGTTAAATATTTCCGAATTGACCTATGCATAAAAACCAGTTTATTCATTTTGCATATTTTAGGTAAATAGTCCGATTGTGCTTTGACAAAACTACTTTCAATCATTGTTCTTGATTATTCCTAACAATACTATGTAGAAAAATCGCACTAGGTAATAAATAACACTGTAGGAATATAGACAAAAACAATTTTTCTCTCAAACAGTTTGAATATCGACGCCGATAAACATCGTAACACGCTATGTGACGTCATTTTTCGATTCGACCAATGGAAATGCGTTTTGCAAATTTGAATTTCGCGCGCATAATTTACGATTTTTGATTAAAGTTTTAAACAATTTAACACGAAATAAAGAAAAAATAATGGTTTAGATGTAATTTCAGGACCGTAATGTACCGAGGAAAAAAATAACAAGCAAATCTAAATCACATGCATATTCCCTATTGTATTTCCACCTCAGCCAAATAGTAAATTAATAATAATATTGCCAGAGGAGGCCGAGCGAAATTTTTATTGTTGATACATATTCTCAGGTTAGGCAAGTGAACAAATACGTCTACTTGACGTGAATATCAAAATATATTATTATAAACTCTGTGATGTAAGCTTTAATAATATGTTATCTGTGCGTCGTGGTTTCGCCGATTCCCTGCTTTGATACTAAAATGGCTGATGTCTCAAATAATGATCGAAAAGTAAAACTTAACAAAAATGGGAAAGTTGTGAAGAGACGATTACGAAATCCAGAAGGTAAGTTTGGGCTTTTCATGGGAAATTCTCTTAAAGATCACCCTATATCACGTAACATATCTGATAGCTCGGTGCCTTTGTTTGGAGTATATTATTGTGATAAATTTTTGCCACTTACTACATTTTTGATACGTATTACAATTTTCAAACATTTCCGCGACTATTTTGTAACGTGTATATACTCTCTTGCGTAGGATTTTATTGAATTATTTGACTATAAAGCCGTATAGTGAACATAATCTACAAATTAGTTCTAGGTTTCATTATTGTATAATATACTATTTAGAATTATTTACATTAGTGATTAAAGTATCTGCATACATTTTGGTACATTAAGTACTGTTTTATGACTTAAACTCATCAATATATTTGTCATTCCAGAATGGCACAAGCAAAAACAGAAACGTTTAAGAATTGCAGGACTCGAATATATAAATGCAAATGGAAAAGTCGTGCCTCCAAAACAACCAGGACCGGACTGTAATTGTCGTCGTAAATGCTATCAAACAGTGCCCGAAGATGTAAGATTAAAAACATTTCAAGGGTTTTATTCTATGAAGACCCATGATGAACAAAATGCTTACCTATTCGGTCTGATGCGCCAAGTAGATGTGAAAAGAAAAAGAGTTAAATCCAGCAGCCGGAGAACATGCACCTTCGAGTATTTCGTTCGCGTTAAGGGAAGAGAAACGCAAGTATGCCAGACAGCTTTTAAAAATATTCACGCCATAACTGAAAGAAAAGTTAGAGTACTTTGTAAAAAAATGGATGATGGTGTCATGTTTCCCAGTGACAATCGAGGTAAAAATAGCCATCGCCGTTCAGGTGAAGTCCGTTTACCCACTGGTGTGATTGAACAGATAAAAAACCACATATATTCAATAGTCCACACTCACAGATTAAAGGATTTTATTAGATTGGACAAAATTGCTGGGCTAGAAATCAATATTTCAAAGATGTGGAAGGACTACATTAAAACTTATGATCCAGATAATATAACAGCTACAATGCCCAAGTCAAAGAGGAACATGGAAGTTGCTTTGCAAAATGAACCACAACCTCCCCAACACGCCACAACCCAGGAAACTTTTACTCCTATAACATATCCTGGAAGTGGACATCTCGTAAATATAGCAGAGAACTATTTTGAAAATCAGTATCAAACTGCAACATTGGCTACAACTTCTACACCAACAAATTTTTACCAAACGCAGAATGGTACACAGGGAGGTATGGGTATCCTTCTCCAATCTGCAGTCACAAGACCTACCCAGCCAGCCACAGCTTTCATTCTCTTGCAAACTAAACCAGAACCTCAACATGACAACTCTCTTGCCATCAGTAACACGGCATATAATCATAGTACTGAAATAACTGTATCACAAATTAAAGAGGACAAGAAAATAAAGAAAGAAAGAAAAAGGGGCCCAATGGTGAAACAGTGGAGATACACATATATATTTCATGATGAAATCAATGGGGCAGCTTTAGCAGCTATTAAAACCAGACTTGGCATGTATTATGCTGAAAGTGATGCTGCAAGAAAAAAGGCAAAGCAGTCTCGGCCACAAGACACAGCTGTTCAAACACAGACGCCCAATGAACCATTAAGACAAACACTTACTATTTATACTTAACATAAAAATCTGTTTTCAATGACTGATATATATTTAAATTATTCTCAAATAGCATTAGAAATAAATCAGTTATTGATAGAGGAGCTCAATCTTTACATACAACATTACAATAGCTAATTGTAGATTTATGTTATGAAGATAGTATAGACAACAAGTTGTAATTGTATGACCTTATCAGCATTTTATGTTTAAAATTCATTCATGAAAAAATTTTATAAATACATGGAGAAAGATATTACAATGAATATTTCTTACATTATATTTTCTTATACATTATTGTTATTGAACATTTTTTTGCAATGTTTATGCAGTTGTAACATAAAATAATTTTATTATAATATCGAGCAAGTACATACACATTATTTAACAATGCTGACGGTAATATTAGTGGCGCTTAGGTAACACTGCCATAAGTCATGCAAGTGGCCTTAGTTTATACATGATGTTCAATTAAATTGGGTTTATATTTTCAGTCCAGTTTTTTTTGGAATGTAACAGTAATGACATTTTTTATTATATGCACTATGCAGGCATTATATTTATTGTACTTTTTAATTAAGTATATGTAAAATTTATCGTTATTATACACTTAACTATATTAAATTTATGGATAACCTGTATTTTTTTTATCCTTACTAATATTATAAATTCGAAAGTAACTCTGTCTGCCTGGTTGTCTCTTCTTCACGCCCAAACCACTGAACCGATTTTAATGAAATGTTGTACAATGATAGTCTGAGACCTGAGAAAGGACATAGGATAGTTTTGATTCTGGAAATCCCACGGGAACTAGGGATGGCGATCTAAGATCGATTAATAGGCGAATCGATCTTTTGGACCCTAAACATCGATTATTTTAATCGATATTAGTAAGGATTGAATCGTAAACTATGCATTTGATCAAGTGATGATCTTTAGCAACGTTGAAGGTACGATTTTTCAGTTTTATGTATGTTATATTATTTTCTTAAACGGGCAAACGGGCGAAGCCGCGGGCAAAAACTAGTTATCAATACAGTTTTAAATCAGCTCCAAGACTTTCTGGATAAGCCACATTTTTTATATATAATATCTATAATAACGGCGACGTAATAATTGTTAGGACCAAGAGGTATGGCCATTGATAATAGGTTGACTATCTCTTATTTACAACAAAGCAACGGACTACTTTTTCTTCCAGCACAAAGATTGTAAGCTTTTTACATTAACTAATTGTTTTATGTATGCTCATGATGTGTAACATATTAAAAGGGTTAAGGTCAAAAATATATTCACATTTGAATCCCAAAATTGGGTTTTTTTTTATCATGACTGCAGTAATTTAGTAAAACTAACTTAGAACTTTTAAACTCTTTAAAAAATCTTTGCAGTTACTTTGACCTAAATGTTTCTAATGTTAAATCCATCTCTGCAGACTTTGCAAGATATTTATGTTAAAATATTTTACTTGACACAAAAAATTAAAATAAAACTAAATAATAGGTTTTTGGAAAGTTTATTGTATACTTATATTACGCTGACAAAACACACACTCCACCTACAGCCTTAATTTTCTGCTCAGCTGTTTTAGAGAAGAATTTCGCCTTCACAATGACGGGCTGTTTGGGAAGCTTGCCTTTGCCGAGTAATTTGTAGTAACCCTGAAAGAAACAATTTCATTTCAATTTTATCATAATTATATTTATGTAAAACAGCCCAAGCTGCCACTGTAAATAACACTAACAACCTATTACTGTCCTATTGCGGGGCACAGGTCTCCTCTCAGAATGAGAAGGGTTAAACTATAGTTCACTGCACTGGTCAACTGTTGTTTGGTAGACATCATGGACCATTTAAGAACTTACTCAAGTATGCAGGTTTTCTCATGCTGGCTTTCTTCACCGTAAAAGAAGTAAGTAAGTATGCAAATCATGAAAATTAAAGGAGCATAGAATGTTATGTACATTTTAAGATCAATATAATTGTTAGGCTGAGTAAATAAACTTCTTATAAAGTTTTTCTAAATCATATCGAAAATATTATAATCTAGATAAGTCAGACAGCTTCCAAATAATAACTCAAGTTTTGAGTTTAAGGGGCCATTCAAGTATTACATAAGCAGATTTATTACAAATATTTACCCCCCCATCCCCCTTGTCAGCAAAAGTAAGCAAAGCTCTTACCTCGCTCCCCCATAAACATTTTACAATTAATGGATTGTTTTTTTTTAATATGTATTATAATTTTTAAAATGTCTAAATGCATTACTTGCGGGAATCCCCGAAAATGAGTTTCATTTCATGCTAAGACGATGCGAGTGTTGCCATTTGTGTAAACAAGTAAATAACTACCGATGACGTAATTATCATCTAGAATCCCCTACCCCCCATGTCATCCAAAATAAGCAAGGCAAAGACCCCTGCCCCCATAGTACTCACATAATACTTGAACGGCTCCTAACTTTTAACTTTTTTAGTATTGGCAGGTAAAAAAATACAGTAAATAATCTAGGGAATGAGGCACTATTTTTACATAATGTTAGTAACATATTGAGCTTACCGCCTTGACAATGTTGATAACAGGGACCTTGCCATCGGTGGCTGAGGCGTACTTCAGGCGAGCCTGCTCTGATACCAGCGTCCACAGCTTGTCCAAGTTCATTACTGGACAGAAGTCTTTGTTTCTTCTCAAGTGGAAATTCCTCATACCAAGCTAGACAATGAAATTTTAACATATATAATGGAAGAATAAATAAGCTTCAATCTTTATTTCTATAATAAATTGCTTATAAGACGGAAAGATAAGATAGTATTAGTATGAAATTTTCTGTAAAATTTCGAAACCATGAATAACAAACCAGAATTATTATACTTACCAAGATAATTTGAGTCTACGAAAATGAAAAAAAAAATCGGCAATCGTAACAATAATATAACCTCAAAAGTGTACCTTGCCAAAGTATCCAGGGTGGTACTTGTCCATATTGATTCTGTGATGGTGTTCTCCACCAGCGTTACCGCGACCTCCAGGATGCTTACGATGTTTGCCTGGAAAGTAGAGTAGAGTACTATGAGCTTTAGCACTCAAAAACATGGCTAGCGGAAGATTTGAGGCACTTAATTTATTGGTATTACTAATTAATCTCATAATATTAACACTTACCGATACGTCCATGGCCGTGGCTTACGTGACCCCTCAACTTCCTAGTCTTCTTCTTGGATGTGGCCTGTAGAATAACAAACGAGTTATGAAAACCATTATTCGGAATTCGACGATTTCTTCATTGCTTCAAAAATATTACATCTACTGCATAGTTAAACACTTTTACCACATATTATTTTCGTAAAAATTATAACTATAATAATGATTAACTAGAAAATTTAAGATAATTTTCGCAATTTCAGACACCAACCATATTTTCGTTTCCTTTCGTGAAGGGTACACAATAGAAAGAGAAAGAAAACCTGACGTCTGACAATCAATACGTCAACGTCACTGCGCACTGGCCTCACCAGTGTTGCCAGGTCAGATTTGTAATATTACAGTGCACTGATGAAAAAATTACAATAGATCGGCAAGAAAGTACAGTGAAATATAAAATCACATTCATTATATTTAGTTATCAAATATATTATTATTATTATTAAATCTACTGTAATTACAGTGCATCTGGTAGCATTGGGCCAACTTTAATGCCAGCCGGTCTTCGATCACTTAATTTGATCGAAGCAGCCGGTTTAGATACTCGCCGAGTGCAGACGAATATTCTATTCTACTACGGCTATTCGTACTCCTGGCCAAAGAGAATGTAATCACTACGTTTTACTCCTGGCTACGAGTACGAGTATGTAAAATAACCTCTTCGATGTGGGTTTTTCGCCAGTAATCAACGGATAATGTGTCGGCAAAATTACAAAATTTCAAAATATCGTCGATATATATCAACATCCCTATCTCCAGTCAGTGTTCTCCTTAATCTATGGTATGCTAAATGCGCGACTATACTTTTACTATCGCGCCATCGCGGAGTATCGCGCTTAGACATGGGTAACTCAAACAAACAACAAATCACGCGAGCTGCAGATCAAATAGCGAGTCATAAGACTGAGCCGGAGTCATGAATCGGCTCACAGATCAGAACAAATTACCTCAATTGATCTGTTTGATCTGAACGAGCTGAATGACTCGCGACCCGCGTTGCGAACTGTGCGAGTCGTTGGATCTGGTGACTCACGCGACTCAAATGACTCAAATGATTCAAACAGCTCAAACAGCTCAAACGGGTCAAACGATTCACGGTAGTCATGGTTCGTAGGCTCGCCGATATTAGCATAGCGCGTGATTGTAAATCAAGTTTATTAGTTTGAGACTTATATATTTTGAATAATTTCAAGTAAAAGAAGCAATGTCTGTAATTATTATTATTTTATCGATGTTGTAGTATTGTTGAATTAAAATATGTTTTTTTTTTATTATTACTTAATAAAGGCAGTTAGAAAGTTATTGATATATAGATAATATTGTGACGATTATAAATCTGATTTATTTATTTTGCTAAGTAAATAAATTGATCAATCGATATTTCACAGTAAGAATAAATTTAATAAAAGCGTCATCTTATGGTGAAAGCTAGAACTGAAACGAATTTTCATTGAGTTACATATAAAATAAGCGCCATCTATGGTCTAACTGATCTAACTGTCATCGACAAGCGATAGCCACAAAACCCCAACAGATATCGCACCACTTACTTTTTTTGATATTAAACTCTATATCCTAGGAGTTAAAAGTTAAAATTGCATAACATGAATCAAAGAATAACTAACATTCACGATTCACGAAACGCCGTGAGCCGCGACCTGAATTGATCTGATCTGTTTGGGTTTGATCTGCAGATCAAACTCATATAATAAGTGAGCTGAATCTTTGAATCGGGTCAGATCTGAGTTACTCACCTCTAAATTCGCGCTGATTCGGATTCTGACTCTATATCCTAGGAGTTAAAAGTTAAAATTGCATAACATGAATCAAAGAATAACTAACATTCACGATTCACGAAACGCCGTGAGCCGCGACCTGAATTGATCTGATCTGTTTGGGTTTGATCTGCAGATCAAACTCATGTAATAAGTGAGCTGAATCTTTGAATCGGGTCAGATCTGAGTTACTCACCTCTAGATTCTGACGCATATTTGCGAGTAATTGCTTATTGCAACAACAACGGAGGAAAAGTGGTAAAACGACAGCTCAATCGAGGCAATCAGACAAGTTTAATTTATTATTTACCGTTTGGATTAGGAATTCTTAAGAGCGCTAATGTGAGTTAGTTTTAATTGTTTTTACTGGTCAAAGTAGTTTAGGTATGTGAAATTAATCATAAAACTTATTTCACTATTGTCACAAAGTAGGTACAACTTAAAGCAAGACTACCGCAAGGTAAGGTCTTGTTTTTCCTGTTATTTCAGGATTATATTACCACTAGTTTAATCAGTTAGATAGGTATGTACCATATAAGTCCAGGGCAGATGTAAATGGGTTACGATCCTACGATTTGAAAAATAACCCTTACAATATTTGTTTTCACTTGTTGTGTCCTTGCTTTCCACATATTTACTTATCATTATCAACCGTGAGTTTTATTATTTCTCACAATTACAATAAACCATCTCAATAAGAGTCGTAAAGATATATCTAAGTGTAATCTAATTTATATACCTGTATAGGGATATCCCTATGATCCTGGAAAACATTAGTGTTGAAAATTCTCAAGTCACCCTGTCAGGAATTAAATGCTTCATGACAAAAGAACTCAAGTGATAATGTCAGCTGCTGCAGTGCAAGTGCAACCTAATAATGTTCTGTCCCATGGCGATTGACATTGTTTGTGTGTAATTAAATCCAAGTATAGGTACTATAGAAGTTAGCTTTTGTATTCTAGAGAATACATCTTGTACTATGTTTTATGACTCATTGATGTAAAAATGTGTATAAAAAAATAAATGAGTCATCCTATTGAAAGGGGTTTGTTGTGCAATTGTACTAAGTACCCTACACATAAAATGTGATGCATGATAATTTAACCTATATGGAATTGTTGTCTGTCAAAAAATCTCCCATTTAATTGCCTTCAGTATGAGATGTAATAAAATGATGTAAATAATTGCACAATACCATTATTTTATAATTACTCCCATAACAATATTTCAAATATGTGTTTTATGGAGATTGTTATCTAAATAAGTGTAAATATAAAATGAAATTTAATATAAAATATCCAATGTGTAGTCCAAAATGTACTACTACAATATGTTTGCTATTAAATTAATATATCACCTTCATTTTGTGACAAAATCTCTGAATTCTTATTAAATTTTGGTATCAAAGGGTAACTTCTATGTTTTAAGATTGGAGTATGTAAGTATGTAACTTCATGGAGAATTTTTCAGTTGTCTACCTAGAAATGTCTAGGACCATTTGTAATTTTTTGTGCAAGGTTTTAATGAAACAATTTTTTTGTAGACAATGGCTTTCCAATCACCAATGCCCAGCCGAGAGTTTCTGTGGGATATCTTCAGGAGGTATGCTAAATATTGACATTGATAAGGATTTGATTTCTGTGACACCAATTAAATATTTTACCATACTTATATGTTTATATTATTGCTATTGTTTCGAAGTCTGAATATGTATGAACTTCTTTGTTTGCTTACAGAGTTGACAAAGACAGAAGTGGGTACATATCGGCAGATGAACTACAACAAGCTCTTTCCAATGGTACCTGGAATCCTTTCAATCCAGAGACAGTTCGCCTTATGATAGGTTTGTATTTGTATATTTTAAGTTCCAATATATTTGCATATAAAGATGTTAGACAGTGTTGTATTTGCCCT
Source organism: Epargyreus clarus clarus (assembly GCA_014595695.2). Lineage (NCBI taxonomy): Eukaryota > Metazoa > Arthropoda > Insecta > Lepidoptera > Hesperiidae > Epargyreus > Epargyreus clarus. The sequence goes on along the minus strand of JACTTY020000152.1, from coordinate 245,218 downwards.
CAGTCTCACCTTGTGGTTAAGTTAAATATGCAACAATGTATCTGATATCTTTTAGATTCTGATTGACCATATTAGTATATCTATATCACTATTCCTTGTAAAGCTTGTTAATCTTATAATTAGAAGGGTTAATCATTACAGCAAACCTCGTCGTGCATGTGATGATAAATGGATTTCACATCACCATCATCTACAAATAAACAATATCATAATTCCTCAATTATAATCATACTTGTTTATTTGCTATACCTATATTTTAACTTATCTTTCCAGGTATGTTTGATAAGCAGAACAGGGGTGTGATATCATTTGAAGATTTTGGTGCACTGTGGAAATATGTAAGCGATTGGCAAAACTGCTTCCGCTCATTTGACAGAGACAACTCTGGCAATATTGATAAGCAGGAATTGAAGAATGCTTTAACTGCATTCGGATACAGATTGTCAGATGACATAATCAACACAATGGTACAAAAATTTGATAGATTTGGCAGGGGCACAATATTGTTTGATGATTTTATACAATGTTGTATAACTTTGTATGTAAGTATACTTGGTTTGTGTATTATAAAATTAAAGCTTCTTTGAGTGATTGGTTGTTGTAAATGTTGATTAGACAATATGTTTTGATAGGTAACATATCTGAAACACAATTATAAAATAATAAGCATATTTTCCTCACCAAATGGGAATTCCATGGACGACGTTACTTAATTATATTGTTTGCAGTAAATGTTTATATTTTCATGGTGACAAAATAATTAGATGTACCAGGTTATAAGTTTTTGTGTATACCAACAATACTTGTATAATTTGGTAAATAATGTGTATACCACTTAAAGCAACTTCGTTTGTTTTCAGACTTTGACATCAGCATTTCGACAATATGATACAGATCAGGATGGTGTCATCACAATACACTATGAGCAGTTCCTCAAAATGGTGTTTGGCTTGAAGGTATAAATGTTTATGGGCCCTTTTTATATCCCACTCTAAAATGGCATAAATGTATGTCATTGCATTCTAAGAATTGAACTGAAGCTTGAGCATCACTGTTTCTCATCTTTTCTCTGTAGTATCTTTAAATTTTTATTGTACCGTAAGTTTAGTGCACTAAATGTCTAAGGAAAATTATAAGTATTTAATTATTTTTGCATACATACCAAAACATTGAGTGAACTTCTTGTTTATTATAATCGTTAGCAATATATATAAGGAAAAATGCACAATAATCCTTACTATTTTCATAAATATAAAATAACCAATGAATAACATTAGAAATGCTAATTACTATTAAAATCATGCAATATTCATACTACTTATCAGGAAAATGTATTTTCAATAATTTTTGATTTTCATATTATAATCGTGAAATCATTGTTTATATTATATATGCGAATAATATACCATATTGTATGTAAAACTATGATATATTTTTAAAAGACATTTTGAAACCATATTTATGTGATAAAAAAACATGTTAATTATACAGAACTGAAATTTCACATTTGTTTGTTAAATGTGATAGATTTACTTGAATCTGCTGATTGTTCGAAAATAATAATTGCATTTAATTAAAATTTCAAATTTATAAAATTAGTATTTTCAAATTATTCCCAGAATGTGTTAGAGTTTTGGGAATTTTTAAATATTATTTGTTATTATTTTTTAAAATGTTAATTCAATTGCTTGAAGTTATGTGATATCATTTATAAACTGTATCACATTTATTGCATGGGTTAGTGTATGATTGCAAATCAAACCCTACAACTACTATATGTTTAAAATGTATAGTAACTGTACATATATCTGTATACCCTGTACATTTTAAATGCATACAAAACACACAGGGTTATGCGTAAAATATAAGACTATATGATAGTCTTGGGATACTTAAATTTTGACTGAATATAGTTCTTCTATTGTAGTGTCCAGTTTTTTAATTACTTGTCAAAAATATAAAAAAAAAACAGGCAATACTGGATTTAATATAAAGTAAGTTAAACAGTACAACCTATCCTTTTGTAATAAGTATTACGTAATAACTTGCACAATGTGTGTTCTTTTTGTTAAATGGGCCTTGCTTTCTGTGAATTTTAATTTTCATGTTTGCTAGATTTAGGTCAATGTATAATTCCTATCTTTAATAATTCTTTATTTTTTAAATGTTCTTTGAGGTGAGTATAATAAATTAAAAAATCACAAAATCTAAAATATTATTCATATTTTTTTGGTATAATAACAAATATATTTCAGTCATACTGTGGTACATAATTCAAATTTAATAATAATAATAATAACAACAAAGAAATTGATGAGTTGCCAAGCAGCGCCATAAGTGCCACATTCCGACCGCGAAACATGGTATTGTTTAATAAAACGCCTTGTTTTAAATTTGCTGCAATCGCACCTTTTCGTGAAATATATTTTGTATGATAATATATCGTTACTGGGAAGGTTAAACGTCTAACATGCAAAGTGCTTTGTAGTCTCAACACAACCCTTTCCAGTGACGATATTCATGCTTGACCCTATTTACACGACTGCGGACCGTAATGTTTTTTGAGTAGTATGCATGTATGTCTCATTCTTTGGCATGCGCTACAGCTAGTAATGCCGCTCGATGTGCGATCTATAGGGTGGCAATAGTGAGAATATCGATTTACCTTTGATAATCGCTGTGCTATCAATAGTAGCGATATTATTGCATTGACATCGATATAATCGATAGTATTGGTTGTGTCGATACTTTTTTTTTTTTCTTTTCGAGGGGGAAACCTTCAAAAGGTACCCGGTGCCGTGGGAGCGACACGGGGTAATGTGGGACTTTTACCGCACTAAAACCCCCCCGGTGGCCGTCCTCGGCGCTGCGTAGAGGACTCCGGGATCTCCAAAGGAACGCGACCGGAGTCCTCTCAGCGCACTGCCCCGTCGGGCTCCGCCCAGGTGACCGCCATTGTGTCACCACACCGTCTGGTGTATACGACGGAATGCGACCACACATACCGTCGTCCTTCCCGGGGTCGCTAGCCGGGCGGTTCGAGCTCCCACTCTTGCCGCCCGTAACCCCGAAAGCCCCTTTTAGTCGCCTCTTACGACAGGCAGGGGATACCGTAGCCCTATTCTGGTCCCGGAACTACAGGGACAGGTTGTGTCGATACTATCGATATTCCAATTGATTTTCGAGGTTAACAATAGATAGTGTAGCTATCGATTGTTCGGCGTACAATATTATTAGTAATAAATAAGCTCAAACCCCTTTACGGATGTTAACATAAAAGGTGTCGTTGCATTTGTCTAAATAGTAGTGAGTGACATAGACTATATTTTTAGGCACTCAGCCTTTTTATTTTTATATTCATTAGTCATGATTGATTAATAAAGTAAATAAATTAAAAGTATATATAAATAATTCAAATTTAACAGTGCGATTTAAGTGTTTTTTTCTGCGCTTATACCAAAACAGTAAACGCATATACAAAAAAAACCTGCTAAAATAGAAACTGAAGAGATAGAGCTGAAAGCCTGATTATCATACATTTGATAAAGAATTATAAATAGATTGGTTTATATTGGTGTTCAATGTCTTCATATATTCCACAACTTTGAAATTATTTGTGTTTACTTTATATTCATTTAATGTAATCATAATTATACAAACAAATATAATTATGATGGATTAGTAGAACTATTGTATCATCATACATTTATTTTTGCTATAAAATATTTCCATTTGCATCTTAAGACTTAACCATGACTGAAAATAAAAACGTATTTTGTAGCATATGATCAATTTTATGTTTTGATATAAATTATTTTTAACGGTTCTATTTAAAAAGATAGGGGAATTGACTACCCCCTTACCCCTGGGAAAAGACAAGACAATGATATCTGTTTTATTCTATTTAAGAAATTAACATTACATATTCGTCAAAACATTTACTATCTTAAATCTTTGGACCACTGGTTAGACTTCTCAATTGTAAAATGTTTTCAAGGAATAATTAAGCAACCATACGATTCCTTCGGTCTAACCTCTTAATTTCTCTTCCGTCCAGTGTTGGCCGTAATCCTGGGGTTTCCAGTCTGAAGGACTTAATCTTCAAAAAGGTTTGATTTATTTATCTACTTCATCATTCACTCGAGCTGATTAATAGTTGTATGTATATAGCTCTAAGAAATTGAATTTCACTTGCATTTATTTTTTTAACTACTTAAATAGTTTCATGTAGGGTATAGAATTGTTCAATGACCATCGTTTAAAATTTTGGATTACAGCATGATATTACCTAAACGTTATCTTCCTTTTAATTGGTTCCTGCATTTTATCGTAATCCTTCCCTAGTCCCAAAGAATATATTAGTGTAAAATTGTTCTTGCATAGCTTTGATGAATAATAAAAATAATCATTATTTAATTGTAGGCTTTCCGATATTCAATATGGATAATTGTAATGTAATATTTCTGTATAATTTTCGTTGAATTTGAAGTCAAAATGGTTTGTTCTCGAGCTCTTTATGATATTCGAATGCTCAAATATCACAAATTTCAATTCTACTCTAGTAAGCTATGCTGTTTGTTGCATAAGTCTATATACCTATTTATAAATTTGTAATCTCCACCTATTGTATGAATCTACGTGTTTTCTATGTAACATTATATAAATGTGTCTATGTTTAACTTTCATGTATAAGTGTATATGATGATAAAATTATATCCTTGTTTTTTAAGGTGTTGTTTTATTGCTTATGTTGTATGTGTCGTCTTGCCTTCATATGTTTCTACCCTCCCTAGCTATGATATTTCAGGCATAAGTTTGATATCATTATTTCACAAATTTGCAGATATTATGATAGTCAGTTTCCATTAGTCCAGGCTGATCGTGGAAAGGAGGGGGCCGTGCGGATTGGACAAAACCAGGTCATCTAAGTAAAAAATTGTGCATCACTAATAATATTCATATGTACAAATGTAAAGAAGAAAATAAGAGTAACCTAATAAAATACCATTTATATTAGTTATAACTTATTTCAATTTTGCAATTCAAAAAGGGCCAAGTTTTATACAAGAGCTCATAACCAAAACCAGAGGCGCAGTAATGTCGTACCGACCCCTCCACCCTTAAGCCTCTAGAGCACAACAGATATTAGCGAGATAGAAATGCGCCTTTTTAATACAATATTTTTGAGAGGTTTCTAGAAGAATTTATTAAAAAAAAACAGGAGATTTAAAGATTTTTAAATACATCCACACACGGACGATGCGATAGGAGAAATCATTTATTCATTACTAATATATAGTACTTTATGTAAATAAGTTTTTGGTGCAAATATAACTTTGTGCTTATTCTTTTTTCGCTGATTTTATCTTCCACGCGCCCAAGGCGTACTTCAGCCAGATGAGGCCTAAGTCAAAGCCCATCTGAATCCATGAGATCACTGGCGTCACCTTCGAGCCATCAATTTCAGTCCATCTTATTGGAATTTCTTCAATAGGAATGTTTAACTTCTGTGCTATGTACAACAGCTCCACATCAAAAGCCCTAAAACAAAAAATAGGTCTGTTTAAGTTAGTTTAGGTTTAGTCTCCTGATACAAAATGTTTGCTGAAACAAGTGTTTGTCACATCTGAAGATAAAATATACCTACAACAGTTATAAATCATTAGGATAGCAACAACCAAACACTTGTGTATTCCAGCCGTGCATAAAATAAGCCATTCATACACACAAGGAGTCAGAATGGGAATATAAATTCATCATTCAGATATTTGCTTAGTGAGGGACTTAATCCAGAGCCTCTGGCAGACTGATATCTATTATTTTGTTTATTATATAACAAATATTTAAACATTTCTTAGTTAAGTTAATAAAAGTACACAATAACAAATAAATAGTGCAACTTACCATCTGTTAACATGCAAACTTTGGAAACAAATGCGAGCAGCTTTCCTTGTAAATAATTTGAAACCACATTGTGTGTCCTTTATACCTCTCACAGTAAATAGCCATACCAGGAAGTGGAAGCCATACATAAGGATATTTCTGAAACACCATTGATTATTTAAAAAATATTTAAAGGTTTTACACATCTGTAAATAGACAAAAATATCTACCTAAATAAACTTCTTGTGGCTAAAGATTCTTCTTCTAGGTGTGCCCTGGATCCTATCACCACAGCTATCTTTTCAGCTACTTGATCTGTATCTTTTATAGGATTGCAGTTAATAAGATCAACTAGTGCACATTCCAATTTTGCCAAATCTTCAAATTTTGATGCACCATCTGCATCTGCAAATAGTATTGTTGCTCCTCTACTACTTAGTACACCCTGGAATAATCATACAATAGAACATTTTTTTATTTTAGATCATAAAAAAACAAATAAACGGGTCCTTAATTAGTCAAGTTTGAATACAATGAAAACAGCAACATTTTTAAAACATATTTTTATAAACAGATAGTTTATGAAATTATATTTGGTGTTATGACTATTTGAACAACATTAGCATATGTAATGTGTGGAATTATTTGTAAACAACAGACTAGTAGTTCATCTGTGGTGTAACATGCTCACAAGATTGGATGGGCTTATACTGTAATCTACCAAGCTTCTGAGTATATAACAGTAGTCTACACATCTTTAGGGACATTTGTATACAATTATGGACAACACTGACACAGGTTTGCTGTTTGTTGATCACTTTGTCTCATTGTATGAGACAAAGTGATATGGAATGTTAAATACATACATAAAAATCTCAACTAAGCCAGCCTTATTCATTTATATATAAAGAATTATAATAAGAATGTGTAATTACCAATCTAACAGCACCTCCTTTTCCTCTATTCTTCACTAATTCCAAACATCTAACCTTTTCACTGCCATACTTCAGAGCATAGGATTGAGTTACTTTTACAGTACCATCTCTACTTCCATCACTCACCACTATGATTTCGTACTTGTAAGATGGTTGGTCTTTTACCCTTCTTTCTAGAAATTCCAAGGCTTCATCCAGCATCGGGGGTACTAAAAATTTACAAATAATTAATTCTGAGTTGCCAAAAAAGTATTACTGTTTATATGTATACATATGTACACACACATTTTTAATTGATTGTTATAATAAAATATATTAAAATTGTAGAATAGTTTATATCACTCTTGCAGTTAGTTTTTGCTTATTCTTTTCTCAGACTAATTTAAAACTTCATTGTAATGTTTGAAAAATGGTAAATATAAAGTTGAACTTACACCTTTCTTCTTCATTGTAAGCAGGAACTACCACACTTAGGTTCAAGCTGCAATCTTCACTGATGTTGGGGAACTTGACATTTGTTTTCACATTTTGGTCATAGTAGGATTCCTCCTCCTTGTACCTTTCTACTACTGGGTATGGATTTGTAGTCATGTAGATCACTAATGATAACTAAAACATATTCTTATATATTTTAAATGGATGTATTGAAGATGCAATATAATTATATTAATAGCGACATTATTATTATCAGCATTAGACCAACTAAATATAAATGTTCATAAACATTGTTTTAAGCTAATGTGAGAAGTCTACCAACCAGCAGTTTACCAACTTGGTGGATAAATATTTTAAGTTTTCTTATATGAAAGTGTAAACTATGCTCTAAAGTTTCAGAACACTTTTCTTACCGTTATAAGAACACCAACTACAGCCAATATTCCATAAAAACATAAAACACAAAAAAATGAAAACATATCCATTTTTGAAACGTTTAATTAAACTCATATGATTAAACTATAAACTTTGTTATATCTTAGTTAAGTAACACATTGTTAAAAAGTTCTTATTGTCATTTTTTCTAACTAAAACTGAATGTAATATAACGTTGCGTTGCCGGTTTATTTGTATTTAATAAAAATAAAATGCACAATGTACGAAAATACAAATACACCCATCACATGACGTGACAGCCACGCATGCGGCTAATATTTAGGGATGCTATATCAATATGTCGAAAATTCGACATTTGAGAATATTAAAGATTGATATCTTTATCGATATTGTACCATTACTCATACGATGTTATTATAATAGCAAAAGAAAATCATCTAGATATCGAAAATATTAAAATATTATGTAGAAATAATATGACCTATTCTTACAAAAAGTTCAACGAAAAAATAGTTATCAAAATTAATAATCTTTGTAATTTTTTTCGCGAAAATCAGAGGAACAAGGAAAGAAGGAAAGGTCCTTGTCCTTCTACTTGAATATGTTGCGAGTTTTGAACAATCAATATTGTGAATATTTGTGTTATCGATATTTTACGACTTCGATATAAATATCGATATTTCACTATAGGCTTGCATGGAGTGCATCTCTGAAGATATTTGACTAAACTTGAAAAATCTGGAAAAAGCAGCTGAACAAAATCGAAGCAAGTTAATAAGAAGTTTTTAACTTGTAAATGTTATTATTATTTATTATTATCTGTAATAATATATTAATATTCAAATAATTTGTATATGATAGTTCCGTAATATTAAACTAGATGGCGCTGCTAAAACAGCCGTTGAATCACGCTGTTGAGAACCTTTCCTAGATACTATAAGAGGCCCCTTGTAAATTTGTTAATATGTAAATAATCACTTTTATCACGCCACAACTCGCCATACATCTCGCACGTGTGCCACAACCGATATTTTTCTCTACCCGAATATTTTTAATATTCGGGTGAGAAAGGGACAGCGCTAACATCGCTTGAGGGGAGCATCCTGCTAATCCGCATCCGCGCCGCGCCCCCCCGGGACGCGGCGCCAGCACAGCGAGGGCGAGATGCCCCAACAACAAGGAAAATCCCGCGGCAGAGCCGCACCAACCCCGCCGCAGCGCGACTCGTCGCGTGCCAGCGGTCGCCCCGGCACCAGTCGGAGCGAGACCGCGAGCACCACCAGCCGCGCAAGCAGCAGTCGCTTCCCACCTTCGGCGTCGGGGGTCCCTGCGCCGCCTGTTCGTGGATCAGCGGAGACGCTCACTGGCGTGCAGCGCGCTCCCCCATCCACGCCGCGGTCGCCGGGACCCTCGCGCCCAACGAGCCCCGCTCCGCCGCGCCCAGCTGGGCCCCGCGAGCCGGATTCCACGCGCCCAGGACCATCATCGACGCCGACGCCGACGCTTGCGACACCGTCGACACCCGCCGCGCGTCCGTCGCGCCCAGCCTTCCCGCCACCCCGCATCATCATCGCGGAAGAAGCAGGACCGGCAGAAACTACCCCTGGAGTCGAGCGCCCCCCGGCATCCGCCGCTGACTGGGCTTCGGAGTTCTCTCCGGAGACCAGGAGGAGGCGCGAAGAGCTGGTGAGGATGCAGCTCCTCCGGGAGGACGAGTACTGCCCAGAAGATATCACAGAGAGCCTGCTCGACTATGTCTGCGCAGCCAACCTCCACCAGACCGCCCAGGAAGGACCGAGGCCTGAACTGGACGCGATCCACGCGTTCTGGGACAGCCTCAACGCCGACCGAGCCCAGAGGCGTCCGAGGAGTCCAGATGAGGAGCCAGACACCTCACGAGCCAAGCGCGCAATACTGCGCGACCCCCGCCTACGCAGCCGCAGCAGGGACCCGAGGGTGACACGGAGTGGTTCCGACCCCGGCCCCTGCGACTTGAGAGGACAGATCGCCACGCCGTGCGCCTCACCAACGCCAGCCCCCCTCTCGTTCGCGGAAGCGACAGCAGGCGCATCGCGCCCACCATCCGCCGCGAAGGAGACCCCGCCGATCCCGCGCATCCCTGACGCGCGGCCAGCAACAGCCGTCGAGTCTGCGTACACAAGCGCGCCCCCCGCCGCGCCGCAGCAACCGAACACCAGCACATCGCCCACTGCAGCCCCCTCAGCCGGAAGATTTCCTCCACTTATAGTGGAGAAACTCCCTAACTGGCACCAACACCTCAAGGTGCTTAAGGAGCAGTTAGGGAGGACCCTCAACGCACGCCCCTTCGGGCAGGGAGTGAGATTCTTCCCGAAGGATGCCGGTGAGTACAGACTGATACAGTCGTACCTCACCGACCTAGAAGCCCGGGAGAGAATCTCCTGGTATACATACTCCCTGCCAAAGGAACAGAGCCTGAAGGTGGCCATCAGGGGGCTGCCATCGGATACAGACCCGCAGGACATCATGGAAGAGCTCCGCGACCTGGGGTACTCGCCAGAGTACGCCCGCGCCATCCGGGCCCGTAGAGGACGGCCCGGTTGCATCCACCTCGCTATTCTGAAGCGAACAGAAGACCTCATACCGGGTATATACGCAGTGAGAGAGCTGCTGTGTATGCCCGGTATCAAGATTGAGGCATGGCGCGGGAAGAAAGGACCGGCCCAATGCCACCGCTGCCAGCAGTTCCGACACAGCTCGCACAACTGCCACCGGCACTTGGCCTGCGTGCGCTGCGGGGAGCAGCACGCGGCCCACCAGTGCCCAAGACCAAGAGAACAACCTGCCACCTGTGCGAACTGTGGCGGACCGCATCCCGCAAACCACACCGCATGCCCGGTGTTTCGGCGGGAGGCGCGCAATAAGCGCGCTGGCACGATTGCCCTCTCCACCAGACCGATAGAGAGGCCAAGATCGAATCCGTCGGCCGGTCCTGTACAGCCGCAGCCGGAGGTTGAGCAGCAGCAGGCTGGCTCCCTCATGGCCGCAGCTAACGGACCAACTGACCGTCGCGGAGCTCCAAAGAAGAGCCGGAGAAGGAGGAAGAAGGCCAAGGCCGTCCCTCTCCCAGCACCACCCGCACCAGCACCCGCTGCTCAGCAGCCACAACAGCTGCCGAAGAAAAGGAAGGAGAAGACGACCACCGCAACCCCTGCTCCCACTCCCAGAGAGGAGCAGAGCCGGGGGAGCTACCAGGAGGCCTGCACCAACCAACTAAGGCTGCTGCAGGACTTAACCAAGATGCTGCAGACCATCATCTCTGCACTAAGTGAGGGCCACGACGTAGGGCCGGCTGTTCGGAGCGGCATCATAATGATGTCCGCCCATTGCGAGTAGCGGGCCCTACGCCTGTTACAAAGATTCCCCCCGCAGAATGCGGGGAAGTATAACACCAGACAGTCCTGCAGCGCCAGCAGCACCAGACCTCCGCGACCAGCCAGGACGACAGGGGATCCCTGTCTTCCAACCCCCCAAGACCTGCTCGCGTCTACGAGCAGCGGAAGAACCCTCCTTCAGAAGGCTTGGCCTTAATAAGGACACCCCGCTGAGGCCTCAAGGCCAAAGCGAGAAGACACCAACGATGTTAATATGTATTCGTGGTTATTATATAGTGGAACATATGTGTGTTTTTTATTCAAGTGTGGTCAGTAGCAACCCCTCAGCCCCCTTACCTCTCTCCGAATTCGAAGTTCGAACACTTCGAACAGTGTGGATAAGTGGATATATATGTTTGTCTCTTTCTACGTTACGCCTCAACTTTTCGTGTTACACTTGATTTTACTCTCCTCAAGTCTCCTCCTAAAATTTCCGTAAGTACCGGGCCTTATAACTCAAATTCTAAGGTTTCTTAAGGAATAAACTCCAATAAACTCCAAAAACTTTAGATTTAGAGGCCTAAACTAAATACTGAGAGAACTTCCAAAAAACTGTAGATGTACAGTTAAAACTGTAGGGTTGGCAACACTGCCATGGATACTCTTGATGGATGGAGTCTTGTTTCATTTTCTGCCACTTCACATTGAGGAGGAGTTTGTGGTCCGTCTCGCTCGCTCGATGTACGAGCGGGCTGAGGCCGCACCACACTCCCATCTAAAGGTGTTCTAAAGGACCGTGATTCAAAGATTCACATTGTCACAACATTTTGTATCTCTCTGAAATTTTGTTAAGTATGTAAATGTAGTTTTGTTCTTATATCAAAATTGAGAAAGAAAAAAGTATAATGTAAATGTGAATCTTTGGAACAGTCATTTATAGTTCGTGTTTTGGAGATACAACTTATATTTTATCTAATTTTAATACATATGTATAATGATAATGAATATATAATACGTATCTATAGGTATGTATGTAAAACCCATGAGTAGTTCTGGGGCAGGCCACTAGGGGCGCTTTAGGGGGACAAAAAATACGTAGAGTTGCCTCTCTATAACATGTACAAAATAATACTTTATGGTATGAAGTTCCATCTTGCTTGCTCTTGCTACTTCACACTGTCAAACTTTTCTGTATGAGTGACAGGGGGCGTCACTAGTCATTATAATGTTGCTAAGTTGTCAAAACTCCCTTCTAAGTGGAATACAGCAGCGCTTAACACTGCTGATATTACTACATATAAAATAAACTATAAAGTTTTCTACCACGACAGTGTGGAGACACTTATATTGCAAGCAAGTCAGGTTTCGATACTGCAGTTCTATTTACCAAAATTATTTATATATTATGTCGTGGATATCGATATCGTTATTTTAATAAGATTGCTAATTTTATTATGTTAGTACCTGTACCTCAGGTAGACGCCGTGACGTCACTTTTATTTAAGTCGTATTCGAGAATGAGGGTAGTTTACCGTGAGACACTGATTCGGTCACATCTCCAATGCGAAACCGTCGGTTTACCTAATTAACGCATTTGATCGCTATTTGTTTCAATAGGCTATCATAGTCCTCGCTATGGTTATTTTGCTATATACTTGACCGACTGACTATGATAACGTGTATTTTATTATTATTGAATTACTGAATGACGTGTCCCTTTCATGTCCTAATTCGTGTTTTTTCCCAGATATATATTTACTATTTAATTTCGTACACTTACCCTCTCTTTCTTACGAAAGAGAACTTCCTTACTTACTTTCTTAAAAAGTAGAACTTACGTTCTACTTTTTAAGGTCGTGATCGTAGTAAAATTCTTTAATCGACAAATTGCCCATGAAGCTGACAACACATACACACATATCTGTTTCCAGAAACACGTAGAGAACACGTAGAGTTAGTGAGTACAACATAATAAATTCATAACATTAATGAGTGTTTTAATAAAATACACATTTAACAGGTACAAAAGTTTTATTATAAAACATCTCAGTCATTTTTAATTATTACACAAATGATAGTAGTTAGCAAAAAAATATAATATAATTATCAATAAATATGTGATTATTGTTTGTGACCAAACATACATGTGTACATAATAAATAATATTCATATTAAATGCACTTTTATTACAGATAACCATATTATACGATGTAAAAATAAGTTTTTACAATGAGACAGACCTATGACACACTATGACGGTTGATTTAAAAATCTTTCATAAAAAATACAATGTAAACAAAAATAGTATCTATGTTATGAAGAGGTTGATAGTATGAACTTATTTCTTTAAATGGTTAATGGCACAATAATAAATTAAGTAAATAGAAGCAGGTTTAATACAACCGTTTAGAAAATAGAAATGAATGGTTATCATACAAAGAATATTGTGACAGCATTGCGTCTACATCTATGATTGCACAAAATATCTGTGTTCGTAACTCTATAATCTGTTTTAAATCGTCAGGTAATAAAAATATAAAGAACAGAGCAAATTTATGCCAAATAATGCCTTAGTACATATTATCTTTATATGTGTTTATCTTTTTTCTTATATCTGTATTGTGTGTGCATAAATAATAAAAAAAAAATTAATCATATTAACATATATAAAACTAGTACAATGCAATATGCATTGTACTAGTTTTTAAATACAGTATAATATTCTAATGATTATGATTTACGTCACTATTCATTTATTTACTCAAAACGGGACATCAGTTTATTTATATCAATTAGTAGGGCTGATCGATACATAATCGTAAAAGCAACTTATCTCTTAATCTCGCCCTTCAAGCTCGACAATCCGATACATTTTGGCGAAATTCAATAAAGATTCAACATTTAATTTGAATGAAATGTTATGAATAAAATGTAATACGATTCGCATAAATATTATTTACGGATATATTATATTTAACATTAAAATATAAGAAATGTGCGAGTTTTAACAATTTCAAGTACGTCACTAGAGTTAACATTAAACTAGAGAAAAATAGTACAAACAATCACAATACTTAATATTACATCTATGAAGATCTAAAACATTATTATAAAGACTTATTATGTACAATAAGAACATGTTAAAACTTAACCTAATCTATATACAGGATAGATAGTAACTAGTTTCATTAATATTATTGAGGCACGAACAGTCACATAGCACCAAATTAATATTTAATATTCTGAGACAAATATCTAGCGAAGAAACTGGATCCTTGTAAGTTTCTACACAGGAACATTTCCCTGACTGAGAAATAAGAAAATAATAGTCACCGAAGATTGGAGTCATTCGACGTTTTTTAAAAACGTACGTTATTTCCAAGCTCGTATTCGTCGCTACTCGGCGAATATTTACTGTTGATTACCAAAGAAAACTGGAGAACTGTAGAGATTAGGCAATACAACATGTATAAAATTGGATAACATTTCGATATGATAAACCATTGTATTACATTCATATATTCGTTAGCTACCATATATGAGGGATTAATCACAGTAAATGTTGCAGTTTGTGACATGTTTGCAGAGCGTTGAATCTGTCGTCTGCGCATGTTATCAGATCAAATAGCGCGCAATAAAGCTACCTTGTAAATAAATTCGTGCACAAAAAAGTAAGCTGCACTTCATCATGTAGTCAAGTCAATTTTGAAACATTACACCTATATGCGCATCGTTACCTAAATAGGGAATATGCACATTTTTATTTTATTATTTTAAACCACTTATCACATCGTTTTAACATAGTAAAAATTATAAACAATTTTATTAGTGATTGAAATATTTTTTTAAAAATTATTTAAAGTATCAATAAAATTTGACACATTTGAACGCCGCCATTTTACGCGCTCTTTGAATGACGTCACGTAGCGTGATTTGTATTAATATTGATGATAACTGTATGCACATAAAGGTATTATTAAACATTTTCAGGATTCATCGCTATTTACATCATGGGAAAGGCTAAATAACTAGTTTATAAATATTTCCTGGACTTATTGTGCAAAACCAGTACTATAAACTATAAATACATTATATAGTGTTTTTTTCTTTTGCAAAAGATGCGAAAATACGAAAAATGTGGTGCAAGATTATAGGAAACAGATATAGTATCTCCAAAATCGCATTAACATTTGTATTTACTGTAACAAACAATAATTTTAGGCAAATGATTTTAAAATATTGCATTGATCATCTACTTCGTTAGGTACTTATCGACTTCTACAACAAATACTATCATTTGAAACACACAAAATGCATTATAATCTATTATTCTATTATAATATTATAAAGATAGATGAAGATAGGTGATTGGTTGAAGGTCGTAGAACCCTTTGTGGTTCGACTCCAGAGGCACTACCGCCACACCTATTTCTACCTAATAACAGCAGTGTTAGGTGATGCTGTGTTCCGGTTTGAAGGGGGTGGTAGGAGACAGACTTTTCCGAGGCGTTCCAGCTTAGTTCTCAGGGGTAGCGGCGCATCTGTGGCCGACCTTAGGTGGGAATATCTAAACCTATCTGGGGTTGATTACATATGTCCATGGGCGGACTGTATGCTCGTCTGCTACTCCTATATTATAAAAAAAAAGAATATTAACATAATAAGTTATGATCAGTTAAATATTTCTGAATTGACCTATGCATAAAAACCAGTTTATTCATTTTGCATATTTTAGGTAAATAGTCCGATTGTTCTTTGACAAAACTACTTTCAATCATTGTTCTTGATTATTCCTAATAATACTATGTAGAAAAATCGCACTAGGTAATAAATAACACTGTAGGAATATAGACAAAAACAATTTTTTCTCTCAAACAGTTTGAATTTCGACGCCGATAAACATCGTAACACGCTATGTGACGTCATTTTTCGGTTCGACCAATGGGAATGCGTTTTGCAAATTTGAATTTCGCGCGCATAATTTACGATTTTTGATTAAAGTTTTAAACAATTTAACACGAAATAAAGAAAAAATAATGGTTTAGATGTAATTTCAGGACCGTATTGTACCGAGGAAAAAAATAACAAGCAAATCTAAATCACATGCATATTCCCTATTGGCACTGGGAGCTACCAATTAATACTGAACCTTTGTCTCCTAGTACATATGAAGAGTAAATTGCGAAGTATAGCTGCTATAATAGTCATTATGTTTTTAGTTGCATCCAGTTAACTTTCGTTGTAAAAGCCATGTAAGTCTAGGTAAAAAGTCATACTTAGTTTAATTACAAAATAAGTGGAGATGAAAATATTTGTTGATATATTTACTTATCTGTGGCCGGAAAGCTTACGCACGGCTATATTGTAGCATTGTAAGGCACGCACACGATGCTGGATCATTCCTGTGACGTCATTTAAAAATCAAGTCCTATTTTGTCTGAGCTTTGTTTCGCCATAAATCCAGGCGTAAATATATAATGTGTTACGGTAGGAATAACTTCATCCATACCCGTCAAAATTATAACCCATCTTTTAACTGCGTTTTGGACGTCATCGGCGAAAAATCTGTAGAATTATATGTTATACATTTTCTAATACTAGGATTTGATGTAAAGGACGATGGTTTATATAAGCTGACTTTTCATCAGAGGTTCGCGAGGTAGCTAAGCGATGGATGGATTTCAAATCCCCTGATAGGATAACATGATTTTCATTGCTTTGTTTAATATAGCTTAGTTAGTTAAGCTACGTTTTTTTTTGTATGGAGGGATGCTATATGAGTATAGCGATCGGTGTAGCTATCATAAAATTTAACACACAGCCTCATCGCGGCGAACCACGGCCACTGATTTTCAGCGTGTCCCAATTAGACGAGTAGCTCGGTTGGGTGGTGCGTTGGCAAAATGAAATACGTAATACACGCTGAGCTTAGCTTCGACCTCGCAGACCGTTCTCTGGCAGAAATTGAGGAAGTAAATATTTTGTTACGGAAAAAAGTTCTTCGTAATCGATTTACATCGATTCGACTCAAATTCATACTTCGGTCCTAAAGCAACGACGAGGACATCTTCTTCATTCACACGGCCCTACGTAGTCGGTGCGCTTCAGTAGAGCAGCAGCGCGGGCGAGTGCGCGGGCGAGGGCGCGGGCGAGGGCGGCGGCGCGCGCGCGGCGGGCTCGGGCTCCGACTCGCACGCGTCGGTGGAGGCGGGCGTGGGCGGCGGCGGCCGGTTGCTGGCGCGGTAGTGGCGGTACGCGCGCCGCCGCCCGCCGCTCAGCGTGGCCGGCGACGGCGGCGGGTTGGCCGTCGGCCGCGGGTAGCGCCCGCACAGGCTGTCCGATGCTGATGCTGACGCGGACGCGGAAGCTGTCGTCCTGCGTCGACAGATAAGGAATCGGTTTAGCTTATGTGAGAAATGTTATACATAGTGAGTAGTTACATAATGTTACATATATTTTGTATTAACGGATTTTCTCACTGAGTCACCTACGTGTATATAATCTGAAGGTGGTAGAAATTTTTTGTGGATCGACTCTGGAGGCACAGCCGACATACCTATTTGTCTTACAATAGAAGTATTAAAATCTGTGTTCCGCTTTGAAGAGTGTGGTAAGGCATTATTTAAGTTTTCAGGCGTACTAATGAGCCTGTGGCTGACTACAAGCAAAAATCAGGTGAACTTTTGCTACTTCTATATTATAAAGAAAATGTTATTATCAGCATGTACGTTTTAGAACAACATGGTTTTTAAGGTCTTTTCTGACGGAAAATGTGTCGAGCGTATCATCGGTCGCGTCTGTTCAGTTTAATTAGATCTGTCACGAGTCTTGTCCTGCCTTGTAAAAAAATGTCAAAATACACGTGGCACGTGGCCGACCGGCTGATATGGGTTGACGGAAACGGAACAGACGTCGTATGCTCGACGCACTAACGCATCATTGGTTAGGTGTGAAAGGTTGAATGTTTTATTATATAAATCTGTTCTGGCATAACGCGATACCGATAATACGCGACGCATTTTCCGTCAGACATGCACCGACCCTATTACATGATAAAACTTCATTTATTTTAACAACTATATCGTGCATATTAGTTAATTAAAAAATGCAAGCGCTACTCACTCGGAGTCGATGACGGGCGGCACGCGCGCGCGCAGCGGCGGCGGCTTGAGCGGCGCGAGCGGGCGCGCGAGCGGCAGCGGGCGCGGCGGGCGGCGCGCGGCGCGGCGGTACCGACGCAGCGCCGCGCCCGCCGCCGCCAGCGCCGCGCCCGCGCCCGCCGCCGCGCCCAGCGCCGCCAGCAGCTGCGCGCGGCCGCTCGCCGCGCCCACCACCTGGCGCACGCACACATTTTATACTATAGATTAGTAAAATTTACTCACTCCTAACAAGAAAATGTTTACAAAAAGAAACACTTTGACAATTGAAATTGTCACTGTCATCTATTTTCGTGTTTGATAAATATTAAAAGAAAAAAGTTTTTAGATCATTTACTCCGCTGCACATTGTCCGCTGCGATTTCAAGTTTTTGCACCATTTATCGCGCATGTCGGCATTGTTCCGCGTAAATTATACCATGACAACCATTAAATGGCTGACAGAATTGTCAGCCGTTTAAGCCATTAAAATTCTTCCTTCCTCCTTCCTTCCATTACAAGACGGTAAGATATCAATACTTATCTATGCCGAACGCATTCACTTATTTTCATTAACATATTTTATAGCACTTACGATATTGCGTTTAACCGAATAAAATAAAAAAATACATTACATTTATTAAAAAATGTTCTAAAACACATTATTATATAACGATAGTTAAGCATGGCATAGTTATTTTAGGATAAAGTTATTTTTTTTCATAAAGTCCATAAATTATGGTTCTGACTAAAACAAAAATGAAGTACACATTGAGATATTTGCCGATCCGACTAGATCAAATCCGATGGCACCGGAGCTACCGCATTTGGCCAGCGTGTTAGAGTATGTTTTGGCTTTTACATTCTGCCAGGAATTCAGTTTCCAATAGAAAGGCAACAATTAGTTGACGACGTGTTTTCGCAAGCATAAGTTCGATCAGGTGACATTATGATAATTGAACACTCACTTGATCTTTCTGGACGTAGCCGCAAGCAGCGGGCGCTTCGTCGGTGCCGTCCTCGCAATGCTGGTGGCCGTCACACAGTAGTCGTGGCGCTAAGCAGAGTCTCTCGTCACATCTAAACAATTAAATATTCAATATTATTAAAAATAAACAAAAAAATCTAAATCAATTTGTTATTGTTTATCAGTGGCCGAAAGTTTAAAATAATAAGAAAATTAACAAGTTATAATAAATAAGTTGCAAATTAGTAGTAATGAAAACTGTATTTATAATTTGTTAATTTTCTACAAGTTTTTGCTAAATATCATTCGTATGTAATTTTCCTTCGTCCTATACATTTATTTATTTATGATTCCAGGTATTTTTCTCGGTAAAAAATCAAAATACCAATCTATAATCAACCCCAGATAGGATTAGATATTCCTACCTGAGGTCGGCCACAGAATCGCCGCCACTCCTGAGGACTAGCTGACTAGCTGGAACGTCTTGGAATAGTATGTCTCCCTTATCACACCCTTCGGAACACAGCAGCGTCTAACACTGCAGGCTATTAGGCAAAAATAGGTGGTGCCGCCGGAATCGAACCACAAAGGGTTCTATCACCTTCAAAACTTATATCATGGTGAGGATTGACTGACCTGAAGGCGTCGGGCAGCGGCGCGGCGGCGCAGTAGGCGCCCGCGGCGCAGGCGCCGAGCGCGGCGGCGCACTCGCCGTCGGCGCAGCGCAGGCCGCCCGCGCACGCGCCGCACGCCGCGCCCTCGTCCGACCCGTCCGGGCAGTCCACCTGCCCGTCGCACCTGGCGTACAAAATATTTCAGTAAGTGACAGAGAGAACATTTTGAAATAAATTGATCACTTTTTCCTACTGTTATTGTTTGAAAAGTCAAGGTCTTTGACCTCCATTTTTTAAATTATTTGTAAGCCTACTTTTAGTACGTATACTACAGGATATATGTATGTTAAAAGTAGACATTAAACGCCTTATCAATTAAATGTCTGCTCTAAGCTCTGTCTGCCTAACAATTATGGTATTTTTAATATTATCATCCTTAAAACTGTTCACTTATTGCCTTAGAGAAAGGCAGATTCTCTAGTATCTGATAAGATAGTATAAGATTACATTTTGAGAACATATTAATAGTGTTTATATAATATTGATAAAAGTACTTAAAATTCCATTTTCCCAAATTTTACTTAAACCATTACTTAACATTATTTTAAACATATGTTTGCTGGCACAAAAAGGTTATCTTTGCCTTTTTTATAACTTGACGACTGTCAGACATAAAGCGTGAACTTCCGGAAAACAATATGTTCTATTTCCTGTTACACCTTTTTTATTTGCAATACACACAGTTACATTTCTTTCGGTTTTTTAAGGGGAATAAATATAGTTTATTGTGTTGTAGACAATTCGGCAAACAGTCTTTCCTAATGAATACAAGATAATAATAGCGCTTCATACAGATCGCGAGGTGTATATTAACGGGATTCTTGCCTCCAGTTGTCGGGTATGCAGTGCGCGTCCGCTCGCTCGGCGTGGCACAGGAAGTGCGCGGGCGCGCAGGCGGTGCGCGGCGCGCAGGCGAGCGCGCAGCCGCACGCGCCGCCCGCCGCGCACGCGCCCGGCGCGCCGCCGCACGCGCGCCCGCCGTAGCACGGGTGCTCGCGGGACACCTGACACATCACGTTTTATTGCTTTCATTTGTGTTTACGCAAGTAGCGGGTCAAGGGGGCGCGGGGACGGAGGCCAACGACCGCGCACCGGGAGCATTGACCTCACCGGCGGCGCGAGGGCCAGTGCGCGAACATACCTCGGCATAGACGCACGCTCGACCGTCTCACCATTTTGTTACAATTTTATTGAACATTTATTGTATTTTTCAAACCGAAGACCGTTTTTTATTCTTGCACCAATACAAGAACCCAACTTGCAGCATATAACATAAGTTATGGTTCGAATTTGTTCCAAAAAAATCAATCAATCTTCAAATTGAAGCACCACAACAACATTGTTCATTCAATTTTATGCTCTCATTCCTTCACTTTTGTATTCATTTCAATTCATGCCTCCATTAATTTTAACACATCACGAAATACGACAGGCTAGGGCAGTAAGAAATTAAAGTGTGATATGCCAAATCAAATCTCTTTATTTGTGAACATAGGTCTTCCAGGTTGTGGGGTCCTTGGTTGACCGCTACACTCTTTTATTTAGTGTTGATTAATTTAAACGCGTGGATGTATTTAAAGATTTAATGTCCTTGATATTACTTGATGTTACTAATCCTACATGGAGCTTAATTAATGTATGATTAGTGAGCACGCGCGATCGCCTTGGTGCTAACGAACGTACTAACCTTTTGGTAACAATTAAAAAACCACGCGGCTCGCGTAAATTGCTGGCGCAGCAGAATGTACGACTTGCCTCGTACATGCTCCCACGCCGCAAAAGATGAGTTAGTGTTGATGGGATGCTATAAAGTGATTGAACAATATATTTTATCTACTATTGTTAGTAGATGGATTGATATAATATATGAAATTAATTCTATAATGAGTTACACCTAACACTTTCGTCACCGACAACGTACACTGCACGAAAAGCCGGTGACGTATATTTGTTTGATTTGTCGGCGTAAGAATTGTACCGCAGAGCCCTAACACCACAGTGCTTGTTTTCCTACCACCACTTACACTGCACTGATTGTTTACACTACACTGATTGTCAATTTCGCATCGAGGGGAGGTGGACTGCAGACTTGATCCTGCAGCCTCCCCCGCCGCCGATGTCACCGCTGCTGACGAACAATTGTTCCGAAGACGCTTTACCACCCAGATAATTGCCACTATGGTAATGACACTGATAATGACATACGTTACCGCATAATGATGTATATCATGGTTGTTAATGTCACTGTACAATGGCACAGTTTCTTTCATCTCGTTAATTTGCTTTTGAATTTTAATTAACGATTCTTTATGCTGGTTGATATCTTCTTGTGTAATGTTGGTGGGAGGAACAGGTACTGATATGTTAATTAAGTGATTTATTGCTGATAATTTAGGGACTTCCAGATCTGCTGCTTTTTTTTGATTTTTTGATTTTTGCTCTGATATGCAGACTACTCATGTCTTGCTTATGAGTGAGTACTGTAAGTAGTGTGCCTGTACGCGGCTCACGTAAATTGCTGGCGCAGCAGAATGTACGACTTGCCTCGTACACAGGTGTTCATATGGTTATATAAAGCGCGCTATATTCGACCCTTTTGGGTACACAAATAACATAATTTATAAGTCCTATTAGAAATCACTAAAAAAAAGAAAAATCATTATTTTGTTTGATTTGATGATCGACCTTGTGCACGGCGAGCGTGGCGACGAGCCGCGCGATGTGCGGCACGGGCGAGGCGGGCGCGTCGCGGCGGTGCAGCGGCACGCGCATGAGCGCGCGCTCGGCGCCGCCGCCCGCCCAGTACAGCGCGCCGCCGTACGCCGCCAGCGACGCCGCCGCGCCGCCCTGCCACACCACGCGCCTGCCGAACAGTTAACGGAGGTTATGGTGTAGATTGGTAGACGAAGTAAGAGTAGCTCTCTGTAGTTCGCCACCGGAGGCACCACCACACCTATTTGTACCTAATAAGGGCAGTGTCTAATGCACCAGCATTTAGCACCACTGTGTTCCATTAAGAGGTGTGAAAAGGGGGACGTTTCCTTGTAGTCCTAAGGAGTAGCAGCTACGAATGTATGGCTAACCTTATATAGGCCTCTAACATATGTATTTTTCAAACGGGCCTTCAGGGCCAAATCCGAAACTATAAGGATTAGCTAAAAATGCTGAAAGGAATTACGAGGCCGATTTTGATAAAAACTAGGACTGCATCATTACTGTTTTAAAATAACATTTTCCCTAGCCGGGACTCGAATGAAATCATTTTGAAAAAAATACACCCTCTATATTATTCCACTATCTGATAGTGTTGCTTATAAGGATCAAGATCTGGAAAGTAATGATAAATGACAAACTAAAGAAAAAACCTCAATTTTAAGAAAATACATATGTTTTTCATATTAATTTGGCAGTTAAGTTCCCGCCATTCATCAATTTTTGCTCAATGTTTCAAATCAATCGGATGCGGACGTTTTGTTCTCCAAGAATTTATATTTTTATGTCCGACTTAATTAAGGTTATTTTCAGGACCATTATAATACATTTAACTTGCTATAGGCGGAGTTTTGTTTAATACAGATGTAAACTTGACAATTTGCGAGAATGACTTTTTCGAGTCAAATCAGAGTGATTAGTAAACAAAGAGATATAAAAAATCATATTTAACGTTGAAACGAAGTTGTAAACAACAAACAATAAGAATTTACTATTTAATCAGTTATCTATTTTTATTAAAAAATAAATCCTAAAGACGGCGGTAACTTATTTGCCAAACTATTACTTTCTCACACTAAGTCTTATGTCATGGTCATAACATCGAATAATTACTTAATTAACCAACAAATTCTTCAATGGTAGGACTTATGTATGTTTCTAAAGAATTATACATAAATCATTTGTTATATAATCCTTAAGGATTAGTATGCCCATTTATGAAAAAATATGTATTTTCTTCAAAATGTTCCTTTTCCTTTAATTTGTTGCATAACATTACTTCCCAGAAATTGATCCTTATAAGCGACACTATCAGATAGAGGAATAATATAGAGGGTGTATTTTTTTTTAATATGAACTCGTTCGATTCCCGGCTAAGGAAAAAAATATTAAAAAAAACTAATGATGCAGTTTAAGTTTTTATCAAAATCGGTCTCGTTACTCCCTTCAGCATTTTTAGCTAATCCTTATAGTTCCAGATTTGGCCCTGAAGGCCCATTTGAAAAATTCACCCTGTATATGTAAAGAACGTAACCCAATAAGTAAGTAAATACCTGTTACTTCCGTCGAGATCGACGGCGTGTATCTGTCGCGCGACGGCCCAGTACACGGCGCCGCCCGCCTGCTCGACGGTGAGCGCGGTGACGTTGGCCGCGCGCGCCAGCTCCGTGCGCGCCGTGCCGTCCACGCTCGAGCGCATTATCGTCCCTAGACCCGCGTCGCTCCATACTAACAATCTGAAATTTCTTCTTCTTTTAAAAATATATTCTCGACAACAGCAGCCGTCTTATAAACTTTAAACTTTGAGTTTTCGCTCAAAAACTTTCGAACTGAAAGTGTCAAAAAATGAAATAGTGCTACAACGCCGAAACAGTTGTTTGTCCGAGCGACGAATCAAATATTAATAATTACTATTGGAAAGACAATTGGCTTTTTATGTAAAATATATCTTACTAGCTGACCCGGCAAACTTTGTACCACCTCAGACTCTATTTATGAAATATATTTCATATTTACTCACCTTTTAAACCTTCCCTGGACTTCCACAAATTGTTTTAGACTAACGAACAGCAATTGATTTTTATATACAGGGTGAATTTTTCAAATAGGCCTTCAGGGCCAAATCTGGAACTATAAGGATTAGCGAAAAATGCTGAAAGGAGTTACGAGGCCGATTTTGATAAAAACTAAAACTGCATCATTACTTTTTTAAAATAACTTTTTCCCCAGCCGGGAATCGAACGAGTTCATTTTGAAAAAAAATACACCTTCTATATTATTCCACTATCTGATAGTGTTGCTTACAAGGATCAAAATCTGGGAAGTAATGATAAATGACAAACTAAAGGAAAAGCCTCAATTTTAAGAAAATACATATTTTTTATATTAATTTGGCAGTTAAGTTCCCGCCATTCATCAATTTAAACATTTCGCGTATTAACAATTTTTTGGCTTAATGTTTCAAATCATTCGAAATGGACGTTTTGTTCTTCAAGAATTTATATTTTTATGTCCAACTTAGTTAAGGTTACTTTTAGGACCATTATAATAGATTTAACTTGCTATGGGCGGAGTTTCGTTTAATACAGATGTAAAATTGTCAATTTCCGAGAATGTCTTTTTCGAGTCAAATCCGAGTGATAACTAAACGAAGAGATATAGAAAATCATATTTACTGTTTATACGTAGTTATAAACAACAAAAAATTGCAGTGATAGCCTAGTGGTTAAGGAACACGGCATCTCGATCGAGGGGTCCGAGGTTCAAATCCCAGGCACGCACCTCTGATTTTCAAATTTATGTGCGTATTAGAAATTAATTATCACTTGCTTAAACGGTGAAGGAAAACATCGTGAGGAAACCTGCCTACCTGAGAGATTTATAATAAAAAAAAAATCTTAAAGGTATGCGAAGTCTACCAATACGCACTTGGCCAGCGCGGTAGACAATGGCCTGATCCTTCTCATTCTGAGAGGAGACCCGTGCCCAGCAGTGGGACAGTAATGGGTTGATGATGATGATGATGATGATGATAAACAACAAACAATAACAATTTACTATTTAATCACTTATCTATGTTTATTAAAAAATAAATCCTAAAAACGGCGGTAATTTACTTGCCAAACTATTACTTTCTCATACTAAGCCGTATGTCACGGTTATAACATCGAATAATTAGTTGATTAACGAACAAATTCTTCAATGGTATGACTTACGTATGTTTCTAAAGAATTACACATAAATCATTTGTTATGTATAATCCTTAAAGATTAGTATGGCAATGGTATGGAAAAATATGTATTTTCTTCAAAATTTTCCTTTTCCTTTAATTTGTCACATAACATTACTTCCCAGAATTTGATCGTTATAAGCTTCGATCACTAATAAGAACTAGATACACAATCCCATACAAAAATGAACTTAAAAAGTGGCGTCAAATTTACAAAGAAAAAAAAACATTAAAATTTTACGACCGTGGTTTGTCACTTGGACAAGGAATAAGTGGAGACGAACTGTCATTACTTTTAATATTTTTATTAGGTCGAAGTAATTAATTTTAATGAACATAATAATAATTTATCAATGAAAGTAAGTAATATCACAATTTATTATAATAAAAATATAACTTTAAAATTCAAAATATAACCAAATACAAGTAATTTAATTAAAAAATCAACAAGCTGTTTACGCCGTTATCCAACGAAATAGATTGCCCACGATTAAAAAATATGTAGTAAACCAACATTTATTTCAATTATTTTTACCCGACTGCCAAGGATCAATGACCCGAGTGTCTTTAGATAGGTGTTAGAAAAAAAAAATCAAGATGGCGGATTTTTGGCGCGAAATAGTAATATTTCAAAAAAAGTAACCGAACGTATCGAGTAGGGTATCAAATGAAAGGAAATTAAACGGAAATTATAAAAACATATTTGTATATATATAAAATAGCAAGGTGATTGACTGGTTAAATGATTTCTTTTTAATTTTTCAGAAATCAACGTACAGCCAAAACAGCTTAATTTAGAGTTCTGAAATTTTGCACATGGGTTCGCTATATAGCGTAAATAAGTACTAAGAAAGGCCTTTTGGAAATTCTACCCCTAAGAGGGTAAAACAGGGGATGACAGTTTTTGTCAAATCCTTTAATTTTAAAGCAACTATTGTAAAATTTAGTATTTGGCTTTCTGGATAGGAATAAAGACACACCTGGAAAGGGATGAATCTTTCTGAAAAATCAACCCCATAGAGGGCAGAATAAGGGTTAAAAGTTAATTTGAACAACCGTAAATTTTGAAGCAAACATTATGAAATTTTGTATTTGGCTTGTTGGATAAAAATAATGAAATTCTACCCCTAACGATGTAAAATAATTACTAGAACTTTGAATTACTGAAGTTACATATTCTATAAAGCGTAAATGGTGGATGTTTTTCCGAAATAGTAACGTTTTAAAAAAAAGTTAACCAAACCCATGGAGTGGGGTATCAAAATAAAGGGAATTAAAAGGAGATTACACATATATTATATGACATATACATACATCGAGGTTACTGTCTGAATAAATGCGTAAGTTGCTGCGCCAGACACCAACGTAAAGGGAAACCGCTGAACTTTAGCGTGCTGGAATTTTACACATAGGTTCTTTATATAGCGTAAATGAGCACTACGAGGATAAAATAGGAAAATATTGTTTGAACATCTTTTGTTTTTGAAGCAGATACCTATTATGAATCTTTTATTTGGCTTTCTTGCTAAAAATAATGAAACGCCTATTTCACTGTTTTTGAAAATTCTACTTCAGCCTTTATAGTGCAAGTCGGGTTTTTGATTTTTTAATTAAATTACTTGCTTACTTTGTAGTGACAGAAATCCGTTGTATATTTTTTGTTAAATTTAGATTTTCTTCCAACACCTATCTTAGGACATTTGGATATTTGAGACGAATATAATGACACCTTAACTGTCGAAATTCACCCAGCCGTTTGTTAGATCCGAGGGAATAAAATGCAGTGCAGCTAAAGTCCGCTTATAAAGATACATACAAGATACGTGCAAAAAACATAACCGGCATAATTGGCAGTCGAGTAAAAATAAAAATACGGAATCAACAGGATGCCATTAATTCCCTTGAATAAAGTGAGTTTATTGGAAAACAGTCTTTTCGATGGATTTTTATTTCTTTTCCGTATCTTTTTTGGCTATGTTAAATCAATCTTGTTTTAGTGTATCGTTCGACAA
This sequence comes from Epargyreus clarus clarus, assembly GCA_014595695.2. Taxonomy (NCBI): domain Eukaryota; kingdom Metazoa; phylum Arthropoda; class Insecta; order Lepidoptera; family Hesperiidae; genus Epargyreus; species Epargyreus clarus. The sequence continues at coordinate 217,486 of JACTTY020000152.1, read as the reverse complement.
TAGACTTTATTATAATAATTCTATGACTATTGTCGCGGCAGTTGGATGAAAAGACATCATAAAATATATTAAATAATAATTTACTTAATAATTTAATTTTACACATTTACTATTTACATTTGGTATCTAAAACCTTTGCCTAACCTTTAAGGTAATACAGGCATATGTTTGATTATTATACAAAACAAATATTTTTATAAAACAAAAAAAAAGAAAAAAAAAAAAAAAGAAAAAAATATAAAACAATAGCGTCTCCATTCAAGTTAGAACAGAGTCAACATGTTACCCGAACAAATCAAGTGGGCATGCAATAGTAAGAATTGCACGTTTAGTAACAGACTTTACAATTTAGATGGTTTATACATTCTGTTGATTTTTGTTGATAATTTTTAAAACTTAAAAATAAATTATTTACGAACGAAATAGCAGTATTTATGATTGAGTGATAGCAATTGCCTACTTATAATAATAAAATACTTACCGAAAATACGATATTCCATCCTTTTTTAGCGTCCTAGACGTGTGATTTTTGCAGTTTTTAACGAGCACCGAGGCGTGTTTATTATCCGATCGTTCAAACACTACTAACCTAAAAGCGCATCCAAATGTCTATTTGGGTGCTCTTTTCGTCGCGCCGTTTTTTGTCGCTGATTGTGTATCTAGTTTTTATTAGTGATCGAAGGTTATAAGCGACACTATCAGATGGTGGAATAATATAGAGGGTGTAATTTTTTTCAAAATGAACTCGTTCGATTCCCGGCTAGGGAAAAAAATATTTTAAAAAACGAATGATGCAGTTTTAGTTTTTATCAAAATCGGCCTCGTAACTCCTTTCAGCATTTTTCGCTAATCGTTATAGTTTCGGATTTGACCCTGAAGGCCCGTTTTAAAAATTCACCCTGTATATAGATAATACCTTCGTATTATAATCAATATTAGATTTGCATACCATGTGAATTAAATTAAATAAGTCCACCTTTTAGTTTGATGAAAGGCGAGATATCGCGGCATCATTTTCTCCCCGCGCAGGATGACGCCAACCGACGAGTTGTTCTCTATGGACGTCGCATTGATAGAGTCGGTGTCGAGGCAGGTCCAGTAGAGCGCGCGGCCGAGTACGTCCAACACCATGTGGAACGGCCGCGAGAGCCCGCTAACTACTGTCGCGGAGTCTGTCGACACCGAAGTAGTAGAGTACGTGATGCCCACGCGACGTATTGAATGGGACTCGTCATCCATCCAGTATAAGTGTCTATGATTTAAAAAATACTCGATTATTAAATATATTAAATATTGCTATTATTTCCATGTGACTGTAGAAAACTTTTGAAGTACAAAATCGAAAGACGAAGTACAAATCGATTAAGACATCCATGGACCGTTTCCATGGGTCGTGTCAACCGAATTAGACACTGCAAGGTCAACTCAAAAGCAAACTGTTATTTAATAATCACTGGTACTCACTTGTTAATAGGATCGTATTCAATAGTTCTGACACTCTTTAGCCCAGTGAGTGGTATGATGGAATCGTAACATTCGTTATTCGCAACCAGTATTCGACCGATAGAATTCTTCTGAGCGAACAATAAGTATTCTTCCGGTTCTGGAATACAAAATTAATATTATACTTTCCAAGTTATTTAACTTTTCGTGTATGGGATGTGTAAATATAATTAATTGAATTAGAAATAAATTAATATTCAGTTGTAAATAACAAACAGGATACATTAGACAAATTGGCGCATTGGGAATCCAAGTACATTAAAGACTCGAGGACCAGTTTTGTAGATGCATAAGCTGCATAAGCTATTTAGTCGTAGTTTATAGCGACTTTATTAAGCAATGATTAATAAAAGAATAAATGGCAACAAGTTGTCAAATGAAAATAATGTTATTATTCTTATTTTAATATTTTTAAGGCTTTCTGACACTAATCTCAAAAACGATACACTAAAATAAGATTGCTTAACATAGCCAAAAAAGATACGGAAAAAAAATAAAAATCCATCGAAAAGACTGTTTTCCAATAAACTCACTTTATTCAAGGGAATTAATGGCACCCTGTTGATTCCGTATTTTTATTTTTACTCGACTGCCAAGGAAGGGTTATGTTTTTTGCACGTATCTTGTATGTATCTTTATAAGCGGACTTTAGCTGCACTGCATTTTATTCCCTCGGATCTAACAAACGGCTGGGTGAATTTCGACAGTTAAGGTGTCATTATATTCGTCTCAAATATCCAAATGTCCTTAGATAGGTGTTGGAAAAAAATATACAACGGATTTCTGTCACTACAAAGTAAGCAAGTAATTTAATTAAAAAATCAAAAGCCCGACTGGCTAAAACTACTACTACTACTATGGCTGAAGTAAAATTTTCAAAAACAGTGAAATAGGCGTTTCATTATTTTTATCAAGAAAGCCAAATAAAAGTTTCATAATAGGTATCTGTTTCAAAAACAAATGTTCAAACAATATTATCCTATTTTATCCTCGTAGTGCTCATTTACGCTATATAAAGAACCTGTGTAAATTTCCAGCACGCTAAAGTTCAGCGGTTTCCCTTTACGTTGGTGTCTGGCGCAGCAACTTACGCATTTAGTCAGACAGTCACCTCGATGTGATATGTGTGTAATCTCCTTTTAATTTTCTTTATTTTGATACCCCACTCCATAGGTTTGGTTAACTTTTTTTGAAATATTACTATTTCGCGCCAAAAATCCGCCATTTTGATTTTTTTCTAACACCTATCTAAGGACACTCGGGTCATTGAGATGAATATAATGACACCTTAATTGTCGACATTCATCCAGCCGTTTGTTAGATCCGATCAAATAAATAAAGACAAACATACAAGATACGCGCGAAAAACCCTTCCTTGGCAGTCGGGTAAAAATAATTGAAATAAATGTTGGTTTACTACATATTTCTTTAGTCGGCGGCAATATATTTCGTTGGATAACGGCGTAAACAGCTTGTTGATTTTTTAATTAAATTACTTGTATTTGGTTATATTTTAGTTTTAAACTTATATTTGCATTATAATAAATTGTGTCTACACATTACTTTCATTGATAAATTATTATTATGTTCATTAAAATTAATTACTTCGACCTAATAAAAATATTAAGTGATAATTTATAATAACCGTAATGACTGTTCGTCTTCACTAATTCCTTGTCCAAGTGACAAACCTGTCAAAGTGATAGCTTATGACAACTAGCTTATGTCGTAAAAATTTAATGCTTTTGGTAAGCAGTTTTTGAAAAACAACTTTAAATAATTGTGATAAGGTTGATTTTGCATTAATTTTAGATTCTGTCGCTTAGAATTTTATAAACACGTTTGACGCCACTTTTTAAGTTCATTTTTGTATGGGATTGTGTATCTAGTTCTTATTAGTGATCGAAGCATGGCAACCATATTTATGACGTATCATATTGAGCGCGAGTGTTAAGCCCGCTCCACATTCTCGCGAGAATCTCGCAAGAATCCCGCGAGAACGCGAGAAAAGCCCGATTCGTATTGGTTCCACTTTCTCGTTTCTCGTGCATTTCTCGCGAGAATGTGGTAGAACCCTTCGAAGGTGGTAGAACCCTTTGTGGTTCGATTCCGGCGGCACCACCGCCACACCTATTTCTACCTAATAACAGCAGCGTTAGGCACTGCTGTGTTCCTGTTTTGAAGGGTGTGGTAAGGTAAGGTAGACTTTTCCGAGGCGTTCCAGCTTAGTCCTCAGGGGTAGCGGCGCATCTGTGGTCGTACTCAGGTAGGTATATCTAATCCTATCTGGGGTTGATTACAGATGTCCATGAGCGGCAGTAGCCACTTACCATCAGGTGGACTGCATGCTCGTCTGCTACTCCTATATTATAAAAAAAAACATGTGGAGCGGGCTTTACCGCTGCAGGTGATGTTGTCGCGGTTGAGTCTGTAGTGCGCGGGGCAGGCGCAGCGGTAGTCGGCGTTGGGCAGCGGCAGGCAGAGGTGCGCGCAGCCGCCGTTGTCGGCCGCGCACTGCGCCGCGCCGCGCCCGCCGCCCGCCGCGCGCGCCACCGCGTGCAGCTCCGAGATGTAGTCCAGCCCGCCGTGCACGCGCGCGCGCGAACCGCCGTCGCGCACGCTGCCCGACTCTATCACGCCTGGAACCGACCGAACGGAGGCATTCGATGTAGCTCTAGTGATGGTTCACGATCTAATTCCATAAATAATGGAGTCGCTTTGCAATACGTTGTTGGGCATCCCGATTAGATACGACATAACCAATAGTACATTTTAATTTAAAAACTATCGTTATAAACATAGTTTAAAAACGAAGGGAAAGTGGGAAAACTTATTGATGGATAAAGAAAAGATAAATATATCAGTCTAAGAAAATCTATAAAATTATGGGACAAAATCTCGAATACTACTAAAACTCCTCGACACTTCAACCTCCGATATCTGTGAGCGATACTGACAAGAAGAAAAATAATTTCATATATTTCAGTTTTAGTGTAATACAATAAGGATGCTACTTATACACGCCGTTCAACACAATTCCATTACACAACACCATACAAACTCACCAGTGTTCCAATCGCCCCAATATATCCTATCGCCGTATATGGTGAGCGCGTACGGCATGGGGATGTTGTCGACGAGCAGGGCGCGCGCGGTGCCGTCGAGGCGCGCGCAGGCGATGGCGGAGGGGTCGAGCGCGGCCCAGCACAGCGCGCGCCGCTCGCCGTCCAGCGCCAGCGCGTGCACGCGCCCCACCTGCTCCACTAGCGCCGCGGCGCCCGAACCGTCCATCGCCGCGCGCTTGATGCACTTCGAACCCAGCTCCGACCAGTACATGTAACTGAGCGATACGAATCTTAAAGATTACGATTCCAAATGGCAGTATGCGCTCGTGGCGACCTCCCGCTTCTCGACGAGAGATGGCGCCACGAGTATTCTGAATCACGCAATGTCGGAGCACGGCCGCTCCCCGGGCATGATCACCTAGCCCGGCGGGAGATCTCCCTTTGCCAAACACTTAACCTTTAATTAGGCGCGCCAAAAAAGTTACGTTATTAGTCGCGCGGAGTCGATAGTTACCGGAGAACACAGCACAGAACAGTTACAAGGAGTTAGGAAGCTACCAAAAATTCCCACTTGCTAGCGTAAAAAACAAAAAAGTTAACTATAATGGAAAATCACTTGGGGTCAGGCAGATTCCGTGCGCCTAATTAAAGGTTAATAAAGCACACGTTAAAATTATTTTATTAAATCATCATATAGCCTTGTGGTTGAAACTAAGAATAAGAAGAAAAAGAAACTTGTACCCTGCAATGAAACAGTAATAAACTATTTTATAATTATATCTATTTCTCTGACCCATTTAGCATTTTGAAATTAAGAATAAGAAAAAAAGAGACATGTGCCTAAAGTGAAACAGTAATGGGCTATTTTATTATTATATCTGGTTATAATATCTATTTCCTCGAACCATTAAGCGTCAAAGTTTAGGTACATAAACTTACCCTTTTCTAGGGTCCAGTACAATGCTTTTAGGTTTCTTGAGGCCCTGCCAGATAAGAGCTCTGCGGCTGGACCCGTCGAGACGCGCTACCTCAATGCGCTGGGCTGCCGTGTCCGTCCAGTAGATGTTTTGGCCAGACCAGTCTATTGCTAATCCTAAAAAGACAGTTATTTTTTTTTATTTGAGAGCCATAATATTATAACAAATAAAATTTAATTTTTTATTTGTTCATAATAAGAATATCAACAGAAATGTAGCCCAACAAACGACAAAAAAATGGTGAGTGGAATAATTAAAAGCTGAAACAATCACGAATGGATGGATACATTTTAAGAAATAGTGACGTTCTAATTTCAATAATACCTTCAACCAAGCCCGTCCACTCCAAAATCCTTTCAGTATTACTGCCGTCTATGGAACATCTGTTAATACTTTTCGTCTTGCTGTCAGACCAGTATAGTTTAGAACCAGATACATGAACAGCTAACGCACTGGAAAAGAAATGTTTTCACAAATATGCTCATAACATAATAAGTTAAACTTGGCTAAAACTTGAGCCAAATTTATTCATTTAATTTCTATTCAAAAAAATGTTTCTTACCTGACTTCTTTCAAATCTTTGATGGGTAAAATGGCGTCGTTATTTTCATTTTCAATACTAATCCTGCCGATCACATTTTTGCGACTATAGATGAGAAATGCTTCTGGTTCTTCGCAGGTCTTCTTGTCGTTTCCAAGTTCCAGACCTAATAATGGGAGAAGATTTAGTTATGCTTGATTAGGGTAATCTACAGTGATTTTCACTGATTTATACACATTTAATTTCATTGTGTTTGGGGGCCCCTCAGGATCGGGGGCCCGGGGCGGACCGCACCTTCCGCCCCCATCCATAGTCCGCTAGAGGATCTATACATAATTATAATAAGATTGTCACTTGAATATATTTTCAAAAAAGTAGCTAACTCTGTTGTCTATTGGTTTATTTACGTGTTTGAATCAAATAAAAAAAACACATTCATCTCAATGCTTCAACAGTATATTCATAGTCCATATCTTCATGATGATGCATAAAACAACTTGATGGATACATGGTGTTGTATAATATGCATTATATTCTGAGTCCACGCGAAAAAAGTCTCTGTAATATTGTACATTAGACCATTGTCCAATTGTTGACCACTCACCCAATGGGCAACTACACACATAGTCGTCTGGACGATTGAAGCACAGGTGCGAGCAGCCTCCGTTGTTGTCGTAGCATCTGTTCCAACCCAACGACTCGCCGAGTCGGAATGCTTTTACACCCATCATATTAGCCATCTGTTCCACTACTGCTTGCCTTTCTCCACCTAAAAAGAAATAGCTATATGTATAACACACATGTTCACAATGACACACACAATGTTATATCACATATTACCAACACAAGAGGTTTAAGTATAGTTAGTGGTAATCATTAGCGTTTTGCTTATTCGAGGGAGGTACAACCCCCAGTCTTATGCACTCCTAGTAAACCCTTATATTGTAACACCCATTACAATTCTGATTAATTAGAAATAAGTGTAATTATTGTCACTACATTCAAGCCATGAAGTGTTCCTCTATTGTTTGTATTACAGCAAAGGAAATTGTATATTCCATTTAAAAATCGTCTTACCCATTATTTTTTTAATCATATGTGTAAATACAAAAAACTCACCAGTGTCCTTATTTATGCGGTCCAAGGTTCGCCGTTGCATATCAGTCCAGTAAAGGTGCTGTCCTAACAAAGTTAGGCCGAATATATGTAGTATATCACTGTTGTGCAATTCTTGCCTATTAGAACCATCCATATTGGAGACCTGAAAATGAAGTTACTATTTTGAATCATTGAGCAACTATGGTTGTCATGGTTTTCAAATTTTTTTTTTCATGTTCTACAGCTCTTAATATATTTGCTTATCAGTCCTACTTGAAAACTAAAGCAGACCTAGAACAGAACTGTATATGTCATTTTTACTAAGGCTGAGGAGTAAACTAAGGTCGATCAACTTATTCTGTGAGAGACCGGTATCGCGATTGCTCTGATACATGGGACTTCTAAGGTATTTATTACATAAAATAATTTTGTATTATTATATAAAAAAAATATTTGCGAGAATAGAATATGTGAGACGTTAAACTCTAGAACATGAAATTAAACATATCTTACTTCAATCTTATGCGTCCTGGCATCACCCCAATACAGCTTGTTGTTGACGGTATCTAAGGCGATCCCGTTGGGCCAGGTGAGTTTCTCAGAGAAGAGTAGCATTCTGCCGCTGCCATCCAGGTTGGCGCGCTCTATCTTCGGCTTCTTCTCGTTCCAGTCCGACCAGAACATCCAGCCCGCGGTCGGGTGCAGCGCTATCGCACGTGGGTCGTACAACTCGTCGTGGATAATGACCTGCAATATGGGGAATGGGCATGATGACAGTATTCAAAAAATCAAAGGATAAATGATTTAAATAAAAACAATATATTGAAAAGATTCTCAAAAATGACCCAGTTTAAAAAAAAATCTTTAAGATTTATTATATTTTCAATGAAATAAAAGTATAAAATAATGACGTCATTTTTGGGTATGTCATTGAATTGCTTGAACTTTTGTATGCGATGTTCTAATGTGACGTCACCAACGGACGCCATGACCCCCGCGAGCGTTTTCGCGTTTAATTCAAAATAGGTATAAAAAGATAGTATTGTTTTCGTTAATACTGAATTTATTGCCGTATAATACGATTATTGGAATCATTAGTCAATGTACGTAACATTATAGAGCGGGTTTTCAAAATTTGTTATTTATTATTATTATCATAACTCAACTCTAACTCTCTAACTCTAACGCGGCTTCTCGATCGAGGGGTCCGAGGTTCAAATCCCAGACACGCACCTCTTATTTTCAAATTTATGTGCGTATTAGAAATTAATTATCACTTGCTTAAACGGTGAAGGAAAACATCGTGAGGAAACCTGCATACCTGAGAGATTTATAAAAAAAATCTCAAAGGTATGTGAAGTCTACCAATACGCACTTGGCCAGCGCGATGACTACATCTGCTTGCAACAACTTCAGAGCCAACTAGCAGTTTGGCGCGTACGGCAGCTTACATAATTATGGGGCTATCCACTTAGACATTGCCTTGCAGGTCAATGTAACTCAACCAATACATACACCTTGTTCCTAACACAGGCCAAATTCTACATTTAGATCGAAGAAGACCTTATATCACAGATATAGAACTAAGAAGCCATAAAACATAGATCATTTACCTTTCTTGAGCTTCCATCGAGTTTTGCCACTGTAATAGTATCAGACACGGGATCCGTCCAGTAGATAATCCTGGCTATTGGGTCAATAGCTATGCTATCTGGTACTCCACTGCTGTGTATCACTACAGATTGTTCGCTGCCATCTAAACGAGCTTTTGATATTGTTTTGGACTGGAATATAAATTGCATACATAAAATAATAATACAGTATAAATTTACATGGTATTGACATAATCTTACATTCAGATATATTTAAGAACTGGCTATTAGTAATAATAAAATATACCAATGTTTCACAAATTTCTTATTGAAAGTTAACATACTTATATATAGTAATTGATTTAACAAATAGGTTTAGTTATTGTAAGGAGTATACAAATAATATAAATAAGTTCAAAACACTAATTACCAAGCTATCTGCCCAATAAATGTACTCAGTCTTAGGGTCAAAATCAACAGTTAAGGCTCTCTTGAGATCCTTCAGTGGCAGTGTATATGGTGTGAAGTCGGGGGAGTCCAGTGATATCCTGGAGATTGTTGAGCGTTGCGCCACCAACAGTAACGACTGGGGGCTGTTGTAGCAAGTTGTATTGCTACCCTCCTTTAGTTTCACGCCTGTAGGACACGCACATACATAACCTGGAATATAAAATACAAAGATGTTATAGATGCATTAAGGTTTATTTACATAAAAATACTTGCAGATTTCAAGTGGACCTCATTCAACTACAAAACCTTTAATTAAATAGCAAATAAGCTTATAGTCCACGTGATGATACTTGACTACTTCCACCAATTAACATTTGGCATTAACATAAGAATCCTATCTGAGAACTATGTTTGGAGGAAAGTCTCAGATAAGTACGTTGATATAAAGAAAAGGTATGTGGTATGACCCAGAAAGGGATCTACCACATTTGAGAACTTCTGAGAGTTCTAATACTGAGGGAAAAATACATAACCCTTAAATTAGACATCTTTTTACATACCTGGGGCAGTAGGAGCTAAAAGGCACAAGTGGGAACATCCCTCATTATTGTTCTTACAGGGATAGTCACCAGGGGGCACCATCTGCCTGCTTTCATCGTACACTTTGATGTCTACAGGGACCGGGTCTGACTTTATGAGGTTTTTGATCGGACCATTTGTTGATATGTCCCATGTATGGATTTCCCTGTGGATAGAAGATCTAATTATAATAATAATAAATAAAGAGGTCAAATTTGCCACTTTTAAAATTACCTGTACAGTGGCGGCCATTGAAACACATAAATAATAAGAATAATGTTTTCTATACCCCTAGGACGTGTCCTGTGTCATACTATGATGGATTTATTATTAAGAAGCCTGGCTGGGGATTGAACCTGTAAGACACTGTGTGTCATACCAGTGGGGTGATTAACAATTATCCATAAACCACTACATTGGCTCCTAGACAAGCAATAAATAAATAATGCAATATGGAGGTCCCATTCCAGGCTATTCCAAAAATTACTTACCAAGTTTTCCAGTCCGTCCAATAGAGTTTATCATTAAAAATGGCAAGAGCATATGGATATTCTAAACCTCCTTTGACCACCCTTCTTCTATTACCACCATTAAAATCTATCACATCAACAAACTGGAGTTTCGCATCAACCCAGTATATTAAGTTATTAGTGTAGTCAACCGTGATACCATTTGGCCAAAAAATATTCTCTTTAACAATAACTTTTCTAGTAGAAGGTTCTCCATTCATTCCAGATCTCTCTATTTTAGGGATTTCACCCCAGTCCGTCCAAAACATTAACCTGAAAACATAATATTCACATTTTATCTATTATTATTTTTATACACTATCAATATTATATACTTTTGAGTATTGATAGAACAAGTTAGTAATATAATATAGGAAGTTGACAAATGTTTTTTTTTAATTTATTTTGATAGTAACTGGCATTGAACGAAATCAAAATAAATAAAAAAGCAATTTTGACAAAAAGGAGTTGGCTGATTTTCGAATTAAGGTATCAATGTAGGTGTAGAATGTCTTTTTTGTGAAAAATGTAAATACATACCCATCCTTTGGAACAACTGCTATAGCCCTAGCTAAGTCTACTTCCGACCAAAATAATACTTTCTTATATTTGTGCTCTATACTTATAACTTCTATCCTATTAGTTTCTCCATCGGTCCAATATATTTTATCAGTGTACCAATCTATTGCTATGCCGGTTGGTGTAATTAGACCTTCTGATACTATTCTTTGCTGTGGATTTAAAGAGATGTTATTAATTCACTAAATTCAAATACTTTTGATCAAATCATATAACTTTTGTCACTACTGGTACAGGATCTCTAGTATAGTTTTCATCATTTATTACTAACAAGCTGATTTTTCGTGAGTAGCTTCGTTTCGACAAGACGCCCAACATTTTTCCTTACAGCAATGTTGGTAAATGGTAGCTTGATGGGGCAGCAAGGATAAAATATGTTGACCGGACGAATTCTAAAAATTTATTACTAACCAAATTTTTCTTTGTTAATTATCAAGATAATTATTTAAATAACGTGAAAAAATATTTGTCCTACAAAATATAAGGTTTTTATTAAGGCGTCCCCCCTCTCCAACATGTATCATAAACAAGGCCATGAAAAATAATTACTAACCAGCTGATTTTTTTTTTATTGGCTGTCTACCATTTACATAGTCTACCATGCACATTGTCCTACAAATTACATGGTATGTCATCTCGGACCTACACTTAAAAGTTGTAGTACTAATACTTAATGTAAAAATAATTAGTATCAAGCTGAGTGTTCCAGAATAGCTTCGTTTCAATGAGACGCCCAACAAATTCTCGTACGAAAGTTCTCGATTGTGGTTTATAACTAAAATAATAGGGATGAAATATGTTGATTTGACGAATCAAAAAAAAATATTACTAACCGATTTTTTTTTTATTAATTATCGAGACAATTATCTAAATAACGTGAAAAAATATTTGTCCCACAAAATATAAGGTTTTTTTTAAGGCTTCCCCCCTCTCCAACATGTATCATAAACAAGGTCATGAAAAATAATTACTAACCAGCTGATTTTTTTTTTATTAGCTGTCTAACATTTACACAGCTTACTACCCACATTGTCCTACAAATTGCGAAGTACGTTATTCCAGTCCGCCAGTTTTATAGTTTATTTATATTATATTATAGTTAAATTACAAATCTTGTAGGATTAATAAAAGTTACCCTTTTTTTTGTAGGACATTGTTTTATTTAGATAAAAATTATATTATCCTATCACGTGATACCTTTGTCCTACAGTTACTAATAAAAAAAATAATCCTGCGGAATTAACATCTTTTCAGCGTAGGTCCGAGATGACATACCATGCAATTTGTAGGACAATGTGCATGGTAGACTATGTAAATGGTAGACAGCCAATAAAAAAAAAATCAGCTGGTTAGTAATTATTTTTCATGACCTTGTTTATGATACATGTTGGAGAGGGGGGACGCCTTAATAAAAACCTTATATTTTGTAGGACAAATATTTTTTCACGTTATTTAAATAATTATCTTGATAATTAACACAGAAAAATTTGGTTAGTAATAAATTTTTAGAATTCGTCCGGTCAACATATTTTATCCTTGCTGCCCCATCAAGCTACCATTTACCAACATTGCTGTAAGGAAAAATGTTGGGCGTCTTGTCGAAACGAAGCTACTCACGAAAAATCAGCTTGTTATTAATAAATGATGAAAACTATACTAGGGATCCTGTACTATACTACTTGTTTCAAAATTATTATATACATGTTAATCATTACAGTACAAATGTACTTCTGTAGGAAGTTTATAAAATTATTTTTTAGTGTCTTATGTTATTTCAGTAATGGAATAAGATAAACTGACAAGAGAATTGGTAAGGATTTAGAAAAATCTTATCAAGGAGCGAACTTATAAAGCCCTTCTATATAATGCATATCTATGATCTAACACCAATTATGGGCTGGTGCATTGCTGCAGTCATGAGATGTTAAATACTAGTTCGGTCCAAGCAACATTTCACAAAATATTGTAGTGATCATTTACTTACTTTATCACCGGTATGAGTGTTATTATACTCCATACATTGTATTAACTCCGCGGTTTGGTCGGACCAGCATATTAAATTCTTTCTGTATAAAAAATCTACTGCAGACCCTTGCTCAAGACCTTTAATGATAGCGTTCACTTTGCCCAACTTCGACGTATTCGCTATCCTTATATCGGTAGATGTCGAATACAATAATACAGGATTATTAGTTGTTGAATAATAACCTACAAAAACAGCAACATTAACCAACGAAGAAGTTAATATAGAACAGGTATTGCATTATATTCTCATTAAAATCACCTTTCAGCTGTAAAAACATCAACAAACAAAATACATGAACAACATTTTGTATAATTTTGTCTGCTTGAACTATCCTCCGCCGCTTCGTCATAATGAAAACAAATGAGTTCCTTTATAATCACTCATGGAGTCTATGTATATAAAATTGCACTAACAACTAAGGCACAAATATAATATGTAAGGCGCATCACGCTCGTCTCTGATTTTTAGTAAAGTTTAATATTTAATTTCAATTCCATTACAGTTTTCACACAAAATATGAGACGACTTGCGGTTTCTGAATTTAGTCTACTGTCGACAAGATCAACAACAAAGTGAACAAAGCAACGCATCCGCCAGGTACAATTGGTACAATACAGATAACAAAAATTTTGTACTAAATAGACTATAATAAAATAAAATATATTAAAAAGTCTATAATACGTGATTTAATGTGATAATGAAATTTTGGCATTTCATTAAAATGTATTATACAATTTAAATATAAAAGTTTGCATAGCAAACGGAATGTTGCATGTGAAAGGCTTTGATTATTTTTTCGAAATCAGCGCCATCTTTTGCACTGTTAAGCGCACTGAACGTCAATGCGCTTCAGCACAGTTTACATTAGGTCGGTGGTCAGCTTCGATCACTATAGGAACGTGGTCAGACTTAATCTCAGAATATACTTTATTTTTATTTTAAATCTGAAAACAACAATATTCAGCAATCAGTTTCAACAGATAATTTCAGTCGGACCAAGCAAGTATGAGACGACCCTTTATCATGCGAAATGCGGAGTCGACATTTAATGTTTCAGATTTAATTAAGGCGTTCCAAATTAGTCATCAGGGGTAGCAACGCATTATAGATGCACATGTGACGCCGGGTTATGTGGGATTTTTACCACACTAAAACCCCCCTGGTGGCCGTCCTCAGCGTTTGGTGGAGAACTCCGGGATCTCCAACGGAACACAACCGGAGTCCTCCTAACGCGATGCCCTTTTATCGGGCTCTGCCCTGGGGGGAGCAATTTACGCTCCTCTCACATCCCCTGGTGATTACAGCGATATGCGACCACACAAACCGCTGTCCTTCCCGGGGTCGCTTGCTGGACGGTTTGAGCTCCCACTCTTGCCGCCCGCAACCCCGGAAGCCCCTTTTAGTCGCCTCTTACGACAGGCAAGGGTTACCGTAGCCCTATTCTGGTCCCGGTAGGGGAGAACAGGGTAATGAGAGCCTATTAAGGGAAGGTTTTAATAAAAATCACGTTAGTTGAGATATTTGTATTTTTTTATTATAAACTCTTACCATCATTATTAGAGGATATTTTAATCACAGTCATAATCAACTACAGACATGTAATAAGCTACAATTAGCGATTTACTAAAAAAGTCAGTCGCTCCCATTACCCGATAAATGCGGCTAATGAGAGCCCATTTAACGCTCATATGGGAAATGGGAGCCATTATAATTACTCTTAAAGAAAAAAAATAACAAAACGTACTAGGCATGAGATCTAGTTATTACAATAATCAATATAATATAAAACTCTTGGTAACAAGTTAAAACAAAACAAATTCAAACTAAACGGAGATAAAATATGAAAATATTAACTGAAAGCAAAAGTCCCGATTTTAAGGATCCAAACAAAATGCACAAATATAAGTATCTGGACTATCACTGCCAGAACACTCCTTATGGGCCCAGTTGCCGCAACTTCTGCATCGGTACCACATCTCTCCACTTTTTCCAGTATCTAAACAAATTGCACATAAATTATCCTCTTCAGAATATTCTGACTCATCATCGCATATAGCATTTTCGTCAATTGATGAGTCTTCATTATCACTTTGAAACAAAAACTTTGTTGCCTTTCTTATCCTTGTGTTTCTGGTTTTAATCTTCTTACTTTTAAGCTCTTTATCTTTGGTATTTTTCTTCTTAATACATTTGCCTTTGGTACATTTTCCCTTGATACAATTTTCTTTACCGCAGTTTCCTTTATTTTTCTTAATTGCTTTTGTCTTATTCTCCTTTTCAGTTCTTTTCCTCTTCTTTTCTTCAAATATTGCTTTCATTGGAGTGCTTGTTATTATTTCAGAATGCTGTTTGTTCTTCAACGGTCTTTTGTTTTGAGATATGAGTTGTTGAGGCAGTGGGCTGACAATGGAAACAGCATGAGCAAAGTCAATATTAGATGGAGTTGCGATAGATGTGACGGTATGTGTCTCCGAAATTGCTGGCAGTTCTGGTGTTGAATATGATGTGGATGGAATTGGAACCGGGGTTACAGCAGCTTCCCTCTCAATAATTTCCGGTTCAAATTGTAGATCACTTAAAATAGATGGACTTGTTGCAGGGCAAGCATATGGTTGCCCAGTTTGATGTGATGTTGATGGCATATGAGGGACATTAGTTGGCTGCTGTTGTGCGTCAGCAACTGGCACAGATGATCTAGATTCCTCATCTATGAAGTCTTCATCACAAAAAACTCCAGGATTCAGAGGATATATTCCCGTTGCTTTAAAGCTCGATACTCCTTTTTCTATAGAAGCAACTCTAGTATAAGCTTTATTAAACAGTCCAGCAATGTCGTAAGGAGTAATTTTTACCAAATTTCTTGATTTTATATACAAGTTGCATTCTTTGTTATAAGCTGTTTTAAGCGGGGAATAAAACGCAACGTCAAGGGGCTGTAGACGGTGGGATGAATGTGGAGGAATGGTTAGCATTATGACATGGTTCTCTTTTGCCAATTCCCAAGCTTCGAGAG
Source organism: Epargyreus clarus clarus (assembly GCA_014595695.2). Taxonomy (NCBI): domain Eukaryota; kingdom Metazoa; phylum Arthropoda; class Insecta; order Lepidoptera; family Hesperiidae; genus Epargyreus; species Epargyreus clarus. The sequence continues at coordinate 201,554 of JACTTY020000152.1, read as the reverse complement.
TAGCATGACTGTTATGATTGTCCAATATTAGCAATACGGGTGTTTCAGCAGAAGGCTTGGTGTGTTTAATAAAATGACGAAGCCATAAAACAAATATCTTTTCGTTAGTCCAGCCATTGTGTGAACACGTGTAAATGGCTCCAACTGGTCCATCTTTCTCGAGTTGTGGTGAGTGACGTTGACGGGGAAATATAAAAAGCGGAGGAACGAACGATCCAGAGGCACTTACAGCACATATAACAGTGACCGTCTTACCTCTTTCCCATGACGTTATAGACCCGACGCGTTTTTGTCCTTTGGGAGCTATAATTTTTTCAGTCTCTTGGACGGTCGTTATTCCAGTCTCGTCTACGTTGTAAATCATTTGAGGTTCGAAGTTATGTTGCTCCATTAATTTCTCCAAGTTATTGAATAAAAGCGTTATCTCAGTCTTATTAAATCCTAGGATTCGGTTGATGCTTATGGCTTCAGGCTTTCTAATACTCAAATCTTGATGACGGTGTAAAAATCCAGCCAGCCAATCTTTTCCTGCAGTCTGATTGACTTGGTTAAACCGTTTCTCAATACCTAGTTTCTTAGCTACACTATAACATACTTTGCGAAACTGTTCTCTTGTCAAACCATAAAATTTGCTTGACATAGTCCGAAGGTGGTTAGCCAGTATTTCTTCTTGGGCAACATTAAATACAGTACGTCTTCCCAGCTTAGGCGAGTTTTTGTAGCTACTGTCGTCGGCTTTCGCTAAATTGTATCGCTTCTTAAGAGTGCTATAAGGAATACCAGTTTGTTGCGATACTTTGTACACCGAAATTCCTCCTCTTTTGAGAATAGATACCGCATTTTCTAATGAATCCACTGTCCAAGAAGCTTTTGTGGTTGTCCGAGTTCTTTTACGTGGCATCTAAAAGAAAAAAATAAGCATTTATATCTCTGAACTAAATGGGGTAATGGGAGCGATGTCGGGTAATAAGAGCCTAACTAGGCTACCATTAGCCGCTGACGACCATTTTGAAAAGTAATAACATAAATATGTAATTGTATTCTCAATCACAATTCAACTATTTGCTCTTGTTAGTTAACGAATCTGGCGATATAATAAGCATAACTACAATAAAATAAGATTATGTTTTCATGCTTACCTTGATCCAGGCAATTTGCAATTTCTTGTAAGCGTGGAGCGAAAAACACACAACCGTCCCTCGTGACTATACGAATGGCACTAACGGTTCGAGCGCGTCAGGCGAAGTTTGCCGATTGTTGACGGAAGTAGCCGAGTACCTACGAACGCGCGTTTGTGGCTGCGTTCCGTTCAAACACCATAGCTCCCATTGCCCGACCGCTCTCAATACCCCGCGTTCCCCTACTACAGGGACATCTACCACCTACCTATCATCTTGATTTTGGTGCAGACTTACCTATGTGGATCTTATCTAGGTTTAGCAATAGTCTTGGAATAATATTGATATATAAACACTTATAATTACATTAATACAAAGTGAATACGGACTTTACACTTACACGTACTTTACAAACAGTGCTTACACTTATAGCAAAATTGTACCTGTCGCAGGAATTTCATATTAGAAACTATGATCTTGTACGCATAGTTGCTGCCACTGTTGTGCTATAGGTGCATAACTACATATTATTATCTTTCTTGCGTTTGCATAGAGCGGGAAAATGTGGGACATTTGATTTTATTGTAGAGAACTGAATTGAATTATTTCTACGTGCACGCTATGTATTGAATAGGTGGTAGATACGCGTCATTTTAAAAAGTATACAGGGATATGCGTGACCAATATCGGCCTAAATTAAATTTAGGCCGATATTGGTAGGTTGGAAGTTTTATAGCGTGAAATTTTATTTCAAAATGACAGGTTCGGTGTTCAGCTGTGGCGGCTAAAGTGCAGTGAGCAATAGCCATATTAAAAGGTTTTTTATTGCAATATCTGCTTAAATCCGCATTCATAAATCGAGCAGTAAGAATAGTTTACTGGTTTTTAATTATATTAAATATGCAATTTTTGCAACCACATTGCACATAAGCGAAATTTGTTATTTGTGCAGTAGAGTCAACATACAAATATCTTTTTTTTTTGTTGACGAGGGGAAACTTTCAAAAGGTACTCGACGCCATGGGAGTGACGCCGGGTTATGTGGGTTTTTTACCGCATTAAAACCCGGGGGCCGTCCTCGGCGTTTGCTGGAGAACTCCGGGATCTCCAACGGAACACAACCGGAGTCCTCCTAACGCGATGCCCTTCTATCGGGCTCTGCCCTGGGGGCAGCAATTTACGTTCCTTTCACATCCCCTGGTGATTACAGCGATATGCGATCACACAAACCGCTGTCCTTCCCGGGGTCGCTTGCTGGATGATTTGAGCTACCACTGTTGCCGCCCGCAACTCCGAAAGCCCCTTTTAGCCGCCTCTTACGACAGGCAGGGGATACCGTAGACCTATTCTGGTCCCGGTACTACGGAGACAAATATACAAATACCTAATGTCCTTAGTTTTGAATCCACTGATTTTCAGACAGACGTAGTCAACAGTTGCAAAAGGTTTAATTTGGCCTAAATACTAGAAATCAATCGGTCGTCATATGGTCGGTAATATTGAAAAAGAAAAAGTTATTTATTTCTAAAAAAGGCAAAACAGTTACGTATTAAGCAAAGACATTCAACTATATAGTAGCAAAATAGACCGGACATTGGTAAGAAAAGTGCCATCCACGTATTATCAATTAGGTAGTTGTCAAGTAGGTAATGGTAATAAGTTGCATGCACGTGCCTGGCACGTCCTATGACCGTAGTTGTAAATGAACCTTTAAGGTAAGTATCTATGTGGCCCGTTCTTCTGTCTCGTGTCTTAATCCAAGTGTCACTGCTACTTTCCAAACGATCGTCATTATACTTCTATTAGTTACCTTTCCAAATTAATTAATTTAAGCTATAGCGAAGGGCCCGTAAACGTGAAATGGTCGTTGACGAAATTAATAATCTTGAAAGAGGGTATGCGCCTTGAAAGCGACAGCATTCTACGTTATTATTATTATTCGCCTGATGAAATTAATTTTGCTCACAAAAGTTACATGTTTCTTGTACAATGATAATTTTATGTAATATTATGTTTAATTGTATTTATGCCAACTATGATCTCGGAACCCTCGACGTCAAATGCGGCAGAATTACCTAGGTGTGGAGATGGTGCTGTTCCTGTCAATGTATAGAAATATCTAAGAAAATATGTTTAAAATTCTAAACTTACATTACTATAGTTCGAGGGAATATCTTATACTGCCCAGGGCCGACATGGAACGTAACCAATAAGTTTCGAAAAATATGATAGTTGTGCAGTATCGCTTAACGTTTAAAATTTTAAACTAGTTCCAGGTGGGAGCAGTAAAATATAATAAAGTGTGCTTGAACCACTTAATTTATACCGAAATAAAAGTGAAATAAAATCTGCGAAGAATGATTCATTGTCTTTTATGTAATTTATTATTCGTAATAAAGCCAATACGCCCAATATTTGAAAGCATTTATTTATTTTTTAAAACAATAAATTCGATTTGAATACAATATTAATATATTTACAGTCAATAATATTCTTTTGGTATCTCTGTTATCATCTAGCTTATTATAGATATGTAGGTAATTTATCCATAACATTTTTGGTAAATATTTTGGTCGGATACATTTGAATGTGCATAAGTTATAAAAAGTGGAATGTGAGCACCAACAAGGTGTTCCATTTATAATGGATTAAAGAAGTTTAAAGAATTCGGCAAATAATAGGTTATTAAGCTCCAACTTCTTATTTCATCTGTTAACTATTAGCGTTGAAATAATAAGCAAAATAGATTTTTAAATGTATCAGATATCACCGCTTTTCACAACGAATTTTGAAAGTTAAAAGCAGTATGAATAGAAAGAATCTTCACATAAATCAACCTTATGCACTATTAACTTATTGTGTGAACTCACGTACGTCGAGCTATCCGATATGTACACAGTGGAAACTTTGTCTGACTTCCGTTATATAGTTACCCTAGACTTTGCCCTCCAGGCAGCGAAGTTCGGGTAAGCCTTGGGGGCAAAGCTTATAATCTATCTTTATTTTGAACTCAGTAGATTCAGGTGGGTATCATTTATTTTATCTCTATGAAATTTTGATTTTAGCGAATGATTTAGAAGTTCGAGACAATGAGAACAAAGCTGAGGTAGAAAAAATATGTATGGGTACATTTAATTACGGAAGTTACGTTGATTATAATAATGGTAACGGTGACTGGTACGAGTAGATCAATATCTACTTCATATTGTTTGTCAGTATTTTTTAAACAATTAGTGGGAACAAGTTTGTATAGAAATTATTCCTGTAATTATGAGTTGCAACGCAGGTATATCCATATTTTTTTTTTGTTTACGAGGGGGAAACCTTCAAAAGGTACCCGGTGTCGTGGGAGCGACGTAGGGTTATGTGGGTTTCTTACCGCACTAAATCCCCTCCTGTGGCCGTCCTCGGCGCTGCGTAGAGGGCTCCGGGATCTCCAAGGGAACGCAACTGGAGCCATCTTAGCGCGTTGCCCCGTCAGGCTCCGCCCAGGTGAGCTTGGCGCTCGCCACACCGTCTGGTGCGTACGACGGTATGCGACCACACATACCGCCGTTCTTCCCGGGGCCGCTGGCTGGACGGTTCGAGCTCCCACTTTTGCCACTCGCAAACCCGGAAGCCCCCTTTTAGTCGTCTCTTATGACAGGCAGGGGATACCGTAGCCCTATTTTGGTCCCGAAACTACAGGGACAGGTATATCCATATTAGCGTATCCAAACATTTGTAGTTCTGCGAGGAATTCGTTTACTTAGGAATTCGGCCTAAGTAACATTAATATAATATAATTATATAGCATACATTAAACGAGAAAGCGGGTAAATGCATGCCCAAAAGTCGGGCATTCTGAAACAACAACGCATTATTGAGGTAGAGAATGCAGCGAGATTATCGGTTAGGCAAACTGTAGTGCGGCGTAAGCTGAAGTATGCAGCCTTTATGCAAGTATGCGCTTTTGAAAATAAGAGAATGCCGACGACCCCAAACCTGAAGTGGCATATTTCGAGGATGCAAATTTTGTACTTTTTCACATGTATTCCAAAATGTTGGCGTAAAACATTTTTAAATGAGACTTTTGAGGAAGATGGCTTGGGTTTTAATATATTTAAACTTACATATTAAAAAATTGTTATCTTAGTACCTACTTGTCTACTTGATATGTATGTTACGTATGTCATCATCATCATCAACCCATTACTGTCCCATTGCTGGGCACGGGTCTTCTCAAAGAATGAGAAGGATTAAGCCATAATCCATCGCGCTGGCCAAGTGAGTATTGGTAGGTACGCACTTGGCCAGCGCGGTCTTTCACACCTTCACATACCTTTGATATATAAATCCTTCAGCTATGCAGGTTTCCTCACGATGTTTTTTTTAACCGTTTAAGCGAGTGATAATTAGTTCCTAATTCCTAATAAGCTGTAGTGTGTGTAGGACTCCCAATTATATAAGTTAGGTTAAGCTTAGTATTAAGTAAATATAAAAAATTAAATATAAAACAATGAGTCCAAATCACAATTAATTAAGTTAATTAATCACAATTAAGTTAGTCACAATAAAGACTTCATCAAATCAAGACGCCTCTCAATACTCTAGAGCCTGCTTACATCAATACAAAGCATATAATTTTGAAAAATCAGAGGTCTGGGTTTTGAACCTCGGATCCATCGATCGAGAGGCCGAGTTTCTTAACCACTAGGCTATCACTGTTTTGTATGTACCTATGTGGTACGTATGTATGTATATCCAACAAAAAAATTACAGATTGTTTATGACCATGTGCAGCATTTTATGTTTTTTTATTATATTTTGTTGAATTACAAATGATACAAATAAAATGTTATACATTTTAGTTGTTATGGTACGCATTTTTTTCATTTTTACATAATTATATTAAACAGTAGTTTTTTTTTTGTTTTGAGAAGTCAGTTAAAAACATGGCACTGGCATAACTGATCATCCTAGCGTTGTAGGTATTACCTTGTTTCAAGATGGAACATATTTTTACGGTCGATATTATATATGTATGTATATTGGTCAAGAAGGCATTGCAAAATGCATATTTACAATAAAATAGGATTCCTATTTTCAAAGTAATGATCAAAAGTCAGATAGCGAGACCTTTAGCGAACATTCGCATGAGAAGCGCCAATAAAAAATCCCGAAGAAATATGCTTTCATCCGTATGCATAGTTATTGGAGTAAACCCGTGATTCATGCGTCCCGGCAATCCCGGCAGTCCCGGCAGACCCGGCACAGGTCATTTGGGCGCGCGTCCGCCGTGCCGCCGCCCGCCCGGAAACGATTACGACAAATGCGCCCGTTTTCCTTCTAATTTACAGCACAAATATTTTAAATGTTACACCATTTTGGACATTTTCTCATTTTAGGACCAGGGACAACTTTATAATATATGTAGAATGTAGATGTGTGCGTTCTAGGTAAAATGTTTGTTGAAGTGTATGTAAGGACAACCGAGATGTACGAGTATGTACAATGTACATGTACTATTTTAATTGTACATGTTAAAATTACTTAATTATTAATATTAAGTACTAGTTTTTATTTATCTTTCATTGTTAGTAGGATACTCATATGAAGGTACGAATTTCTGAGGGTCAACATTTATAAATAAATGACTCAACCAATTGAGCTGAAAGACATAAAGCTGAAAGCGGTCGGCATGATAAGTTTAATGACGTCCAAAATCCAATATGGCGGACGCCCCAAGATGGCGGACCAATTATTTTTTGTGCACCCCCACTATACACGATAGCCCTATCTAATCAAAGGGTCTTTTGATAATAATACAAGAAGCTTATTTTATTACAAATTTATTTAAACTTTATAACGAAATTTGTCTATTTTTAGGCACTAAGTACACAAAATTACAGATATTTCTTTAAGTACGTCTCGTATGTGCTACAAAACATACAAGTACAAATAACCACTGCTCTACCTAGAGGATTAAAATATCTTCTGTTTCACTGTAAGTTTCGAAATATTAACCTTTAAAGTTGAAATCTTTTGCCTTTGGCGGCCACGACTGCCAACGTAGCAGGTATCTGGAAACGACATTTTTCATTATGACGACAACATATGCGTAATTTTAAAAATATTGCTTATTCAGTTCCGACCGTTACTTGCGAAGTAAATAGTCGTATTTGCAATAGGAAATACGACTATTTTCTGTGGTACCTATGTAAATTTGCAGATATTTTTTCAGAAATAAAAGTACATTCATATGTAGCTTCATATTCATAACAAAATACACGGCGAAGTGGCGGTAGATACCAATATTGACGTTCAAAAATAGTTCTGTAAATAATATACTTTGATTAAAATATTTTTGGTTGTATCAACATTAATATGCGCTGTACACATAAAGTTACACATAAAAGTACAGTACACATAAAAGCTAAATCTGGGTCAAAATAATCTACGACTATATCTACGATATTCGAACACTAACTGGCTAACTAGCTATTCCCATCAAGTTCCAAGCTCCACACAGTTTATAAAAGCTTTTTACTAACTCCAAAAAAACTGTAACTCCTTGTCTAACCATGTTAAATCAAGGCTCCAAATCTTAAGCGCACAAGGTTAAGCAACCCCCAATACCAAGCAATAATAACGTCTTTTGTTTAACCCTGACGCGGCCTCTATTGTTCATCTTTCTCATTCAAATGTTAAATCCTTAAGAAAGATTTGTATAGGTACAATTCTTAATACAACAACGCGACAACAGATGCCAGTTGGAAGCCCAGAGATTCCATGATTCGTATGAGTCCCTTGCTTCCCGAATTTAATTTAACTCAACAATGACAGCCTAACGCGTAATTATGCCGTTCATATCTGGTACCCTTAGAGCTTTACTCTCAAATCACATAAGGAATGCGTTGTTGCCATTCCCCGGCGTATAATAGCCTAATTCCCTGCATTGATGCCGAATTTACTGGGATGGCTTTCATAATTGAAATACGGCTCTTGTAGGTATATGAATACAAACATGATAATTGTTATGGTATAACTTAAGTATAAGTATTATATTTTATGTATATGATCATATTGAGATGTTTATAAAAAAGATCAACAAATTGAGAGGCGAACTTCCACAACGGAGTTCTGTACCACTTCTCATTATATTAAATATGATTTTTGTATGATAAGACGTCAGTTTTGGAATAACATGTATTGTTCAGATTTAAAATTATGTTATGACTCAGTAAACAAAGTAAAAAAATGCTGAGGTCTGAAAAGTCTCAACAGATAGAGCTCTGTGACAGATGGATAGACAGAAACCTCCCTGTGTCAAACCATATGTTCGTCAAAAGTACTGTTAACTGATTGTAATAATAAAATTTATTAATATCTAATAAGCCAGCAAATAATTGATGCGTCCATTAAAATTCACGATGACTCTACGAATTGAACAATTTATGGTGAATGCCATATGCATATTAATTATGTAAGAGTAGAATTAACAGCTGTTGTGCACCAACATTGTCATGAAAACATCTGAGAGAGAAAGTGAGTGCTCCTGTTGATTTCCATAAGTTTTCTTTTTGTATTTATAAGAGTTTTTATTTTCACTCCGTATTTTTATTGTTTTTCTATGCGTTGAGTGTGTTGTAAGACCGCTAAGTAATACAGTCAGTACGATTTAAATTATTTGCATAAATTTACTTTGGATCTTAAGTATTACCCGTAGTATTCAAGATAGGTATACAAGAGTAAAAGCAAAATCCGATATCCTGCTCGATCCACTTGTTAACAATATAGAGCATAAGACTGTGCAATCGATTTATTAGTAGTAGTAATACATAATTAGGTACGTGAAACTAAGGGTATGCATTATCTATAGGTACTTATAATAAATCTGTAGAGAGGTCAATTCTGTAGGTACATGAAATATATTTCCAAAATAACTATCAGGGGGTGATTAGGGATCGATACTGATACCAAAAAATGCAATCAGTATAATTTTTATCTGTCTGTCTGTCTGTCTGTATAACCGTTATAGAAACAAAAACTACTCGACGGATTTTAACGAAACTTGGTACATTTATTTTTCATACTCCTGAGCTGGTTATAGTATACTTTTCATTACGCTACAGTCAATAGGAGCAGAGCAGTGAAGGTAAATATTGGGAAAACGGGAGAAGTTACACCATTTTTTAAGCTTCCGTTGCGTGTGCAAACTTAATGGTTAAAGCTACACAGAAATCATGTATGACGGAAATGTTCTCTTTAAAATTATATAAAAAATATCCCACGACAGCATATGTCTATCTTTTATGGTTGACTCACAATAACACGTGTAACTCCCGATAGCTTAGCAGTTCAAACCTTTCTGATTATATTTGTCTACTCCTAGGTTTATAACACTCTCAGTCATCCCTAAATAAAAACGTTAACAGTATTAACTATTCCATAAAAAAGATATAATCATAGAAATCGGTATAGAAACACCAAAGTTATACATGAAATACGCTAATAATAAGCCATCGCGCGTGAATACTGAATCATACTATAAGGATTATTTTTGTATAAGGCCGCGAACGCACAGGCAGGCGGCTTGCTTGGCGCCTAGAGACTAGCGGGTCACCTAGCGAGTAGCTTCGACGGCTTTACCGATTTTCACCAAATTTTATATGCATTCAGTAGGCACACCCTTGTTGTACACCCTAAAACAATTTTTTATTTATATGGCAACACAACGTTTGCCGGGTCAGCTAGTGAAATATATTTCTAAGAAAAGTGCACATAGGCTCGAAGGAACAAAAGTAAGGCGGACGGACAGATTGACAAATTATTTTTTTTTATTTCTAAAGAAATTTTGTATTCTTACAGCCATGCTGGATAAAAAACGTGTGAAGGGAAGCCATAAAGGTTTAATTTATAATATTATTACCTAACAGCTTATATGTACATATATAAAGTTCTCGCGTCACAATGTTAGTTACTGTACTCCTCCGAATCCTTTTTCATACCCCTAAGTGATAAGGGTTGTTCACCTTCAACATTTTTTTATTTATATGGTAACACAACGTTTGCCAGGTCCGCTAGTAATTGTATAACAATGTCGAAAATAAACTCTATTTACCACATTTACGAGTACGCTAAAATCAGGATTTTTTTTGATAGTAAACTGACTATTCTGCTACAAACAAAACGGTTAACTTTCCTTCTGACACCTATTGCCTTATTACACAGCTAGAACCGGTTACTGCGTTAAAGTTAATAAAATTCAGAGAGCTGCACCGACAGACACTACATTTCATTATATTAGCATAAACAGATGTAGATTAGGTACCTGTGCTACAATACAATTTTCCGCCCGGCTTACCCCGCGATACACCGTGGCGGTGAATTTACAGGATATTCGGAGTGAACGAGCAGAATCGAATTTGGGTCGATTTCCACTATCATCCAGATTCAGTAATCTTGTGTCATCCACATACACGTTGTCTAAGCTTTGATCTCAATTTTCAAAGTAAGTTTATCGTAGCTGAAATGGATTCTTATTTGGTAACTAATAAGTAACGTGTATTCAAAAATAACATACATATATTTCAGGCCACAATATACCAATCATAGCTTTGTTAGCTACATTATTTTATCATCTTATAAAAAATGTGTGTTGTAAGTAATGGGTACTCGAATATGGAATCTCTGTGTTAAAACATTAATACATAAATACGTAAAGAAACATATTTTGCACATAAAACTGTTGTATCCTTAAAATACATTAGTCGGTGCGTTAATTTTAACATGCTTTTATTAGCTTGGGTTGTATGTATGTATGTAACTATGTAACGGAATCTTTGAACCCGATTTCTATCCACTTTGACCGTTCAGTTTAATTCAAAATTTTAAAAATTATCAAAAACCTTACACATTACACGATTTTAATAATTTTGTACCATTGTCTTTATCAACATCCTCAGGATTAACGATTTTCGAGGCGAGATTGTTCGAGCGCCTTAGAGAAAGTTCATCGCAAAGTTACTAGATTGCAACAATTATTACTTTTTAGTTTCAATAACTGTCATAGCATGATTTTTAGTCTAATAATAATGTTATTTCCGTATAACTCAAATGTTCTGAAACATATCTATAATGCCCTCTTGTAGAATGTTTTTTAGGATTTCGTACTCAAAGGGTACGGAACCCTCCGCGGTCTGTTCATGTTGTCGTGGTCTCTCGTCTGTCGTCTGTCGTCACAGGGCTCTATCTCTTAAACCGTAATAGATAGATACTTGATTTTTTTACAGAGGATGTAGTGGCCACTATAACAACAAATATATTAATGATTTTATCATAAAAGCGTGTTTTTTAGTTTTTTTAACTATATTTATTGAAAAAAATTATTGTCTCTATACATTACGCTATTTGGTAATATATTTATTTGTGCGTAAGTGACGGTGATTTGTCTAATTTCTCTGCGGTTTTTACTTTCATTTAATGAATTATAAAGCGAGGTAATGATAAAGTAACGATATTCTTATGCAAAATTTATGGGGCGGCATCCATTATGATGAACCGGAACAGAATATCAAATTACGCAGCCACGCTTCGTTAATTAAATAAATTTAAATTTCCATTTTCCAGGTTGTCATTCATTTTAAAATACCTATTTGATTTTGTTTCCGTTGGTAACAGTTATTTCCGGATATATCAATTTTAATGTAAATCACAAAATTATTAAAATAACTTATTGATGAGCATAATTAGGGCTAACTGGTTAATACATAGCTAGATTTAAAACAAACAGCGTTTATTATTCATTAATGTATGAATACTTGACGCATCAAAACAAATTTAAAATAAAAAATAATGATTTTACATGCTTCATGATCTATCAAATTAAATGTAGGTTTTGTAACATTAACGTAATTATCATGTCTATTCCGATAGAACGTCCACTAATAAAAAAGTACATCGGATTTCTGAAAAAGAGGTAAAGTTGATCTCGATTGATTTAACATTTATTTAATAACAACCATTTCTTAAATGACAAGACTAAATTTAAATACAACATTACTTATGATGCAAAAATGTTAGCTCTTCCACGAGCTTAGGTAATAATCGTAGGTAAGCTGGCTTACCTTTCCTGAGACTATCTTCCAGGGTGGTCTGTCTATTGTACTACATTTAATTAACAACGCTTGCTGCGTCGCTTTGCTAACGAGATCAAAGTATTTGTGTAGGACGCTTATATTAAATCTAATCCTGTTACCACGTTACTCTGATTAATTTAAATTAAATTTAGCTGTGTTCCCGCCGGACAATGTCGAGCGTGGAGTTCGTGTTCTGCCCGTATAAACAAGTGGGCGCTTCTTTCAGCCCACAGCCTGCAAGGGCTGAAAAATTTAAATAGAACGCCCCCGGGAAACTAGAAACGATGAAACAGTACGGCGGAAATGCTGGTCGAGTTTTTCAATAGTTCACTTTTCTTTGAATGGTCTGAATGTGCAATCTCTTTTTATGAAGATTTATTGTGTAGCAAATGCGTTACGTAGGCTCTACTGGAGTGCTCTATTTAGTATTCTTCGTTGGCTACATTTTCTTCAGGAAGGAATTAAGTGTGGGTTTTTAAAGTAAATCCTCCTAGGTGTAAGCGTAGCTCGATAGTAGTATTTTCCAGAAGTTTGTTCGTTTACTCTTCTGCTTTACGACCATTTTTGAATTTATCTTTAGAATAAAATTTGTATTACACCTCTCCTTTCGATTTTTTTCAATGCGTACCGTTACTGAAGAAGATACCACCGAGAGAATGATATAGAAAATCGTTTCACACGTGGGTCACTGATAGTGCCTATATCAAGTGCAACTTAAATTATCACTTAATGTAACTGACGAAAATAAACGAATGCCTACATAAAATACGAATTGGAGGCAAATTTAAATTACCTTTATTAACCCTCATTAAGCATGCCACACTATTTACGCTGAAAGTTCACTTTTAATGCTGATAAATCTACACGGTAGTGTTGTGGTAACATGTCATTATTGTTTCACTAAGAGTCGCTGAAGCGAGTCGAGCGCTGCGGTTGTCGCGTTGTTCAGCGTTGAATGCGTCGCTCGAGACGCTATCACACGCTATCATGAGCTTACTGTCCATCAAGCGACTATAAATAAGCGCTTTACGCTTTCAAGTACATTTTAAGCATTATACTTTTATTGAAGTCGTGTGATTTTTTCAATTTTCGCATAAAAGGTTAATGACTTTAGTTATAGGACTAATCTTTGTGTGGTATTAATTCTATTGGTATATATTCTATGGTATATAATTATGAATAAAAGGCGATTCCATGGAGTAGCGAATCTAGCAACATGTAAAAACCTTGTAAATTGTAGCCACAGACAATAAAAAACGTACATGAGGTTCAAGCCGAAAACATACTGAAAGGATTATTTGCGAAAATGTTTTATTTCCATTTCATTTGGCGATTCAACGGGAGCTCGTCTTGTTGCTACCTAATTAAATGGGATACGCGAGGGTTAACCCCACGATGTATTTTTAATTTAAAGTTCATCAGGTTCAGGTAGGTAATGTAGTTCGAGAACTTATTTCCAAATTAAATTCGTTTGTCATTTGCTTCATAATACACCTCAGTTCTATTGTTACTAAAACTTTGTTTTTAAGCATTGCTTTTCATTTTTTGGTTTTGGTTGATTGGATACTATAAGAGAATTTTATATGCATTGTAAGCATTTTTGTATACAGCAAATTTAGTGACAAAGTATTTTGTAATTTACTTCTAGTGTATGCGGCTAGTTCGCGTTATATGTGTCACGCTATTCTAAAGCTAACAAACAGGAAAATTCTGTCCCACTCACAATAGCCACAATAAAAGGGACACCTTATCCCAACAAGCCGCCATCACACTAATGTAAAATATTATTCGGACGCCGTAAGCTGCCACTTATGGCGGAGAATAAAATATGAGATCCATAAATGTCCGCGAGCCAAAAAAGATTGTCAGATATGTACGGTAGGCGGACACAATTTAGGCGAAACGTTCCCAATCTCGTACGAATAGTAACAATATTTACAACGTATGGTGCTGGCCTTTATGACAAAACGCTTGCTCGCTTAATCTGCTGTTTTACGAGAATTTTTGAATTGTGTCCGCCGAATAAATCAGACACACAATAGTTGCCGGATTTGCATAAAACGAGCTTGTGTACCCGAATTGTTGTCATTTTAATTTAATAAGCTCCGCTGGTTAATCCATTTCAAAATAGCACGTGGACATACACAGTAAAAATAGTGGCACGTTCGGATAACGTTATGCGGATTAATTTGATCATGTCGCGCTTTAAAACACTTTTGGCGGTCAATTTGCGTATTTATCGCAGTTGGTTTAAAACTGCATTACATGTATGAAATACACGCCATATTATATTTATTATGTAAATTACTTTCGTATTAAAGGACTCTAAACTAGACTGAATCGTTAATTATAATATTATCCACGTTTATGAAGCTGAATTTATAAAACTAACGCTGTAATGCATGCAGTAAAGATCAACAGATAGACTACGTGGAATGTGTTTTCTTAACTCATATTTTATGCAGGTAAGACGCTGAATACGCTTCTAATTAAGAGCTCTACCTCCTTTAGTTGAGAAGACGCGTTTCGCCGACGATAACCGGCTATAACCGGCCATAACCGGATCCCGGCCCGTTCCGACAGAGCTAATTCGGATAAATGAGACACGAAAGATGACATCCACTCGCTAATTGGGCATGGAACTAAGTGGGTGACACTTCCAAGTGTTTTATTTTCATGAACTCTCTTCTCTACTCTTGAAGTTTAAGAATGCGGATTCGTTAGCTACGAAGAATTAAGATTTTTAAATTGTCTCAACATTTAGTGTTCTACGAATTTGCACAGACATATTGTGACTGTAGTAGTAAGTGGACATGTAATCCGGCTAACGTAAAATAGCACATTGCAATACACTGCAATCCAGTGTACGCTGTCTCTATCTGTTCTATCGGAATTTATAGATATATCTGTTGTTACCCAGGAGGACTAAATGTGGAGGCCTATAATGCAACATACAATGGCGTAACGTGGATTCGCGCCGCTTGGGGCTGAAGTTGCTATTGAATTTTGCCACCCTTTAAACGTGCCGCGCTGGGGCGCAAATTATTTCAAAGCTCTTCCTATATAAAGGACACGTTATGAAATTTGAAAAAGGTGATTTTGCCTCCTTGGGAGGATCATGCCGCCTGGAGTAATAACCCCCTCTGTCTCCTCGTCCTATAATGTTACATTTTCTATGCATTGTTACTTTAGGGCTTGCGCATGTGTCTCTTACCTTATATTACCTTATTACATCCTGCAAGCCAGAATACAATAATGCTTAACACTATTAGGTTCAAATAGGCGACGAGTCAAACTTCGTAGGGTTCTGCCAATTTTTCTAACTAAAATGCAAAAGCTACAATATTTCTGTAAGCAAAACATGCATTGTGTGTAATTTGACCCACAAGAGTTCAATCACATTTTAAATATTGTAAGAGCAGTTCTTATGAAAAATTCTACAAAGTAAAGATGAGACTTTTTTTTATAATATAGGAGTAGCAGACGAGCATGCAGTCCACCTGATGGTAAGTGGCTACTGCCGCCCATGGCCATTTGTAATCAACCCCAGATAGGATTAGATATTCCTACTTAAGGTCGGCCACAGATGCGCCGCTACCCCTGAGGACTAAGCTGGAACGCCTCGGAAAAGTCTGTCTCCCTTACCACACCCTTCAAACCGGAACACAGTAGCGCCTAACACTGCTGTTATTAGGTAGAAATAGGTGTGGCGGTGGTGACGCCGGAGTCGAACCACAAAGGGTTCTACCACCTTCAATATTTCGCCACTTTATATGATTATAGAGCGCCTATTAGTTCTACATCCGGGGAAAAAGATGAGCCTCTTGTTTGCTCTACTCCTCAACTCTAGGCATATAATAACGCGCGTACTTGACTTGACGTGACTTGAATAATAATAAGTAGTTTTTCTAAAAATACATACAAAGCGTTTTATTCAGTAATTTGGTTTCGTAGAAGGCAGAATTCGTATTAAACTCAACTGAAACAGAGGAGCTATACACTCTATCGGTAACAATATTATAAACTACTTTACCTGGAACAACTTAAGGAGAATTTATCTTGTTACAAGTTACCACACAACTTGGTAATTCCTTAAGTATTAAATTTATGATTGATGTCTTCCCTGTGTTACGACTTGGGATCTCGCGACTCGGAAATACCCTAAACAGTATGTGTTTTGCATATTTACATCCGTTGTTCTTCGTGATATAAGTAAATGTCACTAAAAAATAATGTGATATTCTAATAAATAGTTGAAAGTGGAACGATCTAATTTCTATAAAAAATACCGGGTGAAATATTTATGTGACCATTTTAAAATAAATGTTACAGTACAACAGGTACTAGTAAATATAATTCTACACTCGCGGGCAAACGAATCGACTCACACTCCAAGCGCGCACTCAAAACCGCTGCATTTGAAAACGCAGATGTATTTTTGTTACAAAATTACTTTTTCTTAAAGCTTAAAAACCTAGCTTTCGAATATCATTACCATAAAACTCAGTACAATACTTTTTTTTTTTAAATTGGTGCCGAATTGAAGTAGCGGGAATTATGCTCGTTGTGATACCCACTATTTGCGGAATGTAATTCCGTATAGAAGGTCATTGTGTTGTCATAAAGTTATCACAAGCCCATAGAACCACGGCTCTACAACTCAGCAAAGAAGAACAAGAACCATGACCACAGGTAGGCCAGAGGGAAAAAAAAAAATATTCCCTCTGGCTACCACTCCAAGGACCTGCCTGTATTTACAGGCAGCGGGAGCACTCCTCCTTAAGAAGGCGAAGCCTTTGGAAGGACACCTTCAGGGTCTGCAAATGGCCCTGAAAGAAGAAACTCACGACGATAAAGTTATCAGTCGCTTATCAGCTGTTGACCTGTACACATCTCCACTACCTGCGCTCATTATTTCGACGACATCATGGATACAACACCGGAATAGAGCGCTCAAGTTGTTTTGTTGTTGCAACAGGGCCTTAGCCAGCGTGCAGTAGCTCGACAGTTTCGTTTGTCGCAATCTGCTGTTTCAAGAGTTTACAGACGCTTTCAACAGACTGGCAGCTTTTTTCGGACACCAAGAACCAGCAATAATCGTTGCATTTTCGCCGTTTACGATCGATTAATTGTATCGACGTCACTTTGAAATCGCCATTTGAACGGCGTTGATGTGGAACAAGAGCTTTGACAAGTACGCGGAGTAGCTGTCAGTGGATGAACAGTAAGAAGATACCTGAGAGAAGCCAACCTCACTCCAAAATGGGCTGCCAAAGACCCCAAATTGGCCACAAGACAACAGCAAGCTCGACTTCAATTTGCTCGACCAATGGCGCTCTGTACTGTCCACTGACGAATGCAGAATGTGTTTGCTTGACAATGACAGGATAGATCTACAGGCGTCTAGGAGAATGATTTGCGCAGTGCTGTTTCAATGAAACAGTTGCTTAAGGGGGCGGTTCTTGTATAGTGTGGTCCGGGATTTCTTTTGACGAAAAAACGTAGCTCGTTTTCGTGCCTGCAGGAGACCGAGGAGGAGGACTGACTGCTGACGGTATACATCATAGATGTTCTCTCGGATCATGTCGTTCCGTATGCCAGGTTCATTGGGGATAAATTTATGTTAATGCATGATAATGCCCAATGTCACACTGTACGTGTCACTAGGGAATTCCTCAATGAAGTCGGTATACCGACGGTGGACTGGCCTGCGCTCAGCCCAGACATGAATCCGATTGAGCATTTGTGGGATGTATTGTAACGAAACATTCGGACCAGAAATCCGGCTCCTTCAAACGTTCGCGAGCTCCAAAGCGCATTATTAGAGGAGTGGGAGGCTATGCCCCAAGCCACTATAAAAAAATGGTCTGTTCGATGGCAAATCAAATGCAATCAGTTATTAGGGCAAGGGGAGGTAACACCCAATATTAATTACACCAACTCAACAATTTTAAAATGTTCGTCATGTCCTTTATTTCACTTCAATCACATCAATCCATTTGGTAAAATTTCCTTTTATCCTGCACTTTAGCTAAGATTATTTAAAAAAATAAACTAACTATAAGTACATATTTCCATGAAAAAGATGTCATTGGAAAGCTAGGTTTTTAAGCTTTAAGAAAAAATAATTTTGTAACAAATTACATCTGGCGCTTTCAAATGCAGCGGCTCTGAATGCGCGCTTGGAGAGTGAGTCGATTCGCTTGCAGCCGAGTATAGTAGGCTACGTACTAAGGTATGCGAAACACAAACCTTACTTTTGAAACCGAATATTTAATGGGTAGCTAGGAAAATAGTTATACTAAAAATCACTTCAAATGAATTTATACGAAAGGCCGTATAAAATTACCATCACAGAAATCGAATATTATTTATAAAGAGAAATTAAATTAGAGCATAAATAAAATTAGATTAGAGATTAGTTTTTAACTGACAAAAAAACTGTGTCTCATGATCACACGATCTTTTTAAGAGACGAATCTAGTCTAATCTGAGTTATCTTAAAAAGGACTACCCAAGTAACCGAAATAATCTGGGATGTCTTGTGGATCATAATTTTCAGATAAATAAGTATCAACTTTTCGAATATTTTTAAGTATATTGCTTATAATTTACTCCGCGTGTAGTCCAATAATGTATTGAATGTTCTAATATAGATCTCTTTTACACCTACGACTTTCGTTTCTTAAATCGTTGATAAGTTTATGTACCGCTACTGAGCAATGGACATGGGTTATTCCAAAATCCAATGTGCATTTTGGAGGTTACTTTAGGTTAGTAGTATTTCCAGTTATATAATTACTATATGTCGTCCTCATATAGACTCAGATTTTTTTGACTACGCGCGTCATCGGCAACTCACTGCAATCCCACTTGCTAGCCACGGGTTTCCTCTTATGTTATGTCTTAAATAATTTCAAATTCACACAAAACTTGAAAAATTAGGGATGCGTGCCTAAAATTGGAGCCTCGGACCCTCCGATTGAAAGGCAGAGTTTCAACCTATAGCTATCAGTACCCTTACCATGAGTTTTCAAAAATCCTACAATTTTACATTACGTTTACTCAATCCAATATTCTGTTCCGTTTGCTTCACGTACTGACTGACTTCACGGACTGAGTAAACGTAACAATAAGTAAGTGCTCAAGTCTTTCTGTCTGCCTCACATGTTCGTAAAAAAGAGAAACAAAACATAAAGCGCCATTTTGTCAATTTAAATATTTAATGTTACGTTACTGACTCTATAGTTCTGATACAATCCGCTAGGAGCGCTGGGATGGAAATTGTATGGGCAAATACGTAATACCAAAACAGTCATATTTGTCAAAACGTAAAAACTCATGGTAAGGGTGCAGTGTTCTCACTACTTCACACTACATAATATGAACTTCTTTAATACATCATCATACAAAAAGTGTCTAAAATGTAGGTACAATATATTTTCAGCTAAAACAGTAAAAGAGAAACTGTGCGAGATATGATCAAGTTTACAGCATACGTGACAGAAAGTTAAAATGCCTAATCCTACATAAAGTTACGTTTCCAATAGTGTGGTTACGCGTAATTACTGGGTTCCATATCGCATATACCATTTGCTTATGTAAGGTGACTAACGTGAATATTTAATAATAATATTATGATTGATTGCCCCAAACACAAGAAACAAATAGTTTACAGACAATAATAAGACATAAATAAAGATATAAAACATAACATATAAAATAATGACCAACCAAAAAGCAAACTAAATGAACAATAAATGGAAGGGTAAAGGAAGTGGCTCAGCATTATGCTGGCTCGTGACGTAAACCCCGAGCAGCGCTGTTTTTCAGTCTCTCTACTCCCTCAGGTGTTGTGCGGGAGCTAGTAGCGTTGTAGCGTTGTAGCGTCGTAGCGTTGTTGTGTTGTTGTTATTTGCTATATTCGCTACGAGCTATTTGCTACGAGGTTCCGTGTAGCAGAAATGAAATTTCCACGAAATTCATTGCTCAACTGTTGGTTTCAAATTATTACCTATATAAGATATATATTGCCTATATAATACATAACACATATTTTCGAGAAAGCGTATTATTTAATGTAAGCAAATGACTATGTAGTCTACCTAATGGTCATCTATAGAGTGAGCCCTATGATAACTTTCTGAATAAAACAACAGCGCTTAATAACACGGTTGTCGCAAGGAAAGCTGCCACCTACATAAAGCCAGAACAATTCTTCGGTTCTACCACCTTTACCTTACCAATTATTTATGGTATCGTTTGAAAGAATGCCTTCGTTATTACCATACTACACGCAAAATTTAGGTGGGATTATTTTATTTCGTTATAAGGGATTCACACGAAAAAGGTAGAGTTCGATTATTTATCTGCCTTCCAGATAATCGCTTTTGTGTGTGTCTATGGCACACACACCTAATAATCTTAATCATATATAATATTCCTGTTACACGTTTTCGCTTTAGTGTCATAGCAACCTACGTCACGTCGTCATACGGTTTAACTTAGATCCTAAACTTAGTAATAAATGGTTAAGAATTTTGTACCTTTACTGAAACTTTCTAGACATACGCGTTTAAATTCTTAAGTACTTCTTGCTTATTACTAGTATTAAGAAGTCACTTAATACGTTGCGTACCTACTTAAGTGAAAAGACGTATTTTCTCTTAAACAATTTCGGTATATACAGAGTAATTTTCTGTATTAAGAATAAGAGCTCTACGCTTGTATTATGAGGCTTTTTAGATTAATATTAGAGCGCTTATAAATTCATTGACTTTGCGAGTTTATTTACGTTAAAAGCGCTATGTTATGAGAAATATTACGACCCTGAGTCTGCGTTACGTTGAGAACGTGAATAATATTTTAGATTAATTTAACTACAAGAATATCGGCTTATTGGAATTGCGGTTGTAACTGTACCATAAATTATATACATAATTATATAAGAATGTATTAGTGTCTAGGCTAGTGACACTATTACGTTTGTTATTAAAAATCCATCTATCGAATATTTTGCCTACTTATTTAAGATTGTTAATTGACAGTTTTTGTCTACTAACATGGACAGATTTCGACTTTTGGTTTTTATATACATTTATCGTATTTAATCAGATAATAGCATTCAAAACGGTCCAGAATTTCCGAGCAACGCGCAAACGTACAGACAGACATAGAGGGACTTTTTTCATAATACGTTGAGATGCTCATCCATGTTTTGAAGGGAATACTGTTTACAGAATGGAGGCATTAGTTTACTTGTCCATAAACCGAGGAGAGCGCTCGTTACGCCTTATCGCCGGGGTCTGAGCAATGCCAGGGATTAAGCGATCGCACGGCCACCGCCACTGTTAGATGAAGTCTGTTCGGTTACATTATCTTGTTTGTGGCTCAATCTTACTCTTGTAATGTAATTGTTTTTTGTAACCTTTCCGAGAGTCACTAAATGTACTAATTGAGTAGACGTTGCGACTTCTTCAGAATCAAAATCATGTGATGCGATTTTTCTATAAGTTTTTACCATCTCAGAACACCGGAAACATGTAGCAAAAACACCTCCACATTCGAGTAAAAAGTTATTAGAATTCTAATGTTTACAGTATAGATCATAAAACATATTCCTTAATCACTTACTATTATTTCTTTCTATAACATTGTTGTAGAATTTTAGAAAAGAACCACTAAGAATTAAGACTCAAGTCGATTAAAGGGAACATTTTATAACACTTATGAAATACATTTACATCATTTTTAAACAAAGGAAATAACCTCCTACGCTTTTGACCCAGGGGCGCCCAAAAATGTGTACGCAACTTCCGTTTCATCTTAAAATGTTACCCTCAACGCGCCTAAGGAAGAATAACTTCAAAAAACAAAGGCCAAATAATACCTCAATTTTGTTAGTATAACGTGCAATATAAAGTAATATTGATTTAAATTAAGGACGCAACCTGAAACGTGATGTACGTGATGTTAGTTTAGTTAAGTATCTAGTAGTTAGTTAAGTAGCTTCATATTGAACGGCGTATATGGAGAGATTAGTGGTTGTTTGCTGCTTACTCTGTTTGAATCGTAGCATTGCTTTGTCTATTCTGTTAATGTTTGTTATGGATTGTAATAGCGAAATTTCGAAACTGATGATTTAATGTTTGCTATATTATACAGTACTCTATAAACATTACAGTTTTATCTCTATGCGTGGCGCTGCTCGATGGGGGATTAAGTAATTACACGGCTAGTGCGGCTAGCGTTAGATGATCTCTATTTGCTAATATTACATGTTATCTTTAGAGTGGCTCATTCGTGAGGAGATTAAGCAGTACATTGTTTTTACACAGGGCACGTATAAAGTAAAAGTGAACCACAACACTTAGGTTATCGAATGATTTAACCATATTATTGTAAATTATGATAATACTTGGAAGGTGTATGTAAGGGGATACTTTATACTTAATATCTAACTTTGTTTCAATTTATTTCTAGGTTTAAATAATAAAAAATATATTTATTAGAATATTTAAAGAAAAAAACATTTGTTGTCCTATGGTACGATTTGAAGTGCCGAGAAAGAAAGAATTGGTTATTAAGTTTTTAGGCTATCCTAAAAAGCTTGCGCCCTACGATTTTTCTGTTAATAAAAAATATTTTTACCAACCAGCGTAACGCAATACAGACTCGCCGTAAGACAGGTGATCAGATAGAGGTTTCAATAGTACAGAGCACTTGTGAACTCATGTTTGTTGGCCGTTGGGATGCGGGGTCGCAAACATTCTGCCCTCGTCCTGTTTGAGTTCGAGACCCAGTTCCACGCTTCCTGTTGCTCATGGCTTATCCATAAACAACGTAAACCGTCAAGCGAGTATAGATCTAAACATATGCTTCTAAGACTTATATTTCCCTAAATATCTTGCCTATTCCGTAATTATCTTGGTTGCCCGCCCACCTAACTATCATGTAGTTAGGCGCGTCTATTAATTGAAGGAACGTGTTCTTTAGCTAGTACGTAAGTTATTGATTCCACTGTTACGTTTAAGGCTCATACTTAGACGGTAATTTGTTTACACGTTAAATATTAAAGCTATGAGGTCCTTTGTCACTTGATGTGGAAACTAGATATTAGTACTACCCCACCCCACCCTACCCTAATTTTTTTATTAATTAAATTAATACATTATTAAGTTACTGTATAATTTATGAAGATATTTATAGCCTATAAACATTAAGTAGGAGCTGCGTAAATAAGAGCCGCTACGTGAAGTGGAAAATAAGCATAATTTTATTTTCATTCAGCACTCACCCGGCGATAATTTAAGCCTTTTATATTTAAAACAGGGGGTTATGCTGATCTCAGTTGTGCTGTACAACTGAAATACAAACGTTTTGAAATGTGTTGAGATTTATTACTCCTATGGTAATGTTAGTTCTACTTTGCCACGTTTGTAATGAAGACATATGGTGCTTTAGAATTTATTTAAAATTTAAACGACGAAAATTGTTTTAGGATCAAATAGCGGGCAAAAAAATAAAAACAAATGAATGAAATATCTTTTTTGGTGTACCTATTTAAATAATATAATTAATAAACTTAGAGAGTAAAACATCTTAATACAAAATTACATTTGAATCTTTAGAACAGTTTCTGAATTAACAATTACCTGCATATTGCGTAAGTATAGTAATTGTATATAAATCAGTTATTTCAAGTTATATACAAATGCATATGACGATATTTTACAGTAGGTTACTATACACGCTAGTATACCTAATTTATTTTTTGATGGCTCTAATTCGAACCTAAATTAGATTTCTGGTTCTATTTGTGGTTACAGGTGTCCATGTTTCGCAGCAATGCGGAATTCGTTTTTCAGGTCTTTTAAACATATAAAACATTGTGTTTTAAAGAAAATCTAAGGTATAAACCTGTGAAATTGAAAAGGTGTATCAATATTCGGTCGCGTGTGTCATGCAGCGTTAGCGAGGTAGATTTGGCGTCGCGCCAGAAACTATCTGACATCAAAATGATAATTGATATTAGTCGACACTGGACATACCTCCGAACTGTTGGAAGCGCCCAGTTCAAAACAGTATACAGATAACAGCTGAACAGAGCCTCTAAAGTTAGTCTAATTAAAAAAGAAGAAAATCTGTACGGTAGTATGCGTAACGCGTTTAGAAAGACAACCTCTTTAATTTCTTTGTCTTAGATAACAACAGGCTTGAATCTTATAGAATCCATAAAATTGTAATCAGCGTGTCTTGGTGATAGAGTTCCGTTAGACTTAGTTAGAGTTTAGTAATAGAGCTCCATTGTTACGGTTTGGGTACGGAGCCCTAAAAGCAGCCGAGTAGTATTTGCCTTATTTATCAGAAAAAAATAATTTAACTTATGCCTGTTACTTCGTCTGCAAGGTGGCCAACATCTCAAATTAAAGTGGTGTACCCATTGGTCAAACAACACTACTCTCTGCTGGCTATTAAGTAAATTAAACCTACAAACTAAACAGGGTAAACTACGATGAGACTTATGTGAAGATAGATTTAAGCGTAAAAATCTGAAAATTACGTAAGTCTAACGTAGCATAAAGTTTCATTTACTGCGAGATTGATGCATGAAACATAACGAAATTGTTTATGGTTGTGAGAATATTGCCGTTTTGAACAACCGTCATCCGAATATCATAGCTCTTTGGTCTGAGGATGCATGTACGAAATGCATAGGGTTACCACCTTTGTCGTTCTTCATATTTTGAAGGCTAAGGTTTTTTTTTAACAAGAAAAGATCGACTCCAATAAATATGACGGCGCTTCCATAAATCATAGAGTGGGTAGAACGAGGTCACTATGGTTTTACCCGCTCTGACGCAACTCCGGGCGCTAGTGCACAGAGCGCGCGAAAATAGAAATGGTTCGGCGGCAAATAATCGAGAGTGTGTTGCGCGAGTGCATTACGTGTTCGGTGGAGTGTCAGTGATTTTGTGTGTATTCCTTTTGTTAAACTATTGTGATTTCACAGAATAGAACATTGTTTATTACGTACGTTTACTTTTTATTCTCCTCGCCCGACCAACCTACGCCTACAAACCTACATTATATTATAATATGGAGTCTCAGACAAATAATGAAAAAGACACTGATAAAGGCTCTGTGCCTTTATCAGAAGTGGGATTCGCAGGGCCAAATTTGGAGGAGAGTAATTGCAACAGCGAAAACTTAGCAAATGCATCTACACCTTCACCGGTACCAAACTTGTTGTTGCATATGGAATCCTTATTGTCTCGATTACTAGCGACATCACAGCCACATAACTTGAATAATACGCCAATTCAATAAATTCAGTTCGATCCCGACGACGTTGACGCGGACATAGAAGGTTGGTGTAAAATATCGGAAATCATCATCCATAATCGAAAGTTACAAGGTGCCGATTTGCTTTTGTCACTTACTCACGCTCTCAAAGGGCGTGCTGCCACTTGTTTAACTAAGTTGCAAACTTCAAAGATAACATGGGATCAAATAAAGGAAATGTTGATAGCAAAATTTGCAAAACCTATGTTACCGCAAGATTATTTCGATGAAGTTATGCGTTTTAACATAGGTCCTAAGGAAACTATATGTGAGGCCGCGATGCGCCTGTGGAGCATCATAGAACGTATACCTCGTTTAGAGATGGATGAAGACATCATAACTGGATTTGTGACGTCAGTGTTGTGCCAAAAAGACCAGATGATTCGTCGTGAACTCCAGTCTCATAATGTTGCTACAAGATTACAGCTTTTTCGAATCTTGAGTGGTATTTCACTAAAGCGGAGATATGATGTTAGTGACAGTCATGATACCGACGTTAAAAGAGCTCGCCACAGTGAAACGCGCTTTACGGGAACATGCCATAATTGCGGCACGGCTGGACATAGAGCGGTTGACTGTCGAAAACGACGAGAGCAATCCACTGTCGGAGAAAAGACAACAACTTCGTCATCAAGAGCCTTCGACAAAGTTAGGCAAATCGCCTGTTTTGTATGCGGACAACTAGGACACCTGGCTTCTGCGTGTCCTGAACGGAAGGGAGGCCCCTTAGCAGCAACTGTTAAAGAAGTTCACATGTGTCGGCGCACCGGGACTAAAAGCACCTTAATAACATCATCTGGTGAGCCCGTTTCTTTTCTTTTTGATAGTGGATCTGCTTGCTCGTTAGTAATAAGTAGCCTTGCCACGAAGTTTCCGGGTGCTGCACAAAGTAATTTAGTATATCTATCGGGAATTGGTAACGGAAATATAAAATGTGTTTCTCAAGTTTTATCCTCAATTACTATACAGGGCATCTCGTTGTCATTATTATTTCACATAGTACCCGATGATGCCATCGCGGAGTCGGTAATCATAGGCAGGGACTTATTAGACAATAACGTTCACGTACAAATCGATAACGATCGGGTTACATTCTCTCAGCGTGTTGAAGTTAATGCGACTAATATATCAGAACATTTTGATTTTAATGCTATTAATACTAATTTAGAAGGTAGTAATAAGATGTCCTTAATCAAAATATTACAAAAATATAGTGACTTTTTATTGATGGTATACCTACGCGGCGTGTAACAACTGGTGTATTGCGTATAGATCTAATTGACCCTAATAAAACAGTGCAAAGACGCCCCTACAGGTGTCCCCTGTAGAAAAGGAAATAGTTAATGAAAAAGTTGAATCTCTAATAAAAGCCGGTGTTATCCGAGAAAGTAACTCGCCATTTGCGAGTCCAATTTTGTTAGTAAAAAAGAAGGACAATACTGAGAGAATGTGCGTAGACTACAGGGAGCTTAATGCTAACACTCGTCCTGAACATTACCCATTGCCGAGGATTGATGAACAGATAGATCGTCTTAATGGTGCCCATTATTTTTCATCATTAGATATGGCTTCAGGTTACCACCAAATCATAGTTGATCCAGATAGTATAGCACGGACGGCGTTTGTTACTCCTGATGGTCAGTATGAGTACACAGCGATGCCATTTGGATTGAGGAACGCCGCATCCGTTTACCAACGCTGCATTAATAAGGCTCTTGGACGCTTAAAAAGACCACGTAGCGCTAGCATATATGGACGATGTTTTGTGCTATTCTGATAGTATCGATGTTATGTTTAGAACGTCTAGATTTAACACTAAAGGCACTTTCCGATGCCGGTTTTTCGTTCAACATTAAAAAGTGAAAGTTTATGAAAAACGAAGTAGACTACCTAGGTTATGTTATAAGAGCAGGAGAAGTAACACCCAACCCGAATAAAGTGCAAGCTTTAGTTAATGCCCCAGTTCCTAAAACCGCTACTCATGTTAGGCAATTTTTGGGCCTCGCATCTTACTTTAGACGCTTTATACCAAATTTTACGCGTATAGTAGGACCCCTGTATCCGTTGACCAAGTTACACGGTCCGATAAAGTGGACAGACGTACACAGTGAAATTCATAAAAAGATCGTTAAAATACTTACTTCCGAGCCTGTTTTAATTATTTTTGATCGTAACTCCCCAATAGAACTTCACACCGACGCAAGCTCTGAGGGTTATGGAGCGATACTAATTCAGAGAAAAAATAATATACCTCACGTCGTATCCTACTTTAGTAGACGAACTACCGACACGGAATCACGATATCACTCCTACGAATTAGAGACCCTAGCAGTCGTACGGGCTGTAGAAAATTTTCGTCATTATTTATATGGGCAGCACTTTACTGTTTTCACCGATTGCAATTCATTAAAGGCATCAAAATCAAAAACTGATCTAACTCCTCGCGTTCATAGATGGTGGGCCTTTCTCCAAGCTTACGACTTCGACATAGTTCATAAACAAGGGAATAGCATGGAACATGCCGATTACTTGTCTAGAAATCCTGTGTCCAACTTAAAATCTGGTTCATCACAATCGAATACGTCAATTTCGTAGAATACCACAAGAAGAAAGTAGAATTACACTTAGTAGAAAGTCGTCAATTTCGTAGAATTACACCCGGGGTGGCTGACAGTAGAGCAGAAACGTGATAGCGAAATACAAGATCTTGTCCGTAAACATAATAATAAAGAACTCCCAGAAGCAATTGCCCACACTTACGATGTTCGGAAGGGTGTACTATATAGGAAGATTGAGCGCAACAAAACCAGTTTCTGGCTCCCAGTAGTGCCTAGGACCCTTATATGGACACTGATTAATCATGTTCATACGGAGATCAAACATCTTGGTGCTGACAAGACTTTAGACAAGTTATATGAACAGTACTGGTTTCCACAAATGGCTAAACACGTACGTATGTTTGTGGACTCCTGTATAGTTTGCAAAGCATCAAAAGGATGCTCAGGAGCTCAACAAATACAGCTCCACCCAATCCCAAAAGTAGCTACACCCTGGCATACTGTCCACATCGACATCACAGGTAAATTGAGTGGGAAAAGTGATCGGAAAGAATATGCTTCGGTCATTATTGACTCTTTCACTAAATATGTGCTCCTAGAATACACGACTTCACTAGATTCAGTTAGTGCAATAAAATCCCTAAAGAAAGCTGTTTGTCTTTTCGGCGCTCCGAAGCGTATTGTTGCCGATCAAGGAAGGTGTTACATAAGTACAGATTTCAAACACTTCTGTAATGATCATGGAATCGAACTTCATCTTATAGCAACTGGTTCTAGTAGGGCTAATGGCCAGGTGGAACGAGTGATGCGAACCTTAAAAAGCTTACTGACAATAGTAGAAAGTGATCCAAACAAGGTGTGGCGTGATGAACTTCCTGAAGTCCAATTAGCCTTGAATAGTACTAAGTCTAGAATAACGGGATATACACCTACTGAACTGATGTTTGGCATACGTGCCCAGTCGTTAGGCATGTCGTCTTTATCACCTCATACAGAACCAGAGCGTCGTCAGGATTTGAACGCAATTCGAAGCATTGCTTCTGAAAATATTGCGAAAGCAGCTACATCGGAAGTAGATCGCTTTAATCGCGGTAGGGCAACCATAAAGCCTTTCTCTAAAGGTGATTTCGTCTTTATCAAATGTAGTGAGCGTAATCAGACTAAATTGCAAAAAAAATTCAGAGGGCCATTTATTATTTCTTGCGTTTTAGATAATGATAGGTACGAGTTGAGGCATATTGACGGATCTAATCGTGTCTATAAGTACGCTCATGAAAACTTGCGTGCAGTACCTGGGGGCTATGAAGGCTTACTTGAGGTAGCTACTTCTTTAATCGGTGACTCTGAGGAGGCCGAGACGGCGACAGTCCACGATCATGAGGTTGAGGGGGCTTCACCGAATGATAATGATGATCATAATACTAGCGATACACTATCGACACACAGTTCACGCACTTTGACTGCCGGCTCTGAAACCCTCTCTGCCTCCGAAGGTGATGAATAGTAAGTTGTAAATTAAATTATAATTTTTATTTACCATGTATAGTGTAAGACTCGAGTCCTGTCCATATTCATTGCAGTATCATCAAATTGTGGAGAACAGCGGTCACGAATTACAAAACATGCATTGTGTAGTGTAACTGATGATGGGACTGGCTCATGCGGGTCGATGTTCCAAATCAGACTTGGGTACATGTGTTTGACAGAACTGGTGTGTGGTCTAAGGGACTGGCTTATATAGGTCGAAGTTCCGGTCCAACTCACTATTCATGTGTTCATGTGTCATGATAAGTTGGTACTGGTCGAAGGGACGCTGATGAGTTGTCCGGTCTACGTCATCATAGGAGATGATGGCTAGTCGGAGGGACGCTCAAGAAAAGTTGTCCGGTCCAGTATGTAGTGTGTGGGGACTATGGACAGGGGTTGAGATATTGTCATTGGGCTACACTAGTTTTAGTTGTGTGTCAGAATGGGCGAGCGTACCAATCCAGTTGTACATTTCTTTCCAGATCATCCAGAGCGGGAGCAGTCGCACGAGGACGTGCGAATGTCAGTCCGGCCGTGACGGCGCTTCCATAAATCATAGAGTGGGTAGAACGAGGTCACTATGGTTTTACCCGCTCTGACGCAACTCCGGGCGCTAGTGCACAGAGCGCGCGAAAATAGAAATGGTTCGGCGGCAAATAATCGAGAGTGTGTTGCGCGAGTGCATTACGTGTTCGGTGGAGTGTCAGTGATTTTGTGTGTATTCCTTTTGTTAAACTATTGTGATTTCACAGAATAGAACATTGTTTATTACGTACGTTTACTTTTTATTCTCCTCGCCCGACCAACCTACGCCTACAAACCTACATTATATTATAATATGGAGTCTCAGACAAATAATGAAAAAGACACTGATAAAGGCTCTGTGCCTTTAAATATATAAATACATGACTAATGTATCACATAATGTTAGTATTACGAGTTTGCAATCATGGGGTTAAACCGTTCTTTGATAACAAAACTTTGTGTCAATCAAAAATGGCAAATTAAATAATTAAAGTTATTATAATAACACATTTTTTATTTAGACATTTAATTCTTTTACTTAAAAAGGTGGCAACCTTGGTAAAGCAAGTGTACAATAAAATCTGAATTCACTGTCGTTTCACTTGCGATTTGTATGTCGTATTTGGGGTTCCTCGCGGAAACAAATTAGTAGCCTACGTAATCCGTTCCTCTGCGTTACATTTAAATGGTTGTTTTTTTTGAACCGTAATAGGTAGGTACTTGAAATTTTATTACTTGATAACTGGTGTAGTTTCTAACCTAAACCATTCGCTAATTTATAATAACGCTTTCTACACTCACAGCCCCACACTAGGATTCCCTGCGTCGTGGGTGCCATGGACACACACAGAGACAAATACACAAACACCCAGACCCAGAATCAGAAATCTAAATTCATCATTTAGAAATCTGTCTGGCCGGGGATCGAACCCGGGACCCTCTGCGCGTCAGACCGGCATGGTGACCGCTCCGCCACGCGGGTAGTCACTAATAACTTCACTGTTGTTAGAGCCACGTTGTTTTTAAAAACAACCCAACTACGAGATAGACATTTATCGTGTTTTAATAATATCATGTGTAATTTATGTAAGACTTGCAAATAAAGTAATTTTGACGGAATTCATTACCCCGTGTTAAGTAAGTTGTGGCTAAGTTCATAGGCGGTGGTGAATAGGCCGTAAGTATAACCGACACTTGTACGCACAACCGCACCTGTTATTTCGCACATTAACGCAGAAATAGCGATGACAGCGACTATTTATCGGCCAGTAAAGTTTTGCCGGAACAGTAAATTCGGAACTCGTAAACGCTGTAACGGCGCGTTGCGTTTTAAAGCGTCATGTGTTGGGATTGTTATGTATATAAATGTAGCCAGTATAAATGTGTAAATTTTGATGATGTCGTTTTATTTACTTTGCTTTTAGTACTCGTAAGTTATAACAAACGTGGACAAGCTTTAGAATGTTTAGATATACAATTATACAGTTACTAATATGATTCTAGCAGTCATAGCCTAGTGGTTGACCCGCGACATCTAAATCGAGGCGTTAGAGATTCGAATTCTAGGCATACAGCTCGCTAAACGCTATGTGCGTATTAGAAAATTTAATTATCACTTTTTTAATGGTGAAATTAAACATCAAGGGAAAATCTACATTAAACGTGTACTCAATTTGTGTCAACTCTACCAATTTGAATTTGGCTAGTGTGGTAGACTGTGACCTAATCCTTTTTATCTGAAAAGGAGACCCGTGCCTGACAGAGCTAGAGTGAGGAGTGGATGATGATGAAAATTAATATGATTATTACTATATCTACTCAGTATAATATCGAAAAGAAATAGTTTCTCTAGCAAGATTCTCTGCTATAATACGAAGGGTCCACCATGTTTCAAATTGCTGGTTGGCTGACTTCAGGCCCGTAAGAAAAAATTGTGGAGATCTCTCCGATATCTAGATCGATCGATACGATTCCTTTATACAAGGCGCACTACTAACCCATTACTGTTTTCTGTGAAAATATTCTTGATTAATATGAATATTTGCACGTGACAGAATTACAATTTAGTACTAGTCTTATTTTAAAATTATTTATGAAATAACTGAAATAGCTGTTTCTTGTAATTTAGGAAATTATTTTTCAATAATGTTAAAGTATGATGTAAAGCTATATTGTAAAGCTATATCTTGTTTAATATTTATCCTCCAAATAATAAGTCATGAGTACTGGAAGTGTATTGTTCAGACACATTATTGTTTATAAACATCAACAGTACTTACGAGCCAGCGTTACGCTATAATAAGGATTATATTTTCTTTATGATGCATATTTTAAGAAATGTATATTTTTTAATTATATTAAAATTTTATGATTTGAATATAATATACTAAATTAACATAAGCATTAAAATATTAATTTATGTAAGTATTAAATTTAATATTATTTAACTGGCTGGAAAAACAAGTGCGGTTATTTTCTGTTTTCTTTTTCTTTTTTGCGTTGTTCGAATTACGACACATCTTTTCTTCGGGCAAATACGCAGTACGAAAATATAATACACAATAATTTAAATAACAACAGGATAATTAAACTCAGGTACGATACTGTTAATGTATATTGTCTTAATTTTAATGGTAAATTCATTATATTATAATTAAAATCTTAGTTTTGCTCTTAAATACTGATATTTCATGTTTACTTAATTTCAATGGTAAATTTAGTTTAATTATATTGAAATCTTCGTTTTGTTTTAATGTGTAAGACAACTTTTGTTTAATAAATTAGTCATAATAATTTAAAATATCTTTTTATTTTGCAATCTTTTGTAGTTAATCTATTATCAGAAGTGGGATCGAAAGTGTGTATTCTGACACCTTTTCCTACAAGTTTCAGATTTATTCAGACAATACAAAATGGATCCAGCCGTTTTAGAGGGCCTCCTTGGGGCTATTCGGGATGGCGTCTCAGGTCAACGCCATACAGACGAAGACGTGACGCTGCCTGTGTTTGACTCAGCGACGAGCGACAACCGAGCGGCTGGGTGGTGCCATCATGTAGAGACGCTTGCCAATCAATTTCAGTGGAGTACCGTGGCCAGCGTCGCTAAGGCGGGTAAGGCCCTTAAGGGCTCAGCATTATTGTGGTATGAGTCCTGGAGTCCATCTGCGGGTCGTTCATGGTATATATTCCAAAAATACCTTACGGCTGGCTAAGTAACGGAAAAGTTGACAAAAGCAACTGTATATACTTCAGAAACTACAGAATCATACTGCGAATACGCAAGAAGAAACTAAAATTGCTTTGCGGCACAAATATTTCTTATACTGGAGTACAGCTAGTAGAACTTATTTGTGGTAGTATAGTTGATGTAAATGTAAAAATGGCATTTTTTAACAGCAATGTGAAAACAACTTCAGAGTTAATTTAATTATTTTCTACATATGTAAAACAAAAGTAAAAGTCTTTAGAGCAACAGCACTTTAAATAATAGCAATCAGTATAGATTTAAGTGTTTTAAACAAGATAATTTTAAACCATGTGTCATGAATAAAAATGATGTAGTTGAACAAAAAAATAGACTTATTAAATTTTGCTCATTTTGTATAAAAACAGGGCATGATGAAACTATATGTTTTCACAAAGCACAATGAAAAACCTGTAAATAGTCCTACGGTTAATTTTTAGGGTACAATAGGTGTTTAGACAAAGTAAAATCTTTTAAATATCAATATCATTCGAGAAAGTGTCTCTTCTTTTGCCAGCCCAGTTCTTTTAGTTAAAAAATACTTCTGATAGACTCAAAAGGCCTACAATATCTAGAGCTAACTATTTGTGGATTTTCTATTAATCTAAAAAAAAAACACTTTTTTGTTTAAAGTACTGAATATTTAGGTAGAAAAAAATCCACAAGAGAGAGTAAAGCCAAGTAAAGCCTAAGTTCAGCATTAGTTAACTCACCTGTTCCCTCCAATGTTAGAAAAGTGCGTCACTGCATGGGTATTGCTAGTTATTTCCGAATATTTATTGCAAATTTTGGTACAGTATAAATCAAGTATAAGTAGTGAACTAAAATGATATATACCGAAAGATACTCGTTTAATTGTTTTAAGACTATTTCATGATGAGAATCGTCATGTTGGATTTGATACGATATTAGAAAATCAGTGAACATTTTTGATTCCCGGGGATGTCTTCATTTGTATAAAAAATATTTAAGTCATTGTTTAGTATGTGCTGTATGTATATAAAAAAGGGTATCATGGTCGTAAACAAAGTTTTTTTACACCCCATAAAAAAGTTATCAATAGCCTTTCATACATTGCATCTCCACTGTACAGGACTATTTACCCAATCGGAAGAAGAGTATAAACACATCTTACTTATAAGTTTTGTATACTCAAGCCTTTAAGAAGTCTGAGTACTCAAGAGTTGGTTCCTATAAGAGATACCATGACTACTTTTGGTACCCCTAAGTAAGTTATCACCGATAGAAGTACAAATTGTAGCTTTAGTTAATTAGAAAATTGTTTAAAACACTCGAAATTTACTATCATTTAATATCTACAGGCACCCTAGAAGTAAAGGGCAAGTGTTACGGTATGTTTCTACAGTTACAGATATGATTAGTACAGTCTATAATGATATGTCAGAATGACCAAACAAACTGTAGAGACTTCAACAATCTATAAACACTACAGTACAGAAATCAAGTATATTCTCTCCTATACGTTTGTTGATAGGTAGATGTTCTTGATAATAATTATAATATGGTGCCATTAATCAATGCACAGGCAGGCACATAGTCAATTAGCAAACCAGAGATTGACACAAGCAGCTGAAAATATTTTTTCAATAGGTGTTTTAGTATTTGTGAATATTCGCCGGAATAATAAATTAAAGCCTAAGTTTTTCTTCCTAATGATCGCTTTGCTCTCAAAGAGAACAAAATCTTGAAAACATTGCTGTGGAAAATGTCCTAACCTAAATCGTAAGTTTTATTGACTAGTTACAATGTGTTAATTAGAAATTTATTGTCAGTGATTTATATATATTTTTTACTTACTTAATTAATCACTATTTTTCATTTATTATTGTTCTTAATTATGCTATGTTTATTGTGTGAATCCGCTGGTCGGTTAATTGTTTGGTACTAGTTTATCCCACTGGCAGCGGGTGGAGGGAGCTAGTATGTCTATGCAATTAATCATGAAAATAACACATATTCCGTTGGTCGACCGCTTACTTGGTGCTTATCTAGCCTACAAGCAACGGGTAGATGGGATAAGCATGTCTAGGTAACCGGTAATATGTGAAAAAAATGTAAGAAAATAAACGTATTCCGTTGGACGACCGTTTACTTGGTGCTTATCTAGCCTACAAGCAACGGGTAGATGGGATAAGCATGTCTAGGTAACCGGTAATACGTGAAAAAATGTAAGAAAATAAACGTATTCCGTTGGACGACCGTTTACTTGGTGCTTATCTAGCCTACAAGCAACGGGTAGATGGGATAAGCATGTCTAGGTAACCGGTAATACGTGAAAAAATGTAAGAAACTATATGTATTCCGTTGGTCGACCGTTTACTTGGTGCTTATCTAGCCTACAAGCAACGGGTAGAGGGGATAAGCATGTCGAGGTAACCGGTAATACATAAAAAAAGTAGAAAGAGAAAAATTGTAATGAAATATTGATATCAAAGGAAAGATAATTAAATGTTAGTAAATGAGATCTATGATTTGAGACTTAAATGTATTTTGTATTATACATAAGTAAGAGAATGTCACAATGTTTTAATTTGTTTGAGACCTATTTTTGTGTTTATATGTATTTCATTTTGGGTACTTCGAGAACGAAGTATATGTCAGTATGGCCGTGACAGAATTACAATTTAGTACTAGTCTTATTTTAAAATTATTTATGAAATAACTGAAATAGCTGTTTCTTGTAATTTAGGAAATTATTTTTCAATAATGTTAAAGTATGATGTAAAGCTATATTTATCTTGTTTAATATTTATCCTCCAAATAATAAGTCATGAGTACTGGAAGTGTATTGTTCAGACACATTATTGTTTATAAACATCAACAGTACTTACGAGCCAGCGTTACGCTATAATAAGGATTATATTTTCTTTATGATGCATATTTTAAGAAATGTATATTTTTTAATTATATTAAAATTTTATGATTTGAATATAATATACTAAATTAACATAAGCATTAAAATATTAATTTATGTAAGTATTAAATTTAATATTATTTAACTGGCTGGAAAAACAAGTGCGGTTATTTTCTTCTGTTTTCTTCTTTTTGCGTTGTTCGAATTACGACACATCTTTTCTTCGGGCAAATACGCAGTACGAAAATATAATACACAATAATTTAAATAACAACAGGATAATTAAACTCAGGTACGATACTGTTAATGTATATTGTCTTAATTTTAATGGTAAATTCATTATATTATAATTAAAATCTTAGTTTTGCTCTTAAATACTGATATTTCATGTTTACTTAATTTCAATGGTAAATTTAGTTTAATTATATTGAAATCTTCGTTTTGTTTTAATGTGTAAGACAACTTTTGTTTAATAAATTAGTCATAATAATTTAAAATATCTTTTTATTTTGCAATCTTTTGTAGTTAATCTATTACACGCATATTGATCGTATTATATTTTAAATGTAATAGATCCCTTTGTGGTACTGTGGCCGACGTAAGGTAGGACTCAAATGATGCTTGAGATTGATTACACAAGTGCATGGACGGTAATGACCACGTATTTTCCTAGCAAGTGGTGGACACTTCATGGTGGACTCACTGCTTCACCTTCAGAAAAATAAGTTGAATCGTATCCAAACATCCCCAGAAGATATACTGGCTATATGCTTGATAACCTAGAACCCATACTAAAAATGTTTCACCAAGTATCGCTAGTTTCCATAAAAAGCCTATACTCATATATCTAACCCATCTAAAATCATTAAGAGATTTCCGAGGCATTACCACCTCGGTATGGCCAATAAAACGGGTAACTCTCTATTTTATTGCGATCTCAAAGTTTTATAGGTCTCTCAACAAACAAAAGCGGAGGGGCTCGTAAAAAGAATCGTCTACATCCATCAGCATAATTCGGTAAACAATACCTTTATGATATTCATTTCTGCTGAGCCTCGGTCCGTCAACAGAATGCTAAGCATGGCTGTCTATCGAAAGAGAGTTGTAAGCGATAAAATATGTTTTTAAAATATAATATAAACGAATATGTATTCTCCTCATCATAGTTAGCCATATAGTGTTAAAACTAAATTTAATATTGCTTAGTTTGGTAATTGTCTATAACATATATTTTTGAGTCAGTAAAGAGTCACAAGAAAAACTACGGAAATATACTAACTCTATGATCTTAACACAAGGGAAGATAAATATAAAAATACATAAAGCGGTAAACGAAATATCAGCGCAGGGTAGCTACATAGGTACATTTATATATACCGTTTGCACCTATAAGTGAAGTGACACTTACTGCTTATATACATATAAATTGTACAATGGATGTGTCAGTGATTACTTCGTTGGTGCAACTATTAAGAAATAAACAAATAAACAAATATTCAGAAAAAGAAGTGTCAATAGCGTAACTTATCACGCAAAATACGCAACGATTACGCATTCCGCACGCACCTGTGCAATACTTTCCATCGCGCTTGCCCTCTGGAATCGATACATCCAAATCGTCTATTCGAAAACTTGCGAAGCCGGAGCCCAAGAGTTATTGGGGTCCAGTCGCCATAAGATGCCCGCCACAAATTCCAGTCCCCTGTCAATTTACCCGCCTTTAGGCTGCTATATTTATATCCCACTATCAGTATTACGTGATTTACTTTTGTGTTTATTCCAAAAACTGACAAATTTGCGTCATTTTTTTCCATCTACCTATATTGCTATTATATTTTTCCTTTATTCTATTTTTTATAATATTTTGTATATTCTCTATTTATGATAGAGTTGATAATAAATACGTACAATATTTCACATTTGTGTATTAGAGAATTTTAAAGTTTTAGAAAAAGAAAATAATTTATTATTAATTAATTAATTTTTGGTATTTGTTGTTATAGCAGCCACCATTTTGCATCCTCTGTAAAAAAATCAAGTGTCTATATATTACCACAGTATAAGGATCTATAGATATTTGTACCGTGATATTACGGTTCAAGAGACACACGAACCCTGTGACACACGAAATCACGGAATCCTAAAAATCATTCTACAAGAGGGCATTATAAGTAAGTTTCAGAACATTATAGGGAAATAACATTATTATTTTAAAACTAAAAATCACGCTATAACAGTTATTGAAACTATAAAGGAATAATTGCAATCTAGTAACTTTGTGATGAACTCTCTCTAAGGCGGTCGAGCACCGCCTCGAAAATCGTTAATCCTTATGACTTTGATAAGGACAATGGAACAAAATTATTAATATCGTGTATTGTCATCGGTTCTTGATAATTCTTCAAAACTTTGAATTAAACTGAACGTTCAAAGTGGATAGAAATCGGGTTCAAAGATTCCGTTACATACATACATACATACTCGTACATACAACCCAAGCTAATAAAAAGCGTGTTAAAAATAAATTTAGGCTACAAATATTTAATGCACAAATTGTTTATTATTTTTACTGGAAATTGTACTTGTATTAGCTAGACAAACTTTACTTTACCAGAAGCGAGACTTATTGAATCATAATACCTATCTACTTTGAGAACGAAGGAGTTGCTTAAGATTATTTATTGCCGATGTTAGCGTCTATTAGAGAGGGGATGCCATGCGTCGTATTTCAGGTGAGTCCCTATAAACAGGGGGCGTCTTATTTGAGACACATTATCCGAACGTGTAAGCTCAAAGCTTTGCTATACCCTTTTAGGATTTCTCAGTAGCGACAAACTTCGATGTTTAGGTTCATGACACACTTGATCAAATCTCGCGATGTAGTTAGTATTCATGATTTTGGTTCTTACTATGATATTTATTTTATTGTTAGTTATGTCGGTTTATCCCGCATGGATGTACTAAAAGATTTTTTAATTTCCTAAAAAGTTTTAATTTGAAATGTATCTTGTATTTTATGACGTCTTAATTTAATTTTAACCTATATGCTACTCAAAATAAAGTTAAAAATCCGTCGTGTTGTGAAGTATCCCTAAGGTAATCTTGAAGAGCGACAAAATGCCGGGTATTAGACTGAGTTTAGGTGTATATTTGCGCCCTCTGACGACATTAGTGTATGAAATTATAATAACGATTACTGTTTTATTTAGCGCATGAGTTTTGGCACGGGTGTATTCCGTATTCGTATTTGCGTTTCAAATTGCTTCCTTAGAATGCTTGCATGATTTTTAATGTAAAGACTTTCATAAAACACTGTGTTGCTGATTTTGATGAATGTTATAATCCAGCAATCAGCAACCTTTTAGCAGGCAAGGGCCACTCAGTGGCAAAATAAACTAAAGGCGGGCCGCACTTGTAATATAAACCCCAGAAGCCGAATATACCTGTAAATTTATCAAATCACATAGAAAAATGAAAATGCTCTTCAAATTGTTAAAAAATACAGAATTTCATTAGTACATTACGTTTATAGCTAAAAAATTATGGAATTTAAGTAAAATTACTACTACACTCGGTCATTTATTGTTCATTCGCGAGTTACACACTATTGACTATAGGGTTGTTTGCGGTTCGTTCATGCATTTATTTTGATATTATTAGTAATTATTTACAAAACATTCACGGGCCGCAAGTAAGACGTCCGGGCGGCGCGTTGTCGACCGCCGTTATAATGTAATGGCGAATTAAAATCAAAATATTTTTGACACTTGTTATAAATTTAGTTTGAACGACACGTAACTATCATCGTGTCGTTACTGCTCAAGGGCGGTTCATCGACCATGGAAGATTTATGGAAGAAAAATGGCCCATGATAAAGAATAGTTACATGTTTTATAAAAACACAGATTATTTATCTGTATATATACAGGAGCTATTTCAGGCCATACGACTTATCCTTTAAGTAATAATTTATTTTAATTCACAGATTACTGCTTCAATTACGAGAAAAGTCGCTCCACTTATATAGAAGTGTATGTAATCTATGTACAAATGCGCAAAGCAAATATGTCTGAAATGCATCAGAAATGGCATTGTGACGGAAAAGTTCCTTCTAATTCGAGTTGATTGCTCGGAACGAACGACCGCCACTTTTTAATTTGGCAGTTTAGTCGAAATTGGAAAATGTTGTTTTCTTCTATTTCGAAAAGTTGGATTTTCGGGCTTTCGGGGGACGGTTTTAAAACTTTTATTACTCGCCCAACTAGCATAAATGAGCAATTGCGCATAGTGCGCAACTGTTTACAGTTTTTATCGCGATTCAATGGAACGTCGCGTTCTTAAATATTTGTCTTTGAAAACGTTATACGAGTGTAGGTTTGTAAATTCGAAATCCTTTTCTTAGATTGCACTTTACGCTCTTATGTAAATAATTTTATAATTTGTAGCGTTAAATTTATTTAAAGATGATTTACATACTTTTATTCACTAAGTTATAATTTCTTAGTAGTTACAACAGAGCATGTATTTTATATCTTACCGATGTAGCGAACGTCTTTCGTATGATCTCCAGACGCCATTGACTCTTTATTTATATTAAATAATGCAAGAGATCTTTGCCCTCATTAAAAAGCCTCCTATCGAATTAGTTAATGGCACTTTAGTTTGTTTAAATTGTTTCGAGAAAATTGTCATGAAAATTGCGAAACGTTCTTGAGTGTCTCCTACACTTACAAATAATTGAAATTGAAGCTTGTGTAAATACATTTATTGCTATAGTGGGCTATATTAAGAGTATATTAACCGAAATAATCATTACTAGGTCCAACCAAACAGACCACCTGACGGTATCGTTTATTACTTTAGTAATGTCCATAAAATGCGTAATGTTATTACGGACACTTCTGTCCGTTTTGTACGATATGTCTTATTTTTAAGAGCTGTCTGTTCGGAGTCTTAAAAAGAGAGCTCTATGAGTACAGCTCTGGGAATACTTGAGAAGGAAAGTTTGTTCTCATCTTGCACGTGTGCAGTAAAAAGTAAGTTCCGAGTTCTCAAGATTTGGAGTCCGTAAAGCAATTTTAGACATTCTAACTTAATAAGTACTTTTCCTTTTCATATATCAGAAGTTGTGTTTTCTGTGTAGTCTCGACCCAGAATACAACTATTGGGTCTCTTTGAGTTCGCTGTTCTTGTAGAATTCTAAAGATTGGTCCAAATGATAGGTACCTTCTAAGACTTCAATAAGATAGACATCACTGAGACTGTACATATAGATAACGTAATTATATAATATCAATATCTGCGGATGAATGCGATGATTATAGTAAGATCCACTTATGGCCAATCTCACCTACAGTGCACGATCACTTGGAATGACACGATTGGATGGTAATAGGGAATCTCCAGCCATGGGCTGGAGATTCCACTGCTGAAGGATAGATAGTATAGGAAGCATTGAACATTGAGTTTCCCATGGAAATCTTAACAAGAAATTGGATATTTACCTTAGAAATTAACACTCCTGCTACATGAAATAAATAGTAGTACCGTTGGCTCTATTGAAATGGAACTACTTAGAGCTATACCAAATCATTTTGCAAACTGTAATAACCAGAATAAGTAGCTATAATGCAAGTATTAATAGAAAACAATGAAAATTAACTCTAATTTCCAACTTAAATTGCGTGCTACAATCGTATTTCCGATAACACGTGAAAATTATTAGTATTTTCTGCAAATCATATCCGACCAAATATCCGAAACAAAACTAGTTTGCCGCACATTCGCAAACAAAGGGGTGTTTCCATTTCGGCATAAATTAACGACTTGATTTAACAATCAGTTAATTTTAAAGGGTCATTAACAATCAACGGCGCGTAACATTTCGTCCGGCGAAGTATTTTGTTGGGAGTTTCTCGAATTTTCGAAAATAACAATTTGTTACCAACGTTGCAGAACTTAATTGGTTCTTTTGTACTTCGTAACAAGAAATAAAGTTTTGGCTTTACAACTGGGACTCTAGCGGTGTTCCGATAATAATATAAAATTTTGAAATTACTTTTCGTCAGCGAATTAATGCAGCCCAATCTCGTTAGCCAGATATTACAAATAAGTTCTGCTTGATTCCTTTCATTAAAATAATGAGTTGTGCCAGTTAAGTTTTGTTATTTGTTTTTTACATAGATTTTAATGATGTAGGTTTTGATGCACATTTTTTCCTTAATTTGACACTAATCAGTCATGAGCACTAGCAATTCTAACTCAAGCTTTAAAATATACAAATAATATTTTGCGTTTAACTTAAAATTTTGTTAAAAAGTATATTTGAACGTGTCAAATATTTTTGAACTTTCTTCCAAGGAGAAATCACGTTGTTCAGTGTTCTTAAGATAATTAAACTGTAATTTAAAAAAAATATTGCATAAATATGATATTATTTTTTGGAAAACTTGGTTTACACACTTCTCTGTCGGAACCTGTTTATTTTTGCACTTGGCATTATTGTAGTTACACTACAAAAAACACTACTATAATAAGGCTATGGCGGTGGTAACAACTTATTGGATTAATCGCAAAGATCCATTCCACGTCCTAAATTATTATTTCATTGTTCCAACCCTTTAAGTAGGTAAACCTACCCGTAGCTTCTCTATAACTTTAATTTACCTTTATTCCTGCGGGTTTTAACACATTGTAAACTTTATAATTATGATATTCTTACAAGCAACTTCTTAAGAAGGTACGGTAATAGGTTGTCTTAAGAATTTAATGAAGTTTACACATGCGCAGGTGTATTATTCAGTAAGTTCGGTATTCCTTGCGCTTGTTTAACTGGCTGGCTCTATGTATAAAAAGGTTTATTTTTAGTAAAGTAATGAAGCGACGAGAAGGAGATAATGTAGTGTAGGATTATAAAAAAAAAATAACGGATTTAAAGGAGTTACGAAGTAAACGCGTATAATGATTATGTTATT
The DNA here is from genome assembly GCA_014595695.2 of Epargyreus clarus clarus. Lineage (NCBI taxonomy): Eukaryota > Metazoa > Arthropoda > Insecta > Lepidoptera > Hesperiidae > Epargyreus > Epargyreus clarus. Next base: position 158,269 of record JACTTY020000152.1, on the reverse strand, counting down.
ATGTTTTGTAACATATTATTATTTGCATTGTTTATGGATATACTTAAGATAGATCACAATTGTTCTCATCAGTTTGGCAAGTTTTAGGTTACTAGACGCAAACCTTGTCGCAGGCATCATGCGGATATAAATAAACAAAATGGGTTGATCGTGCAACAAGGTATTTGCTACTCTAATACAAAAGATCTGTACAGATAAATAAACAAGTTGAAAAAAAAGCGCTGATGATACATGTTTGTAGGAATAATCATGTAGGTACTAAAAATGATTGTAGGTGATCCAAATGTGTCTCATTAACTTAGAGGATATTTCTATTCTCATTGTCAGTTCTTTAGTAAAAGATATTGACATTTTAGTTCTAATATTCTTCAATTATTAGAACAACGTAACGCGTAACATAGCGTAGTGTAATGTTATACGATAAATTCGATCGATAGGTAGATATTACCTAGACGAGGGATTTGTGCCGAATCTGTCCGGATCACAGTGCTCATTGGTCGGGATTTCTGCATTAGGGGATTTCTGGTTAATGAATACAATTTAGATAGATAGCGCGATAGTCGCGCGAGATAACATCCCAGATGGAGGAGCTCAACCTGCGTATTTAGTTCGGTAGTGCAATGCTAGATGAAATCCCCTTATACTTAGAGCAAAAGTGTGAAAAATGTTTTTAATTTTAAATTTAATGAAGGATATTTATTTTTGAGCCGTGACCACGATCCAGACAACTGGGTCGAAATATCGGCAAAAAGAAATGAATAATTCGCCAAGTACGAGTCGAACTCGCACATGGAAGCTGCCGTACCACCAAATGTTCATTATTTTTTATTTATTCATTTTATTATTTTCAACAATACTTAGTTATATGACAAAACAATAGATGGCGTTGGGGTGATGATGAATGATACGTAAATTTTCAATAATACCTAAGTATTATTTGCCCCAACGCCATCTATTTTTTTGTGACATAACTTAATGTCACACAAAAATAGATGGCGTTGGGGTGATGATGAATGATACGTAAACAACGTATATTAAAATTATAATAACTATATTAAAATATGTTTTATGGTTCTAATTTGTAGTTATTATAATACCAGTTATAGTAGTAAACGGATTGTAAGAATTTCAACCGTCTTCCTAGTACGGTTTAACAGTTAGATCGAAAAATGGCGAAAAATCCGGTTTGTTGTATGGCCCCCTTTATTTTATTTTTAGTATTTGTTGTTATAGCGGCCACCGTTTTGCATGCTCTGTAAAAATGCGTGTGTCTATCTAATACGGTTCCGGAGATATAGCCCTGTGACAGATGGACAGACAGCAAAGCCTTAGTAATAGAGGTCCGTTTTTACCCTTTGGGTACGGAACCCTAAAACCGCGTATCGTGAGTACCCGTTACATATTCAATGTCTCAATTCCGCGATAATATTTGTCCAAAATCATACAATTAAGGATAATTTGGAATATGCAGATTTTTCACCTTATAGAACGTGATCACTGCCTCTCATAGATATTTTGTAACCATCTTCTAATTATATTGGGGTCTTATTGACGTAGGCCAAAGACGCGTTGCTGGGGACTAACTTGGTGCGTTTAATGTGTCTTTATCTTACCACTTCCGCATGCCTATATTTGGCAAGTCAAAAGACAGTAGCACTTTATATTGCTGTTATAAGATAAAATAAGTTAAATAATGCTGCTTGAGTAGGGGAAATGCAAAGGATTTAACGAGCTTAAAAGAAAAGTGGATATAAAGGATATTAATAACAATGTCACCATATTTCCTCGGTATCGGGTCTCTTACTCTTGGTTTGAGTCGAATCGAATTATAAACCTCTGATATTTTGAAATAATGTGCTTTAGAATTCAATGAAACATCGTCGTCGTTTGCTGGAGAATTTCATAATATTCTCAAAAGTGGGTTGTTTTATTTTCGTTTGCACTATAGTTACCAAATTTAGAGTTTAAGCGCCTTTACGACAGAGTTATAACAAAAATGGTAAAAAATACATACGTTTCCCGCACTAGGTCTTCCTTATTTAATGCATTTTTTTATACGACACGTCTTGTCTTACGACAGCGAAAGGATATACAATTCTGCGAACAGTTGAATATGTTACCAATTGCGTTTTGAAATACCTACGTAAACCCTTTGAAGGTAGGAAGGACTAACAGCGTAATAAATAATAGTTTTTCATGTAGAACCCTAAAATGGCAGTTATTTCGAAATTACAGAAGGTTTCTTAAGTTGTTAATAGAATATTGGTTTTCGCTGTTTTCGTTATAAATAGTATTTTTTCAATGCTATTAGATTTTAGTTTTGTTACAAAATTAAACTCTATATGATAAATTGTGGAACCTTATTCTTAAAAATGTGATAACAAAGTAAACCACATTGATGGTTGGTCGTCGAATCCTGTACCCAATTTTTTTTGTAAAACTTATATAAGTAACAAACGTGTACGCATTTCATCAGTAGCATTACCATGAGTTGGCATAGAAACGCCACTATAGAAATGGTAAATAGAAAACTATTGTCATTTTGCTAGTGAATAACATAACTACTATCGTTACGGTATTTCTTGACAACGTCTGTTTTAAATTAATGACTCATGGGACCGAATTTGTATGGCAATAGATCATAATGACATTCGCTAGCGATTTGATTTCGATAGGTTTTTTACGTATCGAGTTACGTCACTACGGATTTTAGTTCTACGAGTAACCACCAGAGGCGCTGTACAATTTTTCATACATTTATTTTACGCAGCCGCTAGCGAGTAATACTTTTGTAAACTCATGGTAGTCCTACTGATGGTAATTGGTCACTGGCGTCCATGGACATCTGTAATCAACCCCATACTGCAGATAACTTGTTACCCCTAAGGACTTATTTGAAAAGCCAGAAAGCGGCAGTATGCAATACTGTTGTTATTAGGTACAAATAGGAATAGTTCTAAGTCAAACTTACCACTAAACATTGGTGTATAGCCGGTCTGCCGCACAGGATCCAGGCTCAGTACCCAAGCCGAATAGACATTTAAATTAGTGTGTGTAAATCTGTGCTTATGTACTTACCATTGTGTAGGTACCTATGGTGTAATAATACCGCAATTGCATTCAGCGCGAATACTATGGTAGGTATCAAGGTACACATTGCGAGCCCGCATTAGCGACAATGTGATAAAAGATGTACTATATATGTGATATACCGTAAGCATAGGTCAATTAACAATATATAAGAATATATTAATATATATAATATATTTGAAGGTGGTAGAACCCTTTGTGGTTCGACTCCGGCGGCACCACCGCCACACCTATTTCTACCTAATAACAGCAGTGTTAAGCGCTGCTGTGTTCCGGTTTGAAGGGTGTGGTAAGGGAGACAGACTTTTCCGAGGCGTTCCAGCTTAGTCCTCAGGGGTAGCGGCGCATCTGTGGCCGACCTCAGGTAGGAATATCTAATCCTATCTAGGGTTGATTACAAATGTCCATGGGCGGCAGTAGCCACTTACCATCAGGTGGACTGCATGCTCGTCTGCTACTCTTATATTATAAAAAAAAAAAAAAAAATATAGTATTATTTTATATTCGTACAAACTTATATGCTGATGTAGCATCACTAGGACGAGTTTATCTGACTGCAGCGGGTAATGTTTCGGATAGGTTAAGCCTAGGTTCTCTCGGTTTGAACCCAATGTCCTCCATCGCTCTCGGAGGAGATCGGTAGTGTTCCGTTGGAGATACTGGAGTCTCCACGTTGCGTTTAGCACGGCCGCCGGGTTCCTCACACATACCTGTTGTCGCTGTCACGGCACTGGATACCTTTTGAAGGTTTCCCCCCTTAAATTTTCAGACAACTTTTCCAGTGCTACGGCTTTGCATTCCTTCATAGTCCTGGTGGCGTTGATCGTTCGGCTCATCTTTTATGGGATGCTACGGGAGTTGCTACGGGAAGACCAGAAGACTAAGTTGGGCCCTTTCTAGTAAATGTCTCTACATCCTTCTAATTTGCAAACAGCATCGTTAGAAAATTTCTATTAAAAGGCAGAATTGATGTGGCATAATGTATACTTTTTGAAAGTGGTTTTATCCACACTAAACAACACTGGTATTTAGCATAACCGGCAAATAACTAAATAAAACGCTCACTCATTTTCCGCATATTTCATAATAGGTTTAATATATTGTCACATAAACACAGCGAGATGTCTCTGTGGAGTTAGGTTATCTATGCTACCCTCATTTATCATCGGATCTAGTTGATCCCGGTATATATTATTTTTATTCGTCTTCCGGGGCAAATAGTGTCTATTTGGTAGAGCTCGCATTGTCGGTGTGTGCAATAGTGAGTATAATAAATACGGGAATAGATTCTGTATTATGTAGTCAACATAGCTACATACTGTAAATGGATCGTAATAAAATAAGCCAGTGTAAGTTATATTTTTCCCAGAGTGTCAAATTTTGATAAGCACTTCTATATGGATTTATTTTTAGACTCCATTTCCGAATTAAAGTTTATAGACAGCAGGGATCCTCCCTGCTTCATGATTCTCTTTTCACTTTTCGATTCGTCTGTCTTAAAAAGGTCATTTTTATAAGCCTTAATACGATAAGTTTGTGGCTTCAGGATCTGCGCTGGTCTATAATAATGTGTTTCATTATGTCACAAATTGTTTAGTTTTGTTTAGTCTTGTTTGTTGTTTAGTCTTAAGCATCATTATGTCACAAATTGTTCAGCGACACCAATATAAAAAAAGTTTTTGAAAGTCACAGCATTTAAGCATTTCTTGTATATATAATTAGTTGACATATTTGTAGCAAATATAATTCGCGGTTTTTTTTAATTTTCTGAAAATGTAAAAGATTAATTATAAGTTGATACAATTCTCCATTTTTCGAATACAGCCGCGCCGATTCCAGTGTTACTAGCAAAAGGTTATCATCTCGTCTGAACAGGATATATAATTCAGGATGTCAGGGACTTAAAACCCTGTACGTATCAAGTACCACGTACTTGGACGAAGATTAAAAGTTACCAACGCGGTAGTAAACGGATATTTACGGTTTGTCGGCCATAGCGCTTCATAAATCACGGGCTTAGAGCGTGTAGGTATCTTTTTTACCATTTTCACCACATATAGCTCTGAATTTTCCATTAATTATTGTTTTTAAGAAAATTTATATATCAGAAATATTTCAGAATAAACTGACCGTATTTTGTCAGCTAAAGTATCTTAAAAAATATACATAAAATAATACCTATCATTTATTTTTTGTCTGCAAACAGGACATTGGTTTATTTCTGCGTATTACCAGGGTCGATTGATAAAGGCAACTCAATTTTGTTATCCAATCCCATATATTTTGGCGAGCTAACTTGTAGAAATAACTTTATGAAAAAAGAGTCATTTTATTTTATCAAAGGATATTTTTACAAGAATGGGAACAAAACTAAAAAAGGACGTTTCTTATACGATCCTACTTACATTATCCCAAGTAGCTTATTTGAGATTTGACTCGTACACTGGGAAACAGGTCCCTTTTTTTTTGTTGACGAGGGGGAAACCTTCAAAAGGTACCCGACGCTATGGGAGTGACGCCGGGTTATGTGGGATTTTTACCGCACTAAAACCCCCCGGTGGCCGTCCTCAGCGTTTGGTGGAGAACTCCGGGATCTCCAACGGAACACAACCGGAGTCCTCCTAACGCGATGCCTTCTATCGGGCTCTGCCCTGGGGGGACAATTTACGTTCCTCTCACATCCCCTGGTGATTACAGCGATATGCGACCACACAAACCACTGTCCTTCCCGGGGTCGCTTGCTGGACGGTTTGAGCTCCACTCTTGCCGCCCGCAACCCCGAAAGCCCCTTTTAGTCGCCTCTTACGACAGGCAGGGGATACCGTAGCCCTATTCTGGTCCCGGTACTACAGGGACAGGGAAACAGGTCCCTAGTAGACATATTAAATTTTATATACATTTTTAATGTAAAGCACAGCAAATTCGAAGCGGCCCCTGAGACGTGAAGTAACTCGCGCTCGAGCTGGCCGAGAGCAGAGCGTGGCTGCGGATGAATGCACAACTAATCTTTAGGTTTATATTCATTAAGGTAACATACAAGCATTATTATGCATTAAGTACCAGAACTACATCTCGCGACGACTATCGTCCACTGTCGTGAGTCGTCGGCAGCGCCTGTCGAGTGACTGTGGGGTATAGCTCGTTATTAGAATTTTGAGGGAGGTAACATGCGCGACAGTAAGCTATTGCACGAGCGACAGCCCACGTTGACATCCGTCGGCGTCGGTTGTCGGCTGTCACAATCTGTCGTTAACGGTTGTCGCCGAATCGACGGCGACAGACATACTTAATCTTTAATTTTAAATTCAATATGTGTCATTGATAAGCCGCTCATAGATATATTTATGATGTGATTTACTTCACATTGAACCTATCCTATTTGGGCAGCTTTTTATTTGCCTTATTCACTACATCCTAAAACAAAGTAAGATTATAAAAAAAGGATAATCACTATAGTATAGTAAAGTAGCAATTATTCATACGTTATAATTATCCGCTTCCCCGGGGACATGGAGAAGCACAGCTTGAAGTTCTCTGTGAGTAATGTGTCGCTACGGGATAACTTATGATTATTATGATTTTGTGATGGTTATTCCTAGAAGCATTTTTATGAGATAATTTCGTTTGGATGCACCTCAAGGTGGTAGAACCCTTTGTGGTTCGACTCCGGCGGAACTACCACCATACCTATTTCTACCTAATAACAGCAGTGTTTAGGCGCTGCTGTGTTCCTTCGGTTTTGAAGGGTGTGGTAAAGGGAGACAGACTTTTGCGAGGGCGTTCCAGCTTAGTCCTCAGGGGAGCGGGCGCATCTGTGCCGACCTCAGGTAGAATATCTAAATCCTTCTGCGGTTGATTACAGATGTCCATATGGGCGGCAGTAGCCACTTACCATCAGGTGGACTGCATGCTCGTCTGCTACTCTTATATTATAAAAAAAAAAAAAAAATCCTATCTGGGATTGATTACAGTAGCCACTTACCATCAGGTGGACTGCATGCTCGACTGCTACTCTATGCTAGGTTTCTTTTTATAATAATATTGGAAATATTATTAAAAAAAAACTACCATTAATTTGCAAAGATCGAAATTACTTGAAATACAAGCGAAAAAAATATTCTAGCAAAACGATGCCTACTAGCGTAGGTGTTCGGTTGCATTTGGAGTTATTTTATTGATTTGTAAAATCAGAAGTTTTATAAACCTTAGTGATTTGACTGTGGAAACACCATCGTCATATCGGTATGTCTTATACCAGTAATGTTAAGTTTAGGTAGGGCTTCAACCCCATTTGGATATCCCTAACCCGAAGTGACTACTCACTGACAGCAGTAAAGAAACGAAATTTAAACTGAAATAAATACCTAACTATTTTAAGCGACAAAAGCTCCTCAAATGAATTCGTCATCATAATATCCTTTTAATACTTCATGTAAAACCCTTTGTGTGTTATACACCCTTTCGTTTAACGTTAATCTGTATTATTACGAGACTATAAAGCGTTCTTGCTGACAAAAAGACTTCTTGTCACATTTATGTTCGCTTGATATAGGCCTTTGATATCCAACTAACAAGCGAACTCTTTCAGTAAAGGCACTGATTTGATACTTTCCAATTTAATTGTAGCGTCGACTTAGGCTTAACCATTTTACCACGTCAGACTTTAGATCGCATTTCGTTCGTTCAATTAAGTATTACCTCGGGGGAAGCCATAAGAAGGCGTTTGTATAATAGATGTATTGTGCCTTTTGGATGATAATCTAAACGTCTAATATTTATCTTCATATACCCTTTGACATCAAACTAATAAAGGAACATATGGAATTCCTTTAGTGCGATCTAAAATCCTACGCTATAAAAGGGTTAACTAAATGGGTATAAAACGGTACGGCCAAGGTAGTCTGACATTTATTATACTTAAATAGTACTTATTAATTTTAAAAAAAGATATTAAAAGGGAAGAAACCTCATGGCCGATTTCCTTTCCGATGGTGTGGCCAAGTGGCCACGGCCATTGAAGAAAACAGCAGATAAGATTAAATGTTTAGATTATGTTCCAAAAGAATCAACTGATCTATAACAACAATTAGATTCTTGTGATGGTCAATATTATGTTTTTCCTAATTTCACTTATTAAGAGTGTAATTATACGGATAATATTCTTAAACACGTGCCTAACTAAAATCAATATCATTCGGTTATGATTCAATTTTACATAAAATAACAAAGCGCCTGGATTTTGAATGGTCGTCATTAACAAAGTTGGTAAAACACAATTCAAACGAAATAACGAATTTCCGTCGCACTAAGTGAGGTATGAACGAAATAGGGAAGGGGGTCTCAAGCCGCGTTTTCTAGGTCCACGAATCAAAATATACGCGGGACGTGTCCGGCTTGCCAATATCATTTAAGACAATTTGGCTACTTTGTCTCGCACAAGCGCCTTCTTACGGCTACCCACGAAGTAATGCTTAATTGAATGAACGAAATGCGATCTAAAATCCTACGCTATAAAATGGTTAACTAAATCCGTTCTTATACTTTAATTGGAAAGTATGAAATCAGTGTTCACTAAAGGAATTCCATATGTTCCTTTATTAGTTTGATGTCAAAGGGTATATGAAGATAAATATAAGACGTTTAGATTATCATCCAAAAGGCACAATACATCTATTATACAAACGCCTTCTTATGGCTTCCCCCGAGGTAATACTTAATTGAATGAACGAAATGCGATCTAAAGTCTGACGTGATAAAATGGTTAAGCCTAAGTCGACGCTACAATTAAATTGGAAAGTATCAAATCAGTGCCTTTACTGAAAGAGTTCGCTTGTTAGTTGGATATCAAAGGCCTATATCAAGCGAACATAAATGTGACAAGAAGTCTTTTTGTCAGCAAGAACGCTTTATAGTCTCGTAATAACATATATTAAAGTTAAACGAAAGGGTGTAATATAATACACAAAGGGTTTTACTTGAAGTATGTGTTAAAAGAATATATGATGACGAATTCATTTGAGAAGCTTTTGTCGCTTAAAATAGTTACGTATTTATTTCAGTTTAAATTTCGTTTATTTACTGCTGTCAGTGAGTAGTCACTTCGGGTTAGGTTAGAGCTTGGGATTGGAGCCCTACCTGAACCTAACATTACTGGTATAAGATATACCGATATGGCGATGGTATTTCCACAGTCTACTAACTTAGGTCCATAAAACTTCTGATTTTACAAAGCTATAAAATAACGCCAACCGAACACCTACGCTAGTAGGCATTGTTTTGCTAGAATATTTTTTTCGCTTGTATTTCAAGCTATTTCGTTCTTTGCAAATTAATGGTAGGTGCATCCAAACGAAATTATCTCATAAAAATGCTTCTAGGAATAACCATCACAAAATCATAATAATCATAAGTTATCCCGTAGCGACACATTACAACATAATCTAAACATTTAATCTTATCTGCTGTTTTCTTCTATGGCCGTGGCCAAGTGGCCACACCATCGGAAAGGAAATCGGCCATGAGGTTTCTTCCCTTTTAATATCTTTTTTTTAAAACAAGTAATTAATTAAAAAAATCAAAAACCCGACTGCACCAAAAAGGCTGAAGTAGAATTTCCAAAAGCAGTGAAATAGGTATTTCATTATTTTATCAGAAAGCCAAATACAAAGTTTCATAGTAGGTGTCTGCTCAAAAACAAAAGAGTTGAAACAATATTATCTATTTTATCCTCGTAGTGTTCATTTACGCTATATAAAGAATCTATGTGTAAAATTCCAGCACGCTTAAGTTTTTTTTTTTTTTTTTTTTTTTTATATATATATAACCTAACGATAAGGCAGACGGGCTACCTGATGGAAAGCAGTCACCGTCGCCTATGACATTTGCAAACCAGAGGAGTCGCCAATGCTCGGCTTTGAAGGAGAGCTTTTTACACCCCTCTTGAAGAGCCCCATGTCATAGTCCTGAGGGAATACCTCAGGAGGAAGTTCATTCCACATTTTGCACGTACGCGGCAAAAATTAACGTTCAAACCGAACCGTGGAGGACCGCCACGGGTCCAGTTGATGTGGATGGAACTTCATCCTTCGGCGAGTGGTGCGATGAAGGAAAGGCGACGTAGGCACCAGATCAAACAGTTCCTCCGAACACTCACCATTGTAAAGCCGGTAGAACGCGCAGAGGGAACCTATGTCCCTCCGCAGGCTTAAGGTTCTAACCGATCAGAGTCGCTGGGTCATCGACGATTCGCACCGCGCGTTTCTGTACGGAGTCAAGTGGGTTAAGCTGGTATTGTGGTGCCCCTGCCCAGAGATGCGAGCAGTACTCCATGTGGGGCCTCACTTGCGCTTTAAAAGCAGAAGGAGTTGCCCCCAGTGAAGTACTCCTTGGCTCTGTTCAGGACACCCAATTTCTTTGAAGCCAACTTGGCTTTAACTTCCAAATGACCCCGATACTGCACGTCAGACGAGATGTCAACTCCCAGGATCCCTACACTTTTATCAATGGTGAGCGAGGTATTTTGGAACTTAGGCGCTATGACGAATGGGGTTTTTTTAGCGGTAAACGCGCAGACTTGTGTCTTCGTGGGGTTGAACTCAACAAGGTTAAGACGACCCCATTCCGAGACCCGCTCCAGAGAGTTCTCGATTTCAGACACAAGTCGGATTCTGCTTTCTTCCACGAATGTCCGAGAGGCGTTCGCACGGCCTGTGTACACAGCATCTCCCGTGCTATCATCTGCATAGCAATGAATGCTACCGGTTTGTAGCAGCATATCATTGATATGCAGAATAAAGAGCGTGGGAGATAATACAGACCCTTGGGGCACGCCAGCGTTGATGAGCTTCGTGTCTGAGCAGCACCGTCGACTACGACCTTAATATGCCGCTCAGACAGAAAGCTGGCTGTCAGCTTAAGTTCAGCGGTTTCCCTTTGCGTTGAACTCTGGCACAGCAACTCTCTCATTTAGTCAGACAGTCATCTCGATGTGTATACGAGTATATGTACTAGCTGACCCGGCAAACGTTGTGTTGCCATATAAATAAAAAAATGTTAAGGATGAACAACCCTTATCACTTAGGTGTAAAAAAAATAGATAGTGGCCGATTCTCTGACCTACTGGATATGTATATAAAATTTGGTGAAAATCGGTGAAGCCGTTTTGAAGGAGTACGGTAACTAACACGAGAATTTTATATATATGATATATTATATAATTTATGTGTAATCTCCTCTTAATTTCCTTTATTTTGACACCCTACTCGATAGGTTTGGTTAACTTTTTTAAAACGTGTTACTATTTCGCGAAAATTCACCATTTACGGTCTATAAAATATATAACTTCAGTAAATCAAAGTTTCGGTCATTATTTTACCTCGTTAGAGGTAGCATTTCATTATTTTTATCCAACAAGCCTGATACAAAATGTCATAGTGTTTGCATGAAAATTGACGATTGTTCAAATGAACTTTTAACCCTTATTTTACCCTCTACGGGGTTGATTTTTCGGAGGGGGATAAATAAGTGCGTCCTTGTCCCTATCCAGAAAGCCAAATACAAAATTTTATAGTAGTTGCTTCAAAATTAAAGGATTTCAAAAAAACTGTTTTCAACTACTTTACCCTCTTAAGGGTAGAATTTCCAAAAGGCCTTTCTTAGTACTTATTAAAGCTATATAGAGAACCTGTGTGCAAAATTTCAGAACTGTAAGGTCCTTGGTTTAGGCTGTACGTTGATTTCTGAAAAATGAAAAAGTAATTTAGTTAGTCAGTCAGTCAGTCACCTTACTGTTTTATATATATACAAATATGATTTTATAATCTCCGTTTAATTTCCTTTCATTTGATACCCTACTCGATAGGTTTGGTTAACTTTTTTTTTTAAATGTGTTACTATTTCGCGCCAAAAATCCGCCATTTTGATTTTTTTTTACTAACACCTATCTAAGGACACTCGGGTCATTAAGACAAATATAATGACACTTTAACTGTTGAAATTCATCCAGCCGTTTGTTAGATCGGATCAAATAAAGAAAGACAAACATACAAGATACGCGCGAAAAACATAACCCTTCCTTGGCAGTCGGGTAATAATAAGTACTATTTAAGTATAATAAATGTCAGACTACCTTGGCCGTACCGCAGGTGTTAAACCGTCATAACCACTGTATTCGCTCGGCCTCGGTGTAAGTCAATATATTCCGAAGGTGAACTGACCGCACAATTTAAGCTAGAGTTGAAAGCTTACAGCGTTGTGTCTACAAACGACTTAAGCGTCGTTCGAATTCCCGGAAGGGACAAATTGAAAAACAACCGCAGCAGCCATAGGCGAGAAAACCGTTATAACCACTACTCTAGGGAACCCTACACACTATGTATTGGAACATCTTCCTATCAAGAATTACGACGCAAAATTACCGTACATGAGTACGTTATTTAGTAAATTACCTGGCAATTAGTTGGACCTAACGTCAAGAATGTAAGGTCAGCGTACCTTGATTTAGTGGGGCATTTTGTACGAACGACCTAGGAAATGGATGGTGCGTAGAGAACTTTACATGCGTACGCGTGGCCGGCGTTAGGTGGAATAACACAGGTCGGTTACGAAACACAATGGTCGGTTCCGGCGAATCTATTCCGCCCCTAATCCAGAAAGGTCGCTGGGAGCTATTCAATAACCACTTAAGAGTGGCCGCGATTGTACCGGGCCCGATAAGCGTGGGGACACGATGGTTCCTTGTTCTGACTTGTACACTTTAAAATCATGGAAGGTTATTATTTATCATCATCCAAATTAATTTATATTGACTGAATTTAGAAGTAAAAAGTTGGCATTCTTTGACATTTTTTCATTACGAAATGTAAAATTTATGAGAGAAGTCCTTATTTTTAAAGATTTTTATCGTACGAATATGAAAGTATTGTTAAGATCAATCCGTACTATTTTACTGTATTTTACGTGGCGATTCTTCGTATTGCGAATTTTAAGCAGTTCTATTGCGTTTTGGCTATTCATTTGAGTAGTTAGATTTTATAGTAAAAAAATAGTACTAGTACAAAAAATAAATACGTAGGCTAGTAAAAGGCACCAAGTGGGCGGACCCGCGCGTGCACACCTGTACTCGTAAAACGATTAATTATTGGTAAACGTTTCGTGGCTTTCATACGGAAAATTGTGGTACACATTTAAATGAAACATTCAATTTACAGCAGTCCATCTGTCGTAATTTTCTTAGAGGATTGCATATGCGTTCGCTGCTTCAATTGAAGAAATAGCGTGGAAATATTCGCGAGAAACTTTTATAACATGAAGTATATCTGCCAGAGTATTGCATTACGGACACGGTATTTGACACTACAGTAATTTTTCTTTGGCACGAAAGGAGCTTAACTAAGGACAATCTCACTGTCCGGCCATCCGAGCGCATTCCGCTATAATAAGAATCGTTTCAATTTATGCAATAGCGCAGTTTATTCCAGCCAATAGGGTAAGGATAATAGGCTGAGTGGTAGTGCATTCTATAACACTAAAGGGAATTTTGCACAATTTTATGTCGTCCGTAACTTGCGGACGTAGATTTTTTATTTAGAACACAAATTTAAGATCATTTGGAATTTCTCTTAGTTAAATGCTAGGCATGGAAAATGACGTAAGTACGTCTCATTCCAATTTTACTAACCCCTACCTAGTAAAAATTCTGAAGACACCAATAGGAATTTTCTTTCAGCCAATTTTTTTAAATCTTCATCTACTTGCCTTTTAACTTGCCTTTCGGTGTTCTCTATTAAAACCGCCATTATTGATTAGTGGCTCAATCACGTTAAATATAATATTATATTTTAGTAATAAAACAAATAAATAACTTTTTTAAAAAAATATAAAATCAGACACTCCTTAAAATGTGGTCGAACACGATATGGGGCGGTGATGGGAAACATAAGTTGTGCGCCTTCGCTGTTTTCGTATATTCCATATATATAATATTCCATAAATTTCATATTCGCTTTCTTCAGATTACTTCAACGGCCACGTGTTTTTGATCCCACATCAATCATACCAAAGTGGACCAAAATAAGAAATACAAGGAATCTTACGTTAAAACCGAGGCTTTTATGCGAAAAATTATAAAAACATATTTTTCGCGTTAGGCATAGGTACCTATATATTTCAACGATATGCCTTTTGTATTGTTTCGTTGCTCTGAAGTAGGTAAAACACGCGAAGAATATTTTCAGAAAACTCCAACAAGAATTCGCATTTTAAAAGCAAATTTAAGTTGTTTCTACGGTGGTGGTTGCGGGTGTAAAAGACTTGCTTTATTGCCATCTAGTTACGACTAGCGAATTTTGTGAGCCATATAAAACAAATAGTATAATTTTAAACCTTTCATTGGGATATTCAAAGCGCGTGAAATATGAAGAACGTTGTGTTAATGGACTTATTCTTTTAACGTCTCATAAGGACTATGTTATCGTCGTCGTATGAGTGTGGAGACGACCGTCAGGCTAACGGCAATCTCACTCTGCTTTTAGCTCCTAGAGGTTTTTGTGGTTCCACGATACGGGGATACCTTCATCCATGTGTCAAACTTTACTGTGTTCTGCTTTGTAGAGTGTGGTAAGGTACTTTAGAAAGGTGGTAGAACAGGTAAGATTTGACCGGCCATCTGTCCGTGTACACATATCACTGCCACACCTTTTTGTTTCTTCATACTTATATAAAAAACTTGAAGGAGGCGTTCCAACTGATTCGTTAGAGTTACCTGCGAACGACCACTTAGTGTTGATTAAAAATGTCCTTGGAAGATAGTGACGTCAAGTGGATGTAGCAGCTACGTAGCCATTTCGCTGTCGTCTTCAACCCATTATTAGTCCTACTGCTGGGCACGGGTCTCCTCTTAGAATGAGAAGGATAAGGCTATGGTCCGCCGTGCTGGCCGAGTGCGTATTGTAGGTAGACTTTACATACCTTTGAGATTTTTTTTATAAATCTCTCAGGTATGCAGGTTTCCACACGATTTTCCTTTACCGTTTTAAGCAAGTTAATTAATTTCTAATACGCACACAACTTTAAAAAATCAGAGGTGCGCGCCTATTTCGCTATAGGCACGTTTATTCCGATATGGTGACTGTTGTAAGGTCTCAAAGACTAGCGTAATTGTTTATGCTTTCTGTTATATTTAAGCTCGTCGCTAGTTTATACATTCGTGGTGAAGCACGTCTAAAAAGCAAAGTTTTAAAAATATTCGAGGTATCACAGAAGCGCTGAATTCCTTACATTTGCAGCTTTAATTTTCAGAGTGTTAAACATCCATTTAAATATTAAGAGAATATTTTTGCGGTTTTTAAGTGGATAGCGAGAGTTCCATGCTAGATATTCTTAAGAATGATTTATTTGGTTTCCTGTAACTTGATTCGAAGGAGACGAGAGGCGAGTGGCGCTTTCTTCGTGGTAATTTTAGGAAAAGGCGATCAAAAGGTAATAAGTTATATAATATAAGGCGTATCTGTGGTACTTTTGAGATACCACTATATTTTGATTTTATATTGACTATTTTGAGTAAAAAAAGCAGATGTCGCATGTTTCGTTGTCAATTCGTGTCAGAGGCATAATTGCAGCACTGGAATCTTTCAGTATCTAAAAATTAAATTTAATGAAACCACGCCAAATGATTTAGATATCACCTAATATAATAATAATTCATTAATCGAAATTCCTATAGCAATGACCGCAGACACTACCACACAATTGTATTGTTACAGTATATTGTTTGTTCACAACTCACTGAGTATTCCGATAGCATTGTAATTAATTGTTGAGGCATGACTTTCATATTAGTGACCGGCCTTTATTAGCACCATTAGTAGATTTGTTGACGATAATAAAATGTATAGAAGTACTGGTTTAATTTAACTAAATGCAACGGTACAATTCAAATTTATATAAAGAGTTAGTACAAAAATATGATTTTTCAAGTGAAACATCTAATGTGGTAGACACCAACTGATGGGATGGCGACGCCTCGGAAGACACGATGAACGTCGTCACGCCAGCGATTGTGTATTGTTATAAAGTTTCTGGATTTGTATAGAATGTTTTTCGATGAATTTCTCGTAGATTAAATAATAATATTATTGCCTGGAATTGTACAGGAAGACAAGAAGTATTATATCATTTCATCATCATCATCATCATCAACGATCCAGCAGCGGCCTTAAAATTATGAATACGTTTAAAGGTTTGTTCGGATTACGAAGCAAATCCTTCTAATCAAATGATTTTTAAGCTGGGTTCGCCTGGATTATTCGGATTTATGTATTTTTTAAGTAACGGTTTTAAATATCATTATGTTTCTTTTTTTAGAGAAACAATAAAAATATAACATGAAAATAAAAACTTGTAACTCAATTAGTATAAACAAAAATGTATGTTATACATGCCATACAAACCAGAACATAGCACTGATGTTATAAACTACAGGCAAGTAGGTAAATTATAGAGTTTCATGTTAATGTCTTACATAAAATCAAATATTCTACCCAATGTCCGAGGATCCTTGCCTAAGAGCGCTTCAAGCTTCAAGTACCTACTCGATAAATAATTCTACGCCGTTTCATTTGATTTGCGGGGCGACTTGATGGACTCACTCGTTAGTTAGTCATGTCTGTCGTATACGGTCTTTCCGTTTTTATTTTTGGTAGATGATTAAAGGTTATTTGGGTTAGCTTCTAGATTGTAAAATGTGGCAAAACCCCTTTCGGTTCGACTCCGGCAGCATCGCCGTCACCTCTATTTCGGTTTGATAACAGCAACGTTAAGCGCTTGGTTTGAAAGGTGTGTTAAGGGAGATACTTAACTAACTTCAGCAGGTGTGGTCGACCTTAGATAGGAATTACTATTAACTGCCGACTATTGATATCATGATACAACCAATTTTGTAATCGACATGTTGCAACCTTTACGCAATTAATAATGAAGCACCCTTACACAGTAATCATAAGATATGGGGTGATGGTGATATATCATGAGGATATTAGCCAAGTTGTAGTGATATAGTCCCATTAAAAGTCTACCAGTCACCAGCGTACCTGGTTGTTGAAATTCTCGCTCCAGTTTTTTAATTTTATTTAAGCCCTGAATTGTTTCTCCTTTCAAAAGCCCTAACACAATTATTTCTACTCATTTTCAGCAGTATCTCGAAACTAACGAAACATCGTACTCAATCCTCCTTTGTATAACGATACTCAATGGCCATCAAGAGCATCGTCCACTCAAATCACGGTCCGGGTTGATAGATCATTCAGGATCCCACACATACACATAATCTCATATACGCATGTGTGTTTGTGATCACTACCACATATTCTGCAATTAGGAAACATTTTGTACGTCTAAAAATTTGTTCAGTATGTACGGGTAGACCTTTCTTACGGAAGAAGCCTGGAGTATCTTCCACCACGTTGCTCCAATGCAAATGGGTGGAAGAAGGTTCGGTTGAGAAATAAACTTTTTGTGGGATATTTTCAAAGTAGACATACACTGTGTTATAAGTTTTAATCATTGTTTTATTTATGAGCGCCAATAGGTTAGCGCACTCTTTGATGACCCAGAACCAGGAGAAATTCGAAAGTATATCTATCTAAATTAAGAAAATCTAAATTTAGATCAGGTGAAGACCACGTAGGATTAGAGGTGGTAGAACACTTTGTGGTTCGACTTCAGCGCCACCACCGGCACATTATTTCTGCCTCATAACAGCAGCGTTAAGCGCTGCTGTGTGTTTGAAGGGTGTGGTAAGGGCGACATACTTTTCCAAGACATTCCAGCTTCGTTCTCAGGGGTAGCGGCCATCTGTGTCCGACCTCAGGTAGCAATATCTAGTCCTACCTGGGGTTGATTACAGATGTTCATGAGCCACTTACCATCAGGTGGACTGCACGGTTGTCTGCTACTCCTATATTATAAAAAAAGAAAAAAGATTTTTTCACTCAGTTCCGCCGTGCGGATCACTGCCGCCGTGAGACACATGAACATCCGTTTTTATGTACGTTAGTAGACATCCACAATCTAACCCCGAAATGCAAGAAATGTTTCACGTTAGAAATATGAGTGGTAACGGAACCCCGTCCGAACTATTCAAGATTTCTCTTTTTGAATATGTAAGTTAAAAGGTAATTCTAGTTATGTGTGTATTTTTCGTTCCAGAATTTAACTGGAGACCGCAAATTCCATTTGCTCTTACGATAACCCTCATGTGTCGAGAGCGGTCCGAGTCGACACTGCGTTAATGATTTCACATCGCTTCACTGAAATCATCGACCGGCAACCGGCCTGACCGGCAATCAACATCTATTGCTAAATTGTAATAGTTTATTTCAATACATGTTGTGCGAATATGTATTGGAGGTGTTACAATTTCTTATTGTTAGGCGAGGACACTTGTCCACAATTCCACTTATTCAGATTCTCAGGCATCCCATTTGTTACAATAGATTCTTAACCGATAATCTTAACTTATTTACAAAGTTAGGGAAATGTACATATTCCTAATGCTGTAGATCGTGTATTTACGCATCTACTAATAATAAAATTAAGCAGGAGGCCTTCAATATACGCAGGAGGCAATACTTCATTAAAGATAAGTTTATCGGTCTATTTCTGTTGGTCCCAAAGAAAATATTATTATTTTTCGTAAGTTATATTTAATAATACCTATATATTACCAAAATATTGTGAATAAAGATATTCTGCTACTGTAGTAAAAGCGAGTCAAAGCCAAGGGGGTACAGGCTAGATGACATCAAAAAACATTTTCATACTAAGTATCGGAAAGTGCGGCGTTCCCATAAACTGTCGCGTGGAAACTTCGCTTCTTTTCGGCGACAGATGTTCCGATATTACGGAGGCGATATTTCTTTATGGCGTCATTTAAATAAAGAGCCACTCAAGACCCACAATGGTTATAGGTATCATTTGGAAGTTTATCAACGTTTCGCGGAGGGCGAATGACTAACAAGCGTGCTTCGATATTTCATGTCTCCAATAATATCATTATTTATATCATGATGCCGTTCTTTATTTATATCTTTTGCCCTGAAGCTTATTACTTGAACTTGTCACTTTTAAGTAAACCTTTAATATTTAAATCTTCTTTTAATTAATGTTTGATTGGTAAGATCTCATTTCCTTTTCAAACTGTGAACAGTTCAATCTTGGTATACTGTTCACATCTATAAGAAAATTCATAGCTTGAGAAGGGTGTACATAGCTTGAGGAATCTCAGGTTTGTAGCTTTCTTTAGGATTTTTTCTTTCAGTGCCGCGCATATTTGCATATGATATTTCATACAACATATTTATATACATAACGGCGCGAGCTATTATTTTCAATTAATTTTAGTCAATTTTGAGTTGAAGCTATTTAATCTTATTGTATGATTTCCGTTTAAAATACTTTTTTAACAATTATTTTAGTAGACTTTATTTTTGGAGCGGGTAACTCCGGATGGGGTTGCAAGTGTCGCCTTTTTATTTATTTATTTATTTATTTATTTATTTAATAAGGTTTGCCAACAATTGTTACACGAAATGTATTATAAATAATTACAAAACAATGGTCTTATGCTACGTGCACAACCTATTACAGGCAAACACAGCATGCACAACAATTTTAGATACATAAGTGCATTGGGTAATCTAGTAGTAAATTAAATTTGATTTTAACAATATTATAATAATATAATTTGATTCTTTTACTACACTATAAAATAATACAAAAAAAAAACAGATGTAAAATATATAATAAATTAATGTATTGGGACAGAAATAACATGACAATTTTAACATAGTTTTGTTTCTGCTCTGTTGTCACTATAAATTTAACAATCTTTTTCGAAACTTAGACATGCTATCAAAGTTGATATCTAAGTCGTTTAATGAATTAACTAGTTTACATAGTCTGGGAATTGGGGAGTTAGATCCTAAAACTGTTCGTCGCAGGGGTGGTACAAGAGGCGAGATCTTGAAACGAGGATAACGACAGGGTACTCTAAAATTTAGACTATTCAATATTTGCGGGCAATCTAATTTATGTCTTATTATCTTAAGTATGAATTGTATATCCAATAAATCACGACGCTTGTTCAATGAGCAAATTTTAAAATGTTTTAGTTTGTTTTCGTATGAAATTGACATACCCGCCAACATCGTTTTACTAGACAGGTGCCATAGAAAACGTTTCTGAATACGTTCTATTCTCAAAATATGACTAGCATAATGTGGCCTCCAGACTACACTACAATATTCAATAATACTACGCACTAATGCATTAAAAATTAACTTTTTCGTTTTAACTTTGCGAAATAACTTGCCATTCCTTATTACAAACCCTAGCATATTAGACGCCTTTTTCATCACATAATCAATATGAGGAACAAATGTTAATTGCCTATCGAATATGACTCCTAAGTCTTTAATTGATTCTACTTCTTGAAGTTTCTGATTAGCAATATGATAGGATGATAGAGTTAGATGTAATTTACGAGAAAATTTTATATGGGAAATTTTTTAGTATTAAGTGACATACCATTTAAATTACACCATTCAGAAAGCCTGTCTAGATCGTCTGAAGTAGCTTAATATCCTTCAGATTCAATGCGCCTGGCAAACTTAAGGTCATCAGCTATAAATAGGGGTTGAGTTCATTAAAACAGCTAGTCACGTCATTAATGAAAATATTGAAAAGGATTGGCCCCAGATGGGATCTTGCGGCACACCTGATGATATTTCATATAATTCCGAGTCATATCCACCTACAACAACATAGAAGTAACGTTTTTTGAGATATGATTCTAACCATTTCAGCAAATAACCCCCTATGCCGTAGTTTGAGAGCTTTGATAATAAAATACCATGTAACACGCGATCAAAAGCCTTACTGAGATCTGTATATATTACATCAATTTGTCCATTATTGTCAATGGCTTGTGCCAGCATCTCAGTAAAAGATACGAGATTTGTACTTGTTGAGCGAGCGGTGATAAAGCCATGTTGATGTGGGCTGTTAATTTGCTTGAAATGATTTTGAATAAACGGGCATACTATAGATTCTAATATTTTTGCGAAAGTAGACAGTATTGATATTGGCCTATAGTTGCATACTTGCGATTTGTTTCCGTCCTTCAATACAGGAACAACTTTAGCTAGTTTCCAAGCCTCAGGGAAAATACCTGTGTCTAAAGATCTTTTAAAAATTAAATATAAGGGCAAAACAAGATTTGGTGCACAATTAGTTATAAAATATGGAGGTATGCCATCCGGTCCTGCACCCTTGTTAGTGTCTAAATTTTTTAATTTTTTTAAGATAGTATCGGGATTGATACAAATAGATGTAAGACTGTCACCATTCCAAGTTTCACTATTGACGCTGAGCCTTTCATTATAAATATTAACATTGGGGCTGGGGCTAGAGTATACGGATGCAAAATATTTTCCGTACAAGTTACAAACTTCAGACCCCTCTGATGCTGTCCTCGTGCCGTCAGATATGGTACTAGGATAAGTACTACAATTATTTCTTTTAGATTTTATAAAAGACCAAAAGGGTTTAATATTTAGTTCTATCTTGTCCTCTATGCTGTCAACGTACGAATTGTAACACGTTAATAAGAGACGATCCGACAACTTATTCAATGATTCAAGTCTAAGTTTATCTAAAGGGTTTTTATAAGTATTAAATCTGTGTCTAATTTTATCTTTACGTCTCAATGTTTTTATGAGATCTCGGGAAAACCATATTGGATTTTTTTTACTGTAAGGCTTGAACATGGGAACAAATTCATTTATAACATTATTTATTACGTTATTAAATATATTAATCATATCATCAACACTCTGACAGGTTTCGAATAACTTGTACCAATTCTGATCTTTGAGTGTGGTATTTATCGAGTTGTAGTCAGCTTTACGGTAGTTTGGAATTGTACCATCAACTCTAAATTTCAAATAATCGCCTCCTGTACACTTAAGACTTATTACAATAGGTGGATGGAGTGGGTCCACAGTGGAAAGTAATAATTCAGCAGCAACGACGCTACACTCTAAGTTATTAGTTAAAACCAAGTCTAGAACCCTACGATGGTTATTTTCTACATTATTCCATTGCGTAAGATTATTTAGCCAAAGAAAATCTACGAGCCTTTGCTCATGAGCGGATAACTTTATTTGTGAGTCGGGTTTATTAACCAAGTTCCAATTTATTCCACCTAGATTAAAATCACCTATTATAGTAACGGGAAAGTCACATTTTTCTAACACTACGTTGCAATTTTTTGTAAAAGTTTCTAAAATTACACTTTGTATAGGAGGAGGAATATATACACCACAAAGAGCAACCTTGTTACCTGCATTTACGGAGGATAGGTTAATACATATCCAGATATCTTCAACGTCACTTTCCCAAGTATTCATTTTATTTGATGAAAATCTTTTTGAGACTGCTATCAAGACCCCTCCACCTTCCTTTCCACTATGGAACCCAGATGTTTGTCTATCTCTCCTGTATACCTCATATCTATTATCAAATAATTCATTATTTAATACACCTTGATGAAGCCATGTCTCAGTTAATACTATGACGTCGTAATCAGAACAGCATATGTTACGGAAAAAACTATGTGTTTTGGTTCTTAATCCACGAACATTCTGATAATAGATTTTTAGAGATAAGAATGTAAGGTGACTATTATGTACAATTGGGACAACTTAATCTAAATTTTGTAAGCACTCGTGATCGTTGATGAATCTGTGGTTAGAGGTGTCCGTCTTCCTCATGTAGACGCGACCATTACGTACCCACACATACTTAAACCCTTTTCCTTGGCGGCCGCCCTAGCCGCGGCATGGATTGCTTTGTTTGTAGTCGAAAGGTGTTCCATAATAAAGATGGGTCTTTTAACGCCTGGTATTTTTATATGTGAAGTATTCAATTTGTCACTTGCATTAGACCTATTAAATTTAATGACGGATGCCAGGAAAGTATCGCGTATTCTAGGCGAACTAAATTGTACAACTACCGAGCGCGGTCTATCGCTTTTGGGGTTTATTTTTGCAATACGGCTGCAATTAGAAATGTTTTCTTTAGGTACTTGATAACCAATTGTTTTCCCAATTTCAGCAACAACTTCAATTAAGTTTTCATTTTTCTTCTCAGGAATACATTGAATTTCAACATTGTTACTCCTAGCGTATTGCTCAAGTAAATTTAATCGAGACGATAATTTTTTGTTTTCTAATTGCAATGTTAAGTTAGTTGATTGAAGCTCTTTTACATCATTAGAAGTCGTCGTGAGACTCACATTTACATTCTCACACCGTTCGTAGACATCAGCTACGACCTGATGCAGATTCTGTATTTCTTGCTTGATGGGTACTAAAGCGTCCGCAACAGCGCTTTTTATTTGGTCACCGAAGCGTACAAGCATGTTTTCCATTTCTTTTTTAAATATCTCTTGTACTACATTTCTTACACCGTCCAGCGTTATCAAGGAATCTGTATCAACATTCGGAGACAAATCCAGCGCAGCTCTTTTGTGAGGCCTCATTGTTACATTATTAATAGGGCGCACGGGAGTACTGTCGTTTGTTATCGACTTTTTTGTGCATAACGGACACGTCCAATTGGACCGCAAAGTAAGCAACGACGTACTTTTATCAGTACTGGTTGACGCTAAGCAAGCGAAGTGATAATATTTATTGCAGGCTCTGCACTTCACTCCATCTATTTCTTCGCTTTGTAAACCGCAACATTCCCAGGAAATTAGATTTGTTGGTTCAGACATGCTTATTTTTTCGAGTATTGTTGCAAAAAACAGAATTTATAAGTATACTTGTAGGTAAGCAACAATGTAATATTTATTGTTTACTTTACGGAACGCAGGCAGGTAAAGGACAGTGTAAGCGATCCCGCGATCAAAATGTCGTAAGCGCCATGCAACGAGCGTCGCTTACGCGTTTATCTCAACGCTTTGCTTGGTTAGCCGACTGGAGTTATTAAGAATATTAAAAATTGATTAAAATCTTCTTATTCTTAGACTTACGAATGTTATAAGTTATGCAGTTTTCTTCCTTACAATTTCTTCTATAAGGCACACTATATTTCTCCCAAAACAACTAGATTTAGAAGTACTTTTGTAATTATTTATTCGGAGCAAATAATAAAACGATATTTTTGGTATAAGAACTATGATTATTGTTTCGTTTTTGAGAGTCAGTTGACAATTGACATTGATGGCGTGTCGACTTGTAAATCCTCCCAATTTATTATTTTCTTGCGTGCTTCTTTGTTGGAACGGAAATCAGTTGGTGCACTATGAAGGAACGCCATCTGGCATTTCCATATCGGTCAGACGCGAGGCTCGGCGATCTGACATACATATTGTATATACTAGTTGCCCGTAACAGTGGTCGAAGTTCCACCGTAACTAAACTCAAATAAAAACTGTAATGAGATGCTAAGATATTCACTTGTGGATTTTTTCACGCATTCATCTGCAATGATTTTTGTTTATTGTTAATATAAATATCTTCGTATACATAAAATTCTCGTGTCACAATGTTAGTTAACGTACTTCTCCGAAACGGCTTTACCGATTTTCACCAAATTTTATATGTATATTCAGTAGGTCTTAAAATCGGCTACTATCTATATTTAATACCCCTAAGTGATAAGGGTTGTTCACCCTCAACATTTTTTTATTTATATGGCAACACAACGATTGCCGGGTCAGCTAGTAACTGATAAAATATAGATTTTTATTTGGAGCCGTTCTTAGCAAAACCAAACTATAATACAGCAGTTGGCGTGCAGAAACTGCATTTGACGCTAAATAATATGTTATTTATGGTTGTATCCGTTATAACACATTAATATTAGTTACCTACAATATACGGTGTGATTCTAAATTAGTATTCATGTACCATAATTATAATTAGTTATATTCGTACTGGTTTAGGTCTGTAGTTAACTCCGCTGCTCCCCAGGGAACGACAGGTCTTGCTTTCAATTCCTAGTTAGTATAATTAAAAGATTACTTACGTGTTACGTTTAAGTACAGCATAATCCAATCAATTCATTTGTGAGATGATACAGGGTGTTCTTCATTGTTTACAAGTGGATCGACCAGAAATATTAAAATTTTGCTGTTACTTCGTATGTAAAAGCGGGAAAATTTGCGTTAAACAATCGTATTCATTCGAGGTCTATGACTCTTCGATCAACGCGATGTTGAAAACAATGCTACTGTTACATAGAAATGATTTTATCAATCAGTTCAATATTAGATAATATAAATAGTCTCGTTGAATCAATATAGAGTGGGAGCAAATTTATACGACTGGGATAACTGTTAGAATAATTTTACTCTAAATAAATGAATTGTGAAAGTAATGTACCTAATAAACGAAATAATTCAAGAAACAATATATTGATTGATATAACGTTTATATAATAATGCAGTTGCACATATATGTAATTTAAAAGACTGAGCTTCATTACAGTTTTCACGCTATTTTTCTCATCAGCAAATATTCACTGTAAATATTAATTTTGTATAAATACATTTATTTACGAAGTAACGTCAATAATTGATTACTAAAAACGGGATATATCATTATGTATATTACGGTAGTTAAAATACTGAGCTTAATTACAATTCTCACGCTATGTTTACCGTCAGTGAACTTCCTGTAAATATTAATTCTGTATAAACACATTTATTTATTTTGCAACGTAAATACTATTCCGATTGCTAAAAGCGAAACGTATCATTATGAGTGGATGTGTTAAAGTTATTTTTGTAATCATCCTCACATTTTATTTACACTCACCGTAATTTAATTAGAGTGAGTGCGAGCTAACCTTTGTGGCCGCTAAATATAAAAGCGCCTCTTATTTCGATGTTTTCGAATTGTATGTGATTCACTCGTAGTTTTCTGAAAAAGAATTATAACAATGCCTTTAGAAGATAGAAATTGTGCGGTAACTTTTGTGCATTCTAGCTACGAACCATACAAACAAGGGAATTTCTTAAAAACGGAACCATATAGTATAGTTTGTATTAAGTCTCTGATAACTGTCTGTCTCAGGGCTCTATCTCTTAAACTGATATATAGACACTAGATTATTTTACAGTTTATGTATTACATTGGCCGCTATAAAACAAAGAAAAAATAAACTACAAATAATAATAATAAAAGTGGCGTTTCCGTACTGCTTTACCAGTATATTAGACTTTATTTATTGAACCCTTTATCTCTTGAACCGTTAGAGACAGACAACAAATACTTACCTACTTCAAATAAATTAAAACATTCAAATGAAAAGGTAAACGCAGGAAACCGGTATTTTTGGTGTTTTTTGGTTTATTCATTAAACCCCTTGTAGGGAATAAAATAATCCCGTAGTGACATAAGAAAGAAAGTATCTGTAACAAGCAATTATTATAATAACAAAACATCGACTGCTTAAAAATATCACGATACTCTAAGCACCATCCTTATAGTTGTATTTTTTTCTCTTGTGATAAATTCTTAAAGAATATGAATTAAGTTATCAAAAAATCCTCTTATTTAATTTAATAAGATTGCTCAGTAAAAAGTACAACTTATTGACATCTTGCCACCGTCGGAAAATACCACAAAGTATTCTCACCTATTCTGATTTAAATATCGTACGACCTTTGGCTGAGTTCATAATATTGGAGACGGGGTGGTTATTCAGGGCGGGTATATGTTCGTATATCGTAATGCTCCAGGGATTTCGCTGTGAAAGGTCCGGGCCCGACAGCTAAACGTGTTAGTTCGCTTTATTGAATATCGGGAATATGACGCTGTCCTGTGGGACCCGAAATATCGAAGGTCGGAAGAGTATCGGCATTGCTTGCATCCTCAGCGGGTTTTTTAGGATACTTTCAGGTGGGGTAATGGCTTTCGGATGGAAATAGAAGTAACGTAAGTATTAAATTTGTATCATAAAGGATCAATTTGGTATTTTGTTGGCAGTGAGGACTTGATTTGATTATCCTATATGTCCGCAGGTAGAAAGACATGTGTGTTGCTTTTGGTTTATTTGTTAACCTCGTAAACGGTTTTACTTCTATTGGAAATTCAAATTTATTATATGAACACGTTGTCTATTGTTTTTGTGGACATATCACTTAAGGGAAAAGGAATAATTAATAGTTGAATCGTATTGTTAAGCCATAATTACATTTTAAAATTTAGTACATAAAAATGTACGCCATAACTCGTAGTGTTGGAAACAGTTCGCGATACAATTACAACCGCAGTGAAAAATTCACGGCTAGTGGAATAATCTACATTGATTGAGTAAAGAAGTTCAAAACTGCATGGCAGATTCGAAACGGAAATTTTTGTATAATATTTTATACAAACTAGCATATCGTCTACCTAATGGTAAATGACTTCTTCTGCTCATCGACCTCTGGTATGATTGGATTTCTAACCTGAGGCTGGAAATAAATGCTTTGCTACTGAGGACTAAGTTGAAAAGTCACGCGTGTCTGTCACCTTCAATAAAAGGTGGGAGTGGAAAAAGGGCTCAAAGAACAGAGGTTTAGCTTATATGCATTTTGGGACTATTATATGTATGTATATCCAGCATAAGTATATACAACGGGTATATTTTATCTAAAAACTAAGCGTGTATTTACAAGTAAATCTTAGTAATATTCTCGGAATCTTATGTAAGCCTATTAAAACCTTGACCTCTTTCATAAAGGCGGTATTGGCCTCCTGACGACGTTATGTTATGAGTAGCCTAAAAAGCTACCGAAGTCTGAACCTAGCAAGTACTTTACTCGCATTAAGAGCAAGTAATTTCCATTACATGACCAGCCAATATTCACCCTTTTTGCACAAAGTAGGTCTATTTTCCAAGAAAACTATACATGTGAATGTATTATGCCGTTAATATTTATTCTCCTCCGTTTAGGCTATAAGATTGATTATGTTGGCTACGTACAGCTTTTAGTGCGAGTAGGGTTATTTATTATTATTTTGACGAGTATCGACAAGACCCGAAATAGAGGCATTGGAAGATGAGATAGGCGCTGGAAAATCAAGAACCACTTTATCAATGTCCGTTATGGGCGATGGAATCATTTATAGACATTTGCACGTCGGAACGCTGGCACACCTGAATTTTTAAGTGGGTGATGGCTTTGGCCTCGTCTTTTAGGTACGCTGTCGATACTCAGTAAACATTTAATGGTAAAAACCGACATTTTTACGGTCCACTCGTAATCAAAAGGATGGCTGTAGCCGCAGACATTTTGTGAATGGCATTCTAATTTGCTACGCAAAAGCTCGTACTCGTAGCTCCTTTTTAATTATTGTTCACGCGTTTAGTATCGGCAGTTTGTTTTATTGCGATACATTCTTACCATACCGGGCGATTCCGTCGAGCTGTTCAATTATTTAGCGAACTGATCTTAGTTCGCAACTATAGACGATTTTCAGCATAGATGTATAATCATACAAGATAGGGTGTTAAATATTTTTATTGTGTAATAGATGTAATATCGGGTAGTGATCAATCTGAACGTAGATTTATATTCATCCCTTACAAATCCCTTTTTGGAGACAGGTCTTTCTAGATGTGGGACTTTGCTATAATCAGGTACAGCCAACCGACTGTACTTTTGGTAAAAGACGTATGTTGAAACGTAGTATTAGAACATAGTAATGTTTAGTAGTATTTGTAGTGGGTACCTATTAGAAAATTGCCTTACATTTTCAAGCCATGCAAGTTATACTTGGCGATTTCATTAGCAAATTCATGAAAACTTTATATAACGTTACGCTTTTGTTTGCCCACATTGCACGAGCGTTCGTGTAGCATTTTGAAACTTTTTGAACACGGTTGTCACCAAATTCAACTTTGTACTTAAAAATTATGCCTATTTTATCCGCGCGCTTAAAATCCTATTGTTAATTTACTGTCCGGATAAACTTCGGTTATTTTGTGTATTTTTTAATGTAATGGATAAAAAAATAAGTGTAATGTAGGTAATTTAAGTGTAATGGATAAAAAATCATTGGAATGTACAAATTTTGCACACTTAATAAAGTTGTGAAAAGTCCTGTGTATGTATCCAAAAATCTTATTATTAGCATCTTATTTCTTGTCTTGTTTAAATGTGCAATTTATTAAGAACATGATACATTTGCAGCGAGCGAATGTGTTAGATACAGCTAGTGCCAATAAAACGTTATCAAAGCGAAATTACAGCACAAACACAATAAGCAATAAATATTATTTCCACACAACAACTTACTTAAAGTAACGGAAGCATATTGTTTATGAGTTGGAACGGGAAGCAAAAAGTTCCGTGTCGGTAAAGATATTGACTTTCTGAAGGCAATTAAGATAAAACCCCCATGGCGGCGCCGCGGAGACATTATCGGGTCTGCGGTCCGCCACGTTATTAATGGGATAATAGTAGATCGGCATTATGAGTTGGATCATCACTATCTATACCACTAACAGGTTACTTAGTGGCAGTAAGACTGTTCTAAGCCTCTTAGCTTGATTGATTTGTAGGAGCGATTTTCAGATATACGCGTGAGAACATTATAACATTCATTTATAAACACTCATCACAAATAAAGATTACCTAAACGATGCAGCTTGGCATTTCTATCAGGA
This sequence comes from Epargyreus clarus clarus, assembly GCA_014595695.2. Classification (NCBI taxonomy): domain Eukaryota; kingdom Metazoa; phylum Arthropoda; class Insecta; order Lepidoptera; family Hesperiidae; genus Epargyreus; species Epargyreus clarus. The sequence goes on along the minus strand of JACTTY020000152.1, from coordinate 128,455 downwards.
ATGTATAAGGTAGAAAACCAGTGAGGAACCAAATTTCAGATTTAACAGTTTTTAAATTAGTATTTTTTGTAATTTTAGTATTTTTACTAAATATATACTTTTGTAGTTAAATCAGATATCAGAAGTCGAGTTACATTGACTGACTACCCAATAAAGGCGAACGATTTATCATTGATGTAAATTAATCCTGAAACCTGCCGGTGCCTACGGCCTAGGTACAATATATAAAAGGATCGCAGAAGTTTGGCCATCGTTACAATACTCAGTGAAAGATTAAGCCGAACTTGAGGTATTCAAAGTGGGCGACCCTCCGAATGGCCCATAAAAATGTGGCTCCTCTTTATTGGATATCTGAATATAGGGCTGCGAGCGCTGAGCCATCGCCGCTGAAATATGGATAACGTTCGCATCTGGACTCTTGAAATGTGAGAAATTATTTATTACGAAGTTTTTAATGGGTTTCATGGAATAACATTGCGGTAACGTACTGACATACATATATTATATTGCCATGCCAAAGTAGAACACAAATGAATCGTGATATGTTTTTGGATATTTGTATGAGTGTCAATATAACTGTTAAGAATATGGTACACGTAACTGCTTAGTAAAATTTATTACAAAATTGTTTTTTTGTTGCATGAAATGAAGTTTTCATCATTAATTTAAAGTATCGGAGTGAATCTGAATTAATTAATCAACATTTTCAAAGTTGTTCCAACACAGGGTTTGTTTTTCCTTCAAATACCGAAAATTATAATTTAACTCAGTTTAAAGTAAGTAAATAATTAGCCTTGGCTGATCTTCCGCTCTTGACAGTGGTCGCGCCATATTCAGAAGTGACAGGTGGCAGCCGGTAAGCTCCTTCTACGAAGCTTTTATAGTTTTTGGTTGGTAAGAATCTCAAATATCCCTTTTGCTACCCCAGGCAAGAGGAGATCCACGAGAATTATTCTTTAAAAACTAAATAATAAGCATTTTTCCTAAACTTGGTATCGTAACATATCGTTTGTGCGATAATTTAAACGAACAAAAGGAAAATCAGATCTGAATAGAAAATGAATAGTAAAGCATCCTCAGTTAGTCCGACTCGCACTTGATCATTTTTATAATCAGACCTCTAGTTGGTGTAACAGTATGACACTTTGTTTATTAACGAAGACTGCCGGCGTCTCCGATAAAACTTTGCTGTCTCTGCGAAATTACGAAAGAGCGGGAAGCATCGCAAATGATAAATTAATGAACTTCTTAGATTCAATACACTTCGTTATCTCATTCTTGTTATGTTCATCAAGGAATCCCCCCTTGCTTATTTGCATATCATATTCAAAAGTGGAACACTTTCCTTAAATTAGTAAAAGATGTTTTTAACAATACCGCGTAAATTAATCAGCATTTAGTGCTTTATTAGACAGTGGACAAAACACCTGGTAGTTTCATTTAAAATATTACCTTTTCGTCTTATAAATCTACGAGAAAACTTAATAAAAAGCAAACATCCTACACTTCATGCATTTTTCAGGCAAAACAAACCATTGTAACAATCGTAAAAAGTAGCGAAATGCATACAATTTTCTCAAAGGCATGAAAGACAATACGTATCACAGAGTCGGGGTACGCAAAGTAAGAGAGTTTGCTTGCCAAGTACCAGCAACGCAAACATGAGCAGGGAGTAAAGCGAGCGAGGATCGTTTTTATTAACAGTAATGTCGTATTTCACCTTTACGTGTACGAGCGAAACTTATCTCAGCGGTCCTTTCCTTTAAGCTCCATTCACGTAACCAAAGGTACAGGAAGAAAGAAGGTTGGATGCTCACATTTATTCCCACAGTTGGAATGCGGCTGTTCCGTGATACGTTAAGCAAAAGCTAAGCAAACAAATTGGGTGAGATGTAGACGTACATTAGAATGATGTGTTTGGGAAAATATACAAGCAGCAAAATGGTTTTAAATATTTTATTCGCTTACCTGAAATACGAGTACATGTTTGCTGTTTCATCTTTGATGTCGGGGTGTGCGGTGTGAATATGCATTTTAAGACAAATGGAGTTACGTTAAAATATTTATCCATTTTCTTCATTTTCCTACCTTGATATATTGATGCGGTTTGTAGTATTTGTATGTTTTATGACAAACAAACTGAGTATTTATCGAAAAACGTTATTTTTATATTTGATTAAATAATCTTATTTTTTTTCTAGTACAGTCATTTTACCTTTTTTTTATAATTTGTGTTTGTGAATATAAAATTATTTAAATGGTTACTTCAGTATCTTTTTGAATGTAATTGTAAAGTAAATAAAATTGAAATTAATAATATTCTTAAAGAGTTCATTTCAATCTCTCTTCATTTTAACCTTAGATGTAAACTTGAATACCAATGTGGTTTGTATGACAAAAAAATCCGCAAAACATAGAGGTTTCTGACAAAAGACTTGAAGGAAACTTCAATGTCAGCATCAAACTTTTTCTTAAAGGGTTGAAATGTGTTGTTCCCAGTGTACCTAGCATGTAGCTACAGCTTTCACTAAATCATCTCGTTAATGTTTACAGATCGCAAAATCTGTAGCCGCTAATACTGCTTGTTAATCAATTAACTTTAGTGAGGGATTTCGTGTAGCGAATAAATTTTCTTTACTGCCTGTCTTGCGGGTGGATTTTAACAAAACTGAATGGAGTTTACGATTTTTTCGATGCGGTACGCTCCAGCGAGAAACGGCCGATTCATTGGAGGAAGTTTAAACAAGGAGCTTTTTCACGAAATGAAGTGGTGAGCAAGTTTATTGAAGGCGCGATTGCTTGAGACGCGTAGACGAGGCAATCAATCAAATATTTGGGCGAGTCATGAATAAATCGGAGCGAAGTCGGCAGCAGTTTGCCTGTTCCGAAGTAAACAAGCTTGTCGGCGGTGTTCTTGGTGCCTGATCTTGATTTACGATGTTTTAACAACGGAATAAGTTGCTCGATTGTGTGGTAACTTTTGTCATGGTGCATTTATTTGACGTGTTACGGTAATATCTTCTGTAGTGATGTGTTTGCTTTAAATCATTAGAAATTTTATATAAATTGATTTTGAATGCATTTTCATTTTTTCAACGTATTAATTTGGTTTACGCCATAACTCTCTAGAATCAAAGGAAGATTACGTAAGTAGGGATTTTAAATACGAAATTTAACAAGCATACATTTCAAATAATTTTAGTTACAAATAGGGATCACAATTCACTGAAGACCAAGTCTCTACTAATTTAAACGATTTGGTCATCATCTTTCTAGTACAGTTCCATTGCTGAGCATGTGTGCAGTAAGCAATATATCATTTTTGATGCCAATAAAATGAATATTCATCCAGACTGTCTTTATTGAAATTGTGTTCATAGGGAACAGGTAACGCTTTCCTTCGAAATAAAATGTTAAAGGCCCTCAGTAAATATATTTCGTTAGTTTTATAGCTCTATGCTATTACTTAGCGAATTGGTTGAGTTCCTACGAAAGTAATTTAATTGAATGGTTTCTTTATAAACCATTAAATTAAATTGCTTTTGAAACTCGATTATATATATCGCGGGCTTCAAGCCATAGAGGTGTATACGTACCCCAACTTTTCTGGCGACAGAATAACTTAATATTTTTTTTAGGTCAAAAATGAGCCTATTATTACAATTCATTGAGATTATCTATTGAAAAATATGGAAACGAATTACATAATAAAGCAAAAATCATTTTTATACGCCCCTTTTTTATGATTAAAAAAAATAGCTTTCTTTTCTTAACCAAGTAAGTTAGCCCTTGAAATTGAGCTCGAGTTTTTAAACAGTTTGTCGAAAGTCTTATGGGCCGTTTAAAAACATTCAATAAGGTTTAATTATTACTAATACATATATACCATCCGCTCTGTACCTTATAATATGCGAGAAAGGACACGTGATACAGCACGTGAACACAACACGTGAACAGCAGCAGTACATTAGGAATGTCAGTAAGAATATTGCAATGATAAATTTTAGTTCCTAAACGAAAACCAGACCCTCCGTAAATCTGAGCTGTTGAGCTCCCGATTCGATTGATCGAGTCCTCGATACAAAACTTATGCTGAGGGAATCCAATAAAAAACTAACTAAATATCGCACGTTATAAGTAGGCACATAATAGCACATAATATAATCATTTCCGTCATTTTAATTTTGCTCGTAAATAAGCGGGCCAGATACATACAAAATATAATGTTTGTACCCCAACGCAGTCACGTACAGTAAAGTCTCTAGGCTTATGACACCTTATGGCCTTTCAGACTTGCAGCGTTTTCTGTAACGATGGATTTAATTATGTAATTTGATTGTAAGTTGGAGCGCCTGAAATGTTTCAATATTCCTTATTTGCATGTCACCCTTGACATCGAAACACAGTATCGCTAACTGGTCCTCTAAACAGCAGAAATTTGTATGGCAATGGTGATGTCACAGTTAAACCATAATTAATAATGACATTTAAACTTTTCATAATCACTTCACCCTAGTAAAAATAAATATATTTTATCGATGTTATTCAATTTAATTTTTAGTAAACAATCACAAGTCCTTTCATATAAAATTTTATCAGCGTTTTTTTGTAAACGCCTCCAACATTTTGTGAAGGATATTTACTCACACATAAACCGTTTCCCGGCAGCGACGACACGCGTCCCGACCGATCTGTCTTTGGCTTAGCTAAATCCCACTAATACATTATTTTTATAATACTCCTATTGCGAGACCTCCATTAGTTGATCCTTATGAACTGTGCCGCGAACGCCCGCTGATATTTTAACGTATATTGCAAACGGGATGATCCTCGTGATCCGTGTGTTTTTAGAAAATATAGAAAGAAGATTTTTAGAAGTAGAGGCGATATGATTTTATAATGTATTGGGTTAATGAGGAAACATATCTTTTTGCTCTGTGTTTAATGGAGCGTACGAACTTTTACATATGTTATTATAGAGACGTCTATTAATTAAATTAGGTGATTTTGGCTACCTTTCAACTCCCCACCTCCCTTCGAGAGTTGTCGTAAGATTGGTTTTGACCCTTTCTTTCCTTGAGTGTTCCGAGGACGGACTATTTCACCCGGTGACGTCACGGTGATGGTGAACTTTTTTCTAAGGTATTCTCGAAGCACTTTATTATGGAGTTCTCCAAAAAAGGTTTTGAAGTTGGTAGAACCCTTTGTGGTTCGACTCCGGCGGCACCACCGCCACTCCTATTTCTGCCTAATAACAGCAGTGTTACGCGCTGCTGTGTTTTCGTTTTGAAGGGTTTGGTAAGGGAGACATACTTTTCTGAGGCGTTCCAGCTTAGTCCTCAGGGGTAGCGGCGCATCTGTGGCCGACCTCAGGAATATCTGGGGTTGATTACAGATGTCCATGGGCGGCAGGAGTCACTTACCATCAGGTGGACTACATGCTCGTCTGCTACTCCTATATTATAAAAAAAAAAAACCTATCTGGGGTTGAAAACAGATGTCCATGGGCGGCAGTAGCCACTTACCATCAGGTGGACTGCATGCTCGTCTGCTACTCTTATACTATAAAAAAGGTGCAAAAAGAGTTCCTTCAAACCTGGCGTAGCATTGGCTGCTCTGGTCTATAGGTGTGTAGAAAATGTCTGTCTTATTACTAGGTGTAAATAAAAAAGTACAGAAATGTTGATGTCCTGTTTTAAGTCTAAAATGAAATAGTCACGTAACCTATAACGTCCGTACGGTTTAAATTTATTGCTGGTGAACGGAGCGTAAAAGAAAATGTAGTATAAAACCTAATAAGCGTTGTAAATTCCAGCTTTTCTAGCTCTCGAGCGCTATTTCATAATGAATAGAGGCTTAAGATTGGAGCCCTATATTATTTTTCTAAACACAATATTATCGTTGATATTCCTAAACACATACACGATTCTAACACGATTAAATGGAATGTAATCATTTACCGAATGTGTTTACTTATACAACAAATAAGCCCATTATTGTGTTATGAAGTCGGGATATTCGTATTATAGAAGTTGCTACGTACTCTAACATCTTCCATTTAATAAGAAAGAACAACAATATATAAGTTCCTTCGCTGCGAATATTAGTTTTTGCCAGTATCGTAATATGGCGGACAGAAAGAAAGTTGACGTAACGGTCCCCAAAAAGAACCACTTTGGTTTCTTTTTGTTGATTGCATCATAGATAATATTGCTTAGATTTATCTGTTTTATTGTATTTTTCATTACATTAACAGGTCGTTAAAACATCATTAATGTTTTACACTCTTAATTTTGGTTTATTAGCTTCATCTATATGTACATACGTACAATTGTACATACGTCAATGGATGGATTATTCACCATAATTTTTAGCGTCTTCTAATCGTAATTGATTTTTATACGTATCAACTACTGTCAACAAATACAAAAATTTGGTATTTTCGTTAGTCCAACATACCTATTACACGACAAACACATGAGACATTCCAATTTTGTCCTCAGGGCAGAAATCTATGACCGTATTCAGGTAAAATTCAAACCGTTAGACATAATGCAAATAAAATTTAGTGTTTTGATTTGATAAATCCATATCCTACAAGATTTTGTTACGATTACAAAATGAAATAATATTATCGTAAATGGTATAATGTTACCTGAATTTTATTAAATTACAATTTCACTTAATTTCTTATTTGTTTATACAAATTCTTTTTGCATCTATAAGTGACATGTTAATTTAAATCTATTACATTAAAAAATAAGCTTTAATTTTACATTACTTGTACTCAATAAATAACGTTTACTTTAATTAAACTAAAAGATTTCTAGTATTAATTTCTATTTATTTTTTCAAATACGTTAATATAGACCGATATCAATAGTTTGTAATTTTGGTCATTTCCTTCATATATATCAACAGTTTTATACACAACAATATCAATAGATTTGGGGAACAGCCGCAAACCACATATTAAACTACGTATGTGGTTTGTGGTTATATACTCAGTAGTTCTATACACGTGTAATCTGATGAAAATAAGACCCGAATGTGTTTAAGTTTAATATAAACAAAGAACATATATATAGGAGTAGCAGACGAGCATGCACTCCACCTGATGGTAAGTGGCTACTGCCGCCCATGGACATCTGTAATCAACCCCAGATAGGAATATATATTCCTACTTGAGGTCGGTCACAGATGCGCCGCTACCCCTGAGGACTAAGCTGGAACGCCTCGGAAAAGTCTGTCTCCCTTACCACACCCTTCAAACCGGAACACAGCAGCGCCTAACACTGCTGTTATTAGGTAGAAATAGGTGTGGCGGTGATGCCGCCGGAGTCGAACCACAAAGGATTCTACCACCTTCAAATTTTATAGTATAAGAGTAGCAGATGAGCATGCAGTCCAACTGATGGTAAGTGACTACTGCCGCCAATGGACTTCCGTATTCAATCCTAGATAAGATTAGATTCTTACCTTTAAGACAGTAAAAGTGTTAAAGAGCAGGGCTTTTCCTAAGGCAGGGATTTCCTTATTCATATGTGGAATACAAAAATACGAATACAAATAATAATAAATATTAATAAAAAGATACGAGTAACATAAAATGCTCAACACATCACAGCGCAACTTTAGTGTTTGACGTGTCCTATTGTACACTATTAGCGAAGCTAAAACTAAGCCAATTTAATTATTGGCTGCCATAAAACATAACCGGGTCGGGTATGTCCAATCTCGTTTACCTACCACGTGGTCATCTACCCGTACATCAAGTTACTATAGAAGACATCAGCAAGACGAATCACGCGGTCACTGCATGAATATTTCAAGAGTCGCATTAGCTCACAGAAAAATAAACATGGCGTACTTCAGTGGACGCATTTGTATATAAATCGTTGTACGACGCGCGTGTTTGGTTTACCAATGGACCGTCATATAGTAAGCATTCGAACAGATATTATACAGCGTATATATCAGACACCTACGATATTTTAGAACATTCTGATGTTTACAAGTTTTAATCAACGGCCACAACCTTTTAAACTTGTGCAATTTAAAAATCTTTTATTGTAGGATTTCATCTATATAACCTATTTTTAGGGTTCCGTACCCAAATGTTAAAAACAGAACCGTTTTACCAAGCCTCTGTAAATCTATCATTTGTTGTTAAAGCGTTATACATACATACCTACTTTTGAAAAAAATACAAGTGTCTATCTATTACGGTTCAGGAGATAAAGGCTTATGACTGACGGACAGACAGCGGAGGCTTAGTAAAAGGGTTCCATTTTTAAACTTTGAGTAGGGAACTGTAAAAATTCTAATACACAATTAACTGAAAAAATCTCTTCGTGCCTGGTTTAAACCAGGGACCCTTCATTGAAAAACTCAGTTTCAATCGCTAGGCTTTTTGTTTATATTTTTTGATTATATATTTACGTAGACGCAATGAAGATATATTATGACATTATAACATTTTAGATTAAGGTCGTACTGTAACTTTCATACTCAATGCGAAGATCCCGAGGTTATTTATCAGTTAGCCGTACATCCGTCTCTGCCGCGACCTCTGACTGAATTTTTATTGAAACTCCTTTGAAATGCGATTGCGATGCGCTTCTGCAAGTTGCAAGGCGCTTCCGTAATTCAAATTCAAGTCATTTGCAATTAAAATGAATTGTATTTGGTATTCAGTTTAATTTATTTATTTAAGGAACAGATCTGTTGCATTATTTCAGTCAGTTCGTTTAGACAACTGGCCTATTGCTAGTTTGATTTCACCATACTTGCACCCATATCCGTTTTATCCATTCTCAAAATAACATAACCTCGAATAAAACTTAGGAAAAGGGCTGTGATAAATTAAAACGTTTTTCATTTAGTAGGTAATTTCACGATCGGAAAATACACCGCCACCGCGCCACGTTTCTTTTACACAGTAACATATTACGAAAAATTTGCGTCACAAGAATAGGTAGGTAAATAAAAATATTTTATTCTATATACAGTATAGCTCCAAGTAACTGTTAATGACTGTGTTCACCTGGAAAATGTTTCCCAAAATATATATTCGGAATCGTTACAACAACCACCTTTTACACAACAATCGCGTTTAGAACATTGAACAATATAATCTCACCACTTGATTGTGTTATGAAAAATAATATGCAAGAAGACTGCGTTAGTTCGTGTTAAGGGGCCATTAACACAGCTCGGCAGAGCCACAAAGCGGTCATAATATATTATTCAGAGGTTGCAAAATGAAAATTGTTACCGTGCAGATTTTATTCATGAAAATATTACGCCATAAATTCGTAATTTTCATATCAATAACGGTTGCAGATTAAAATGAGCCAACATTTTTCAGTGGTTGCGCCTGAACGCTGCGGCTACTTAACATCGCTGCATTACAGCATTATAGCTGATAAAATTCACGCTAGTTTAAACAATTGATCGTATTTATCTCCCATTTACAATTTGGTCACTTTGTTATTCAAAATGTTATATAGACAGCAATTTTATTCGTTATGAAAACCAATTAATTTGGTTAAACTCACATTGAATGATTATTTAAGATTTCTGTTGTAAAACGTAAACGCAAGAATGTTAATTGTAAAAATATACACAATTACAATAAACAAGTGATCTGTTGCCGTGCGAACATTCGTTAGATATTAAATCTTACAATTAAACCTTAACAACAAAGTTTAGACTAGAAGAATTTTATGTTAGTAAAATTGATTTCCATTAACTATAAAATACTTAATATTAGATATAGAAACTAGTGCCTATGCGATGGAGCCCAAATGACTTTCACTTTTTTTTTTTTATAATATAAGAGTAGCAGACGAGCATGCAGTCCACCTGATGGTAAGTGGCTACTGCCGCCCATGGACATCTGTTATCAACCCCAAATAGGATAGATATTCCTACCTGAGGTCGGCCACAGATGCGCCGCTACCCCTGAGAACTAAGCTGGAACGCCTCGGAAAAGTCTGTCTCCCTTACCACACCCTTCAAACCGGAACACAGCAGTGCCTAACACTGCTATTATTAGGTAGAAATAGATGTGGCGGTGGTGCCGCCGGAGTCGAACCACAAAGGGTTCTACCACCTGCTAATAGATAATATTATTTTATTTTTGAAAAGGTATAATTCGAAAACAAATTTAACTACTACAAAGCTTATTTGTAAATGTATTTCTCGCTTCTATAATATTTTCCAGGTATTTGAAAAATACGGAAAATAGGAAAAATACGAGTATTTGCTTTGATACTGAGATTTAATTGGCAAACAACAGAAACATGTAGATAGTAATATAATCTGTTGCCTACACATCTTACTGTGATTTTGTTTTAATTGCTACAATTTTAATATTTTTTCGTATTGCTATAAACAATAAATAAGTAACTGTATATACGAATCTTTAAACAAGGTACTTTTTATATTAAGAAATTTATTCGTTCTTGAACAAAGTATAAGGTGGAGCTAAGGTAAGGTACGGAATCGGATGAAAGTCTTAGCCACAAGACGACAGAAACGGTCTCGCTGTAATCTACGGATTACACAACTGAGAGAGTTCGACCATAGCTAGGGCTGACACCACCTGAATTCCTAACTAGTTTTTTTTGTAAGATTGAACTAGATAGTCCCTATGGGGTCCCAGGTGGACTGTTGTCTATCTGATGATGATTTGAAGGTGGTAGAACCCTTTGGGGTTAGACTACGGCGGTACCGCCACACTTATATCTATCTCATAATACCAGTGTTAAGCGCTGCTGTGTTCTGGTTTGAAGGGTGTGGTAAGGGAGAAATACTTTTCAGAGGCGTTCCAATCTAATTCTATCCGGGGTTAATACAGATATCCATGGGCGGCAGTAGACACTTACCATCAGGTGGGCTGCATGCTACTATTACGCATGCATGCTACTGCTACTTCTATATTAAAAAAAGATGTTGTGCATTGTAAAACAAATGCAATCGTAAGAACATGCTCTTTCCGTTGTGGGTTCTGACGTCGGTAACGCATTATTAGTCTCGTAGTTATTAGCTATTCAAGTTCGACTGGCTATACACTTACATAACGTGTTACAATGATGTTTTCACGTAAAATATAAAGGTTTACCGGTGGTGCCCCTAGTGTCGAACGACGAAGTATTCTAACACCTTAATAAAATATTAATGGATATAACAATGCACGTAAAAGTAATGACCGCTACCAGGTGACAAAAATGAATGAGATTAGCAAAGAGAGTATACTTTAAATCGTACATAATAGTTATATGTACACGTGTACATGAATAGATGTGTGTTTTCGTCCATTTTTTTTAATTATTACTAAGTCCGACAAAAAATAATTGATAATATCATTAAATTAATTCAGTGTCCCCTATACATATAAATTCCCGGATATTTCACGCGCTCTTAAAAATTCTTTCCGAACGATCACCGAACCCTCGTAAAAATTGGACAAATCCGGGAAAACCACGATTGATAGCAGCCCTAACTATAGTCAATGTTTTATACATCATGGGCTAATACGCACGACAGATAAAAATAGGTTCTTATGTTTGGTAACGTGCAAATAGGCAGATTAAATATGAGCTTAGAAAACCCACATATATTTTAAAATCACGAAGATTTTATTTACCAGTAGACACTATCACTAAGCAGTATATTGACTTTATACTTATGAGAAATTATATTTTTATATAATAAAAATTATTAAGTTAAAATGTACTATAACATTTGTACGTATACGGCGCACTAAAACTATTATCAACAGTTTTTTTTTATATTTTTTACATTCTTTTCCATTATTTCTTTGTCTTTGACAAGCATGCGGATCAATGGAAAAGTGACCATATGTCCTGGTTTGAACGGGACAGTCCTTTTTTTCGATGCTTCATCCCGTTGTTGTTCAAAATGAACCTCGGGATACAAAATTGGCTCGTTTTCCTTTACTTTTAAGTAAATACTATTTTTTTTTTCCAATGATACTTTTTTTTAATATTGCCTAACAACAGTAGTGCTCATCGCTGCTGTAATCTGGTTTGAAGATCGGAAGTGTTCTTAGTCCTCAGAAGTAACAACACATGTGTGACCGATCTAAGGACCATTATCTTATCTGGACTTTACGAATGGTGATTAAATTAGTGGTCACTATCAAGTGCACCACTAACTTAATCTTATAAAAGTAGATCATAACAATTACAGATTGAAAAAGCGGAAAAACCTATTGCACTAACGTCGCATTTACGATTGTACTAAAAATAAACTACTTAGTACGACGTTGCTGAATAAATATTTTCCGTTTACATTCTAGAAAATGAAATGGTATTTTGAAAGTAAAAATAATATGAGCACGTCGTACGACGCTGGTACCGTGGTAATCAAGGGATTACATTACTCCGGTCGCGAACATTACATACGGAGCGTTATCTTCGCAACGCAGCTGTTGACACGATTTTTCTATTTCTATTCTAAAAACTCTATTTCTGGTGTCATAGTTATTTCTGATATTGCAAAATTGTATACTTTTTTATTTGAGTTACTTGTATCAACGTCAGACATACTCACATACATACATCCGAGGCGATTCAAATTAGTCCTCAGGGCTAGAAACGCATCTGTGCCGATCTCTTATCTTATCTGAAGTGGACTAAAGATGGGCGCATATGACCGCTAATTATCTAGGCAACTCTCAGATTAATGTCATCAAAAATGACTACTACCATCATAGATAGAATTGAAACATAGCACAGTCCGTGGTAATCAAGGGATTACAGTACAATATAATAATAATAATAACAGCACCCCGGGTCGCGAACATTACATACGGAGCGTTATATTCTATTTCTATTCTAATTACTCTATTTCTGGTGTGATAGTTACTTCTGATATTACATTTTTTTCCCATGAGTTACTCGAAAATTGTATTATTTTTAAGCTATTGCATAGCTTTTATCGCGGGTTTTGAGCGTGGCGACCGAATCGAGAAATTCCGTAATGAAAATTAATAACACCTTTGTTGGATATCAAGTCTCCAGGCAACCGAGTTGTTGACTGTCAATAGAAAAATATGGATATAATTGAATAAAGTATTATTTTACATTCCTTATTATTTTATTTGATATTGGCGACGAGATGTCGAATGAACTAAAAAACAATAAGAAAATACGAGCCACATTACGTGGGTTAATGAAACGAACCGAAAATTACATTTCGGGAATAGAAAAAATTGACAATGAAGAAATAAATATACGACTGAATTCTTTACAAGAAAATTTGAACAAATTCTACACGATTCAAGAAAAAATTGAATGGCTTACAGAAGAAGAAAATTTAGAAGAGGAAAAATAAACAGGTACGAATTTGAAGAAATATATACAAAGCTAAAATTTAAATCTTTGAATGTACAAAAAGAAAATAATCGGCTAATACCTGAATGTTCTTTTATATCGGCAAGAGCGGAAGTTTATTTGATAAACTGTTAACTGTCAAGGCACGCTTGAGACGTACACCTAATACAAAAGGGTTTCAGCTTATCAGTTAATGATCGTCAGAGAGGTAAGAACCTATATGCATGAATTATTTAAGAAATCCGCCCCACTATCCAGATTACATTACAATGCACCGCCAACGAAGGAGTTCGGACAAGGTGATAAGTTACAAGTCCGCAGTTACACCAACCCAAGAGATAAATGGGAGTTCGGAGTCGTCATCCGAAGATTAGGTAGACTCCATTATGAAGTCAGAACTGAAATACTGGTGCGCCGTCACTTTGACCAAATGCTGCCGACGCCCCTGGTGGTGTAAATGAAAATAGCGGTGGAGGACTGTTGGATATCAAGTCTCCAGGCAACCGAGTTGTTGACTGTCAATAGAAAAATATGGATATAATTCATTAAAGTATTATTTTATTTGATAACCTTAATTCGTCACCTTGAGCACAGATGGCAGTAATACACATTTTTTTTATAATCCGTGCGGAAATCTTAAAATTGCGTGAAGTATATTTTATATTCCCATTATAAAATTCAAAATTATATTACCAAATTATCCAAATAATATGTTTTATCAACATAAGCTATGTTGAATTCTGGATTAATAAAATAACGTAAAAGAGTGTTTGTAATTTTTAAACGTACAATTACAACTGACAGACTTGACAGCAGTGTTGGCAACCGTACGATAATTATCGTACATGTACGATAATTTGATACCACCCTACGATGTACGATTGCGAGTCATTATCGTACGCAAATGTACGATAATTGGATACTTGATACTTTTTGGGAAACTGTTTTAATGAATTCATATACGTATTATATAATGACTAAAAGTCGAATGTATCCAAAGAGAGCTTTAACTGAAAGCGGTGATAAAACGATTCGCAATTTATACGAAGCAGAACAGGACAGTGATAATACTGATAATGATATCATAATGCCGGAAGATTCTTAATCTAAAGTCATTTAAAAAGAAGATTCCAAGAGTCATTAGTTTGTAATGTATTTCGATTTCGATATAGATTATTCGTTCATCCAGAAATTTATAAAATGTTAATTAACACATATTCTGTCACTGTAAGTATGCATAAATAAATTTAATAATTGTTTGATTAACTTTGAAGCCATTTAATTTTCGTAACATTTTTGAATCGCACAAATTTTCGCGCCATCCCTCACGCGTGCATCGCGCCCGGGTGCTCGGTGCACCCATGTGAAAATCATAAAACTCGAAAAATGACATGTCGGGCCGGTCGGGCGGTCGAGTGCAATATAAATTTATGATAAATATCTATTTTCATTAATAACTAACGCGATCTTATGAAATTTGAACATGTACGATAATTTTTCGGCAGATACGATAATTTTACGCCCCTGGTATGATCAGCGCCATCTCCCAGGTTGCCAACACTGCTTGACAGTACAAAATCAAAACGCCATTATGATTTATGGTACAAATAATTTGTGTACAAAGTGTTTTAAATATGAATAAACAAAGTGCATTTAAAAATGAAGAAAGTCACGAAAAAATAGTGAAAGAAAATGAGTTAGTACTCTATATACATTCATTTTATTATTATTATCACAAATGCAGTATTATTTTTTGTTTTGTTAATTTACATCGATATACTACTAATAAAGACGTAGATGAGTCATACACGTTCGAAATTTGGCACATGATTCATGGGGTAATTGGCCTATGAAAACTTAGTAACCAGTCCAGAAGAAGGTTTATTGGTATATTTATCGTAAGAAATTACACAAATCATTTACTAATTTGAAAGTTATATTTATTAATTTGATGTTTAAGTCGATATTTTTTCTAATACTATTTCTGTGTAGTGTCTGTATTTTTGTGTGTTTTAGGTTCCCATTAAATGAAATAGGGCGACTAAAGTGGTTGGACATTGTTCGCAAGGAAAGAAGGGAAGACGATTCGCATCCAAATTATTGGAGTCGGACTTGCTCTGAACATACCATGGACGATCATAATTAAATCTTACAAAACCAAAGAATCAATTTTTTATTTTGCCTGCATCCAAAAATGATACTAATAGTTAATCATAAAACACTCTTAAACACCCTTCTCCATTCCATGCAACATTCACGCAGAGACACGCACTGAATTACGTATTTTTCCCTTAATACTAATACCATATGAAATTAATTCATATACGAATTTATTCTCTCTATACCAAGCACATTATAGGTAGCTCTTCAATTAATTCATAGAGACGGATCAAACTTAAACTCATCTTTAACGAATAGTCATCATGACTGCCACGCATAAAGTTTTTTGCACATCCAGCAGCATCCTTTTTTTGCACATTTAGTTAACGTGACGTCTCCTCTTGACTATTTATTAGTGTGTTGTTTAAATATAATATTTATAAAGTAGTGTGTATTTCTCGCGATGATTGCCACTAACAAGCGTCGATTGTTTTGTTAGTAACCTATCTACGTCTTTATTAGTAGTATATCTATAAACTTGATAAACAATCTTTGTATAGCCAGAAATTCTTTGCTTCTTCTCCATATCGAAACACCTTGTGAAGTGGTGGTAGATGCAATTACATTGAAAAAGTGTAAAGAACCTATTTTGAATAAAAAAATGATTACAAAAATGTAATTGTCTACTTTAAACCAATCGATCTGTATAGATACATTATTTAAAGATAAAATAGAATAAACCATAAAATCTACATATTTTGTATCAGACTTTTAAATTATATTTTTATATAATAAAAATTATTAAGTTAAAATGTACTATAACATTTGTACGTATACGGCGCACTAAAACTATTATCAACAGTTTTTTTTATATTTTTTACATTCTGTTCCATTATTTCTTTGTCTTTGACAAGCATGCGGATCAATGGAAAAGTGACCATATGTCCTGGTTTGAACGGGACAGTCCTTTTTTTCGATGCTTCATCCCGTTGTTGTTCAAAATGAACCTCGGGATACAAAATTGGCCCGTTTTCCCAATAGTAATGATACTAAATATTAAAATCCATAAATTTAAAATAACAATGTTTTAAAAGCAAATTTCCGCCATCTTGAATTATTAGTAACGTCTAATTAAGTCACTTCTAATTAAATAACAATAAATAGTAAAATTGTGAAAAAAACATGGGGTGTTCCATTTATCAGTTTTCGAAAAGCGCCCCACACTTTTTCTTCAATTATACTATTTACTGTTCCTTAAATAATCCCTAGATTGAAAATTATTTTCTACTTTTTAGTTGATTCTATCATAATAACGTGTTTATTAGTTTTTTAAACTATATTTTTTCAAGTAAAAAATAGTTGACATAAAAAAATCGATGTCCCGTTTTGACTGAAGTAATCATTGGTCACTATATTCCATGGTCAATTTACGTTGGCGTACACTTGAAACGCAATGTCAAACACTAGTTGTCTTTTTTATCACATTGTTCTAATAGCTCTGTCCCTTATAGAACATTTGTCTAAGTAGTGAAAGGTAAGTAAAATAAAAAACGTGCATGTGTGCTATCAATGTACAAGTTTTCGGTCAAGTTAGTAGGCGTATAACCCGTCTATAAGTATAAAATGTCATTGTTAATTTATATATAATAGCAGTATTATAGATAACCAAATATTAAAGATAACCAAAATTTTTGATATTGAAATAAGCGATATTAAAAGTAGCCCTCTTTTATATATACACACACACACACACACATATAGTTTAAATTCTCAATATGTATGTATATATTTATATGTGTAAATTCATTCTTCATTATGTATATAACAGAAACCATTTTTTTTAAGCTATCGCATAGCTTCTATCGCGGGCCTTGAGCGTGGAGACCGAATCCAGAAATTCCGTAACGAAAAAACCTAACACCCCACTCCGACCGGCACAGCGGTGATACTTTTTAGTAGCGATCTGTGCGCCTCGGGGCGCACACGCCAGTTGACGGGTTAATGACTTTTTGCATACTGCATAAATAAAATAAATATATTATTGTAATTGCATAAGTAGATAAAAAATGCTATGCAATAGCTTTACCGCGGCAGTCTCCGAGTGCCACACATATTTTTTTCTTAGAGTTACTTATATCACCGTCAGATATACTCACATACATACATTCGAGGCGTTCCAAATTAGTCCTCATTGAAATATGGTACAGACCGTGGTAATCAAGGGATTACAGTACCCCGGTCGCGAACATTAGATACAGAGTGTTATCTTCGCAACACAACTGTTGACACGATTGTTCTATTTCTATTACAAAAACTCTATTTCTGGTGTGATAATTATTTCTGATATTACAATTTTTTTTATAAGTTACTTGAAAATTGTATTCTTTTTTTCTTTGAGTGTCTTGTGTCAACGTCCATACTCGCATACATACATCCGAGGAGTTCCAAATTAGTCCTCAGGGCTTCCAACGCATCATCATCATCATCATCATCAACCCATTACTGTCCCACTGCTGGGCACGGGTCTCCTCTCAGAATGAGAAGGATTAGGCCATAGGCCACCGCGCTGGCCAAGTGCGTATTGGTAGACTCAGGTATGCAGGTTTCCTCACGATGTTTTCCTTCACCGTTTAAGCAAGTGATAATTAATTTCTTATACGCACAAAATTTGAAAATCAGAGGTGCGTGCCTGGGATTTGAACTTCGGACCCCTCGATCGAGAGGCCGCGTTTCTTAACCACTAGGCTATCACTGCTATTAGTGCTTAGGGCTAGCAACACATTTGCGCATTTGATAGTTCTGGTGTGATAGTTATTTCTGATATTGCAAAATTGTACTATTGTTTTTTAAAGTAACGTATACGTCTATTTAAATGAAATCGAAAAGACACCCAATTGTCTGGCTAGACCCAAAAACTCCTTACCGAGCTGTAGTTCGATAATATCGTTGAGTTGAGCAAATTTATTATATAACTTTACTCACGATACGCAGATTTCATTTCTTTTATCCGATATTTCAATCCTGTAACATCACTGTGAGTACCCGTTACATATTAAAAAACCTATCATAGTTTATCAATAATGGCAGTTATAATAACAATATGAGATAAGATCTTGAAGTTCATTGTCTCTAAAAGCATTATTAAGAATATTTTATTATAATCACAACGTAGTTTCCGCATATTAATATTAATATTCAATAACCAATCGTATCAATGATCGCATATGCAATAAGCCATTGAAAATAAAATGTAAAGCCAGAACATGTAAAAGAAAATTATATAAAAAGGTTATTGTATAATTTAATATCTACATACGTAAGAAACGATGCAATACACAACATGTCCCCGAGGTCCGGTGAAGAGCATAGGTGTTCAGCATAAATTGTAGGGAATTGCGCGATACAGGACCTACCTAAATTTCCTTAAGTACGGCCTAACGAGTTACCAACTAATATTACCCGTTTTATGGCGTGCAGACATGCGAAACGGAATGGTATTTGCATTTATTTGTTGGAGCCTCGTTTGGGATTGTAACCGGTTTATTTGTATATTAAAGTTCAGCTTAAAGTGCTGACCCTTCTGTTACTAAAATTTATTTATCAACTGCTGAAAATACCAGCACATTCGCCCTTTATACAGAACTCAATGTTAACGCTAACGACGAATAATACTTAACGCTTCGTATCTTTTTTACTAGACCACGGAAGGCAATGTTTCACGAGCAAATGATATGTAAGTGTTTATGAATATATCATTTTAGCATCCCCTACAGCCTAAATGACTTGACGGATTTCAATAAATGAGATGTGGTTGGATTCGTCTGAAATGTCGGACTATGGGTGTAACCACAGATTAGGTATATTTTAAAGCAGTCGGCAGTTTTTGTTATAATATACATATGCTAGTCCTTTTTGTGATTATTTTGAATGTAATTAACAGGCATTACTGGTATTACAATAGCAACGCCAAATGATTATTTAGTGTATCGCTTGCCTGAAAGGGATCGTTTTACTCCTTTTTGGAAGACTCTTTCAAATACAGGTTAAATAATTTGGAAGGAAGTTACACCCACATTTTGCGAGTTATCATGTTTAAAATTTCTTAAAAAGCCAAGATGAAGGGATATTTAATTAAGGTTAAAAGGTGTTCTAAAATAGACATACAACGTAGAGATGCAAACAAGATACAATTAGTTTTCACAATATTACACACTTAACACTTTATCCGGCTTTAACAATCACTTATTAACAGATCTAATCGGCTTTCATAATTAGAAATAAGATAACGATGTTAGTTATTTCTAATAAGCCAACTTGAAACGAACGAGGGTTTGCCAATTTATCAGAACCCATGAAACAAATAGCCCAATTCTATCCAATCGTTCAAAAACTTTATAAATAACCGAAAACTTTCAGAATCCATATAAATAACGCTGGCACCGGATTCTCGCTTAAATGTCTCGCTTAATCAAAAGGTTTTCGATAAGTTTACCTTTAGTAGGTATAATAAATGAAAAAAAAAGCAATATCAATATTATTATAGATATGATACGGGTACTGAACCAGGGTTAGTTTAGGTACTCGTAATATGAGGTTAATCCTCTACAAATAAGGGGTTCAAACTTATGATATCTCGAAATTTTGCACAATTGTTACTTTATTTGAAGCATTACGCAGTACTTAGGATTTGGGGGATGGTTGTGGGGATGATATTATTATGTATCTCGTATGTATTCGACCGTCAACTATTATGACGTCATGTCTCAGTGAAAAATATATTTGTTAACTTTAAAAACGTCATTTAATAATTTAATTATTTATTTGCCATGAATATTACAGTCATTACAGGTCTTACAATATATACATTAGTATCATATTAATTTTATATTTATATTAATTTAATAGCATGCAAATATTACAATTCAAACAATTTCAATATAATATAATCCGTAGAACGGGATTGAATTTTCAGTTCAGTTGGCCGCGTCGAATGATCAAACGGAGGTTTCGGCTCTCTTGTAAAAATCAATCAATACCTCAATGATTGCGATTCGCTCATTTTTATATATCACCTAGATGTATATGACGGCGCGCTCGTTATAATGGTACGGTTTATTTTGAATTCACATGGTCTGTACCAGGTTTTTTAAACTGTTGATTGCAATCTCCTAGAAGCTTGTAATGCCTACAAAAGGGAGTGTGAAGCATAACAAAACTTCAAAACCATTTTTCATTAAAAAAAGAAATTAAAGGCTTTTGACATTTAAGTGGCTTAAAAAAAGCAGATATTATAGGCTTCGTAACAAAAAGAGGATTGATATATGGTATAATTAAAAGACGAGTGCATCTCTACTACTCCAACCTTATTCTTTACTATGTTTTTACATGAATAAATAACAATTTCACTTTTTACCCGACTGCCAAGGAAGGGTTATGTTTTTCGCGCGTATCTTGTATGTTTGTCTTTCTTTATTTGATCCGATCTAACAAACGGCTGGATGAATTTCAACAGTTAAAGTGTCATTGTATTTGTCTCAACGACCCGAGTGTCCTTAGATAGGTGTTAGTAAAAAAAAATCAAAATGGCGGATTTTTGGCGCGAAATAGTAAGACATTTAAAAAAAAAAGTTAACCGAACCTATCGAGTAGGGTATCAAATGAAAGGAAATTAAACGGAGATTATAAAAACATATTTGTATATATATAAAACAGTAAGGTGACTGACTGACTGACTAACTAAATGACTTTTTCATTTTTCAGAAATCAACGTACAGCCTAAACCAAGAACTTTACAGTTCTGAAATTTTGCACACAGGTTCTTTATATAGCTTGAATAAGTACTAAGAAAGGCCTTTTGGAAATTCTACCCTTAAGAGGGTAAAATAGGGGAAAACAGTTTTTTTGAAATCCTTTAATTTTGAAGCAACTACTATAAAAAATTGTATTTGGATAGGAACAAGGACGCACTTATTTATCCCTCTCCGAAAAATCAACCCCGTAGAGGGTAAAATAAGGGTTAAAAGTTCATTTGAACAATCGTCAATTTTGAAGCGAATACTATGACATGTTGTATCAGGCTTTTTGGATAAAAATAATGAAATGCTACCTCTAACGAGGTAAAATAATGACCGAAACTTTGATTTACTGAAGTTATATATTTTATAGACCGTAAATGGTGATTTTTTTCGCAAAATAGTAACACGTTTTAAAGAAAGTTAACCAAACCTATCGAGTAGGGTGTCAAAATAAAGGAAATTAAGAGGAGATTAC
Source organism: Epargyreus clarus clarus (assembly GCA_014595695.2). Classification (NCBI taxonomy): domain Eukaryota; kingdom Metazoa; phylum Arthropoda; class Insecta; order Lepidoptera; family Hesperiidae; genus Epargyreus; species Epargyreus clarus. The sequence goes on along the minus strand of JACTTY020000152.1, from coordinate 106,721 downwards.
ATATACATTATATAATATATCTTATATGTAAAATTCTCGTGTTAGTTACCGTACTCCTCCGAAACGGCTTCACCGATTTTCACCAAATTTTATATATATATTTTATTTTTATAAATTTTGAAGGTGGTAGAACTCTTTGTGGTTCGACTCCGACGGCACCACCGCCACACCTATTTCTACCTAATAACAGCAGTGTTAGGCGCTGCTGTGTTCCGGTTTGAAGAGTGTGGTAAGGGAGACAGACTTTTCCGATGCGTTCCAGCTTAGTCCTCAGGGGTAGCGGCGCATCTGTGGCCGACCTCAGGTAGGAATATCTAATCCTATCTGGGGTTGATTACAGATGTCCATGGGCGGCAGTAGCCACTTACCATCAGGTGGACTGCATGCTCGTCTGCTACCCTTATATTATAAAAAAAAAAAAAAAAAAAATATAGGTACATATTCAGTAGGTCTGAGAATCGGCCACTATCTTTTTTTTTACACCTAAGTGATAAGGGTTGTTCATCCTTAACATTTTTTTTTATTTATATGGCAACACAACGTTTGCCGGGTCAGCTAGTACATATATACTCGTATATACGTACGTACTCGTACATACACATCGAGATGACTGTCTGACTAAATGAGAGAGTTGCTGTGCCAGAGATCAACGCAAAGGGAAACCGCTGAACTTAAGCGTGCTGGAATTTTACACATAGGTTCCTTGTATAGCGTAAAAGAACACTACGAGGATAAAATAGGATAATATTGTTTGAACATCTTTTGTTTTTGAAGCAGACACCTACTATGAAACTTTGTATTTGGCTTTCTGGATAAAAATAATGAAATGCCTATTTCACTGCTTTTGGAAATTCTACTTCAGCCTTTTTGGTGCAGTCGGGTTTTTGATTTTTTAAATTAATTACTTGTTTATAAATTCTTATTTCCCCACTCTGTGAAACCGCTTCTTATTGAATTAATTTTAATAATTATATTGCCTCAATGTACAGACAAAATAGTAGACTATTAATTATACTAAAAGGTTTAGGTTTATTATCACCAATAACATCAACCCTTCCCGTAAGTGATTATACATTAATATTTGAGAAGCTCCATTAGTTCTCAACCAAATTTGTCAAATATATAAATTAATCAAATAATAGGTATAGTCCGCTAGGTCTAAGCTCAGCTTGGCATTAGTGTGAGTGAACATAATAGTAGAGACAGATAAAAACCGTTTATTTATATCGGATGCCATTTTACTAAGAAATCGAACACAAAAACAAAATATTAAAAACTAAATAAGCGGTACTAGAAGCCAGGAAGATGCACGTTTGCCAAAAAGCAGTATAAACCGGTTTAAATTACAATTAACCAATTTAAAGATACACAACTGTCCTGATGAAACAAGATATACTCGTAATTCCAAATAAATAAGAATAAGGAATTTATTCTGTAAATATTTCGAACTCGAGAATCTACAAATTGTGAGTGATTTATGGTTAATGATGATAACATTAATTAATCATTCCGGTGTTTCCTAAAGATTTTATTTGGAGGACTAGTAAAAATGAAGTCGGTTAAAAAGATACGGTATCGTTTTTATTTCGGTAAAAAAATGGGACCCTATTACTCCCTTTTTTTGTTTACGAGGGGGAAACCTTCACAAGGTACCCGACGACGTGTGAGCTACGCCGGGTTATATGGAATTTAAAAACACTAAAACCTCCCGGAGACCGTCCTCAACGCTTGGTGGAGAACTCCAGGATCTCCGACGGAACACAACCGGAGTCCTCCAAGCGCGATGCCCCGATTGGACTCTGCCCTGGGGGAGCACTTTTATCTCCTCCCACACCATCTGGTGTTTACCACGGTATGCGGCCACATACACCGCCGTCCTTCCCGGGGTTGCTTGCTGGACGATTCGAGCTCCTACTCTTGCCGCCCGCAAACCCGGAAGCCCCCTTTTAGTCGCCTCTTACGACAGGCAGGGGATACCGTAGCCCTATTTTAGTCCCGCGACTACAGGGACAACCCTATACCCTACACTATATATACCCTAACCTAGCCCTCCACAGTCTGAACTTTTGTCCGGCTCTCATAGGGCTCTATCTTTTGAACCTTAATAGATAGACACTTGAATAAAATTAAAATAAATAACACTGCGAGCTTACTTAGTTCTTTGTGTTAACTTATTATAATTATTGTAATGTAATTGTTATTTTATTTGCTTTCTAATGTTATTTTATTTGCTTTCTAATTCTCAAGTAACATCATTAAAATTATGTCTACATGAAAATACTGTATACAACAAGGCATTAATAAGGTTATAATATGAATGACAATATTATTATTGTTTTTAACTATTTAAGTTTTAATTACTATTACTATTAATATTACCTATGCTAAACTAAGCCCGTAGAGCTCATCTCGATGGATACCTATGACTCTATAGTGATTATACCTATTTATTAAAAATAAATGTAAAATGTATAGTTACTTAGTAAAATTAAGCGTGGCAAGTTATTTGTCCAAACCGGCTTTTAAATAAAACCTGTTTTAAATGTCACTGCACCTGCTTAAAATGTATAACTTCAACAATATTTTGTGAGAGGAACGATTTACAGGCGTATGGCTAGTGCGTGCGGCGAAATTACTCGTTTAACAGTTCCAGCCAAGCGCTAGACGACACCTGATGGAAAGTGGCCTCTGCCGCCCATGGACATCTGTAATCAACCCTAGATAAAATTAGATATTCCTTTCTAAGATTGCCTACAATTGTGCCGCTACCCCTGAGGACTAAGCTGGAACACCACGAAAAAGTATATCTCCCTTTCCAAACCCTTCAAACCAGAACACATCAGCGCGTATCACTACTGTTATTAGGTAGAATAAGGTGTGGCGGTGGTGCCGCAGGGGTCGAACCACAAAGAGTTTTACCACCTTTTCTCCATCATAACTTTATTATCTTTTATTTCTTAACAATATCGTTTGCACAAATACACGTTGTGGCGGATGATGACATGGCGTCCAAACATTTTTGTAATTATGTCGAAATTTTCTTAACATTCCAATTCAAATTTAATTTATAGAAATTTAATTCATAAAGAATTCTTTTTGAACTTCAACACTATACCACCGATTCGAAAGACTTTCGTTTTGCTATGGAGAGAAAGCAGTACAAGAAGCTATATAAGTTCCTAAGACCAATGAAGCACGGCTGAAGCCCAGATATAATTACCTAACCTGGCAGGGAAAAGGAGTAGAGTTGCGCAAAATGTATCACTAAAGTGAAAAGAGTGATATATATCTTTTGAACTCAGTGATATACATCACTCTTTTAGCTCAATAGCTCACTTTAGCTCAGTAGCTCTGTAAAGATACGCGACATTTTATTGATATAAAATAGTATAGTATATAAAATAGTATAGTATAAAATAGTACAGTATATCAGAGAATCAGATCAAAATGTTTTGACAACATTTTTGATTCCTATAATTAATACAAAACTGGCAAGAAATTATATATGAATTATCACAGCCAACGCTATTTGTATATCCCGGTTTCCATGTTCTTAGCAATAAAATATTTTAATTTAGTGTTTAATACGTAACCGTAACTGTTATATATCTCAATCAACGCATTTGACTCGAATCAGGCTCACTACTCACTCTCAGTCAGTCGCTCATTTGACTCATCGCTCACTCGCGAGCTAGTATAACACTGTTGAGTTGAAGAAGATCTTATATCCGGAATCGTTTGAATCTATGAACTAAACCATGTGATGCGGATATAAAGATATAATTCAAATCCGTCGGAGTTGATGAGTGATTAGCTCTTTGGTGAAGATATATATCTTTTATATCACTCACTCGCGAGCTACACAATTCTAAAAAGGAGATTTTTCATAAAATATGACTTATAAAGACGACGATGTTTGAAAGAATTGTGTATAGAACATTTAAATATTCGATCAATAAATTAGTAGGTTCACAACTTCACGTTTATAAAACTGTCGAAGTTCGCGACTTCAAGCGAAACGCTATTGCTAAGATTAATGAACCACTTCGTATGTTCTTATTACGTACATAACGAAGTTACAACTATTTGAAGTGAGTTTAACATAATTATAATAAGTTAAGCATCAAAATACTTTCCAAACGAGTTTTATAAAGTACAACGTCCGTATGAAACCAAACATGAAGGTGGTAGAACACTTTGAAATACGACTCCGGCGGCACCACCGCCACACCTATTTCTACCTTATAACAGCAGTGTTAGGCGCTGCTGTGTTCCGGTTTGAAGGGTGTGTTAAGGGAGACAGACTTTTCTGAGGCGTTCCAGCTAAGTCCTCAGGGGTAGCGGCACATCTGTGGCCGACCTCAGGTAGGAATATCTAATCCTACCTGGGGTTGATAAAGATGTCTATGGGCGGCAGCAGCCACTTACTATCAGGTGGACTGCTTGCTCGTCTGCTACTTCTATATTATAAAAAAAAAAAAAGATTAAAACTACTTCTATCTAAATATAATAAACGTATGTGGAATGTCAGTCTCAAGAAATCGTATAAAAGTGAATGATTTTCCGTACAAAGGTCACGTAATCGGTAAATAAACACATATTACAATGTTGATACAAATTATTTATATTATAATTATTTTCAATCAAATATATATGTAATGGAATGGTCGAAATTAATACAGGCTCAACAATCGCTTATATCAAAGCGTGTGATTTCTTATCTTTGTCATGTATATTTTTTGTAACTATAAGATAAAATACCAAAGCAAATATTTAGATATTCTCAAGGTACAGAATAACCCATTATAAGAGAAAAAATATTAAAAAGCATGTGCTCAGCGTGAAAACATTATTTTAACAATGACCTTAATAAGTAGCGATTTCTATACGAAAAGCATAGCCGAGGTATTCAACTAACTATGTCATATTATTAGATAAAAAAAAATGCAACATGAAATTAAATTAAATGGAAAACCTACTACATTGTTGCACAATTTATTTTCTATTTCATTTTATTTATTTGTGCTATATAACTGTATGAAACTATTTTTCACCTGAAACCGTGATTGTAGCTAGAATTTTTACCGAAGCGAGATCGCTAAGCCCGGAATTACAGTTCAGTCCGTAAACAGGGAAAAATGTATTCAATGTACCGCGTGTTGTGATTTAACTCGTCCCTATATTAGGCGAGATGAGACCAATAATACGGGGCATAGTGAAATCAATGTCACACGAGAAAAAATAACGGACCTTGAGACCACATGGCGACGCAATACCGACCGGGCACGCTCGTAAAAAATAGGAAAAGACCCGCGCAAAATACTCACTATTACATTTGCGGTGTGGTTGGGAAAATTGGAAATACATTTGTCGGAACGGACAGACGGCGTACCTTATCTTATCGGAGTCAGACGTTTTAATATCGTTTTTTGCGTGACGCATTCCTGTCGGGACACCCGCGGGACGTTAGGGACGTCGCAGTCGATTAGTGACATGTGCACGAACTTGACAAATATTGAAGGGGTACCTCTGGTAGAACGGGTGTATGACATTTTAAATTAAATTATTGTTCTATTCGGGTATCGGATTTGGAAGCTTCATCTGCACCGGCGGCATAAATAAATCTCTTTACTGCTATTTCAGTAAAGAGATTTTTGTCATTGTCTTTGGTGTCATTGAATAAAATAATCCAAATTTAATAAAAAATAAATTTGTATATCTTTTTGTAAAATGCATATGAAAGTTGCTAAAAAAAATAAATTGCTAAACCGATTTTTGCCCTTTTGACTTTCATTGGCAGATTTTATTTAAATAGTACACTCGATGTTGGCGCAGAAACTATTACAAATCTTGTATAGAAAGCTCTATAGTATATTTATAATAATGATAATACTTGCTGTATTAATTAAATGTTTATTAGATTGAATCATCTACTATTATTTAAATGCATAACAATACTGACAAAGCTAATTGAGTTTCCAGTTCTTAACACAACAGAATTACGCGCGAAAAGCGTACGCTGAACAAACAAGGAAACTGCAAATGACTTTAATAAAAGGAACATTTGAATAGAGAATAGCAATTGTCACATCTTACTTGAGCATTTTAAATGAATATGCCTTGCACTGGTTGTATAAAGAAGCTTGTCGCACATAAAAGGCGATGTGTTACGCCGCATATAATAGAATGAGAATTCCTTAAATGTAAAACGTTCGCCACCGCTCCGAGACTCGTTGAAACCCCTATAAAAATGTTAGTTCGCCTTTCATTACGTTTTGGAACGCGCTACCGGTGTCGCGCACACGAAAATATACTCTCGTGTGGCTGCGGAACCTTTCATATCCTACGGATAACTCTATATTTATTTCGCCAAATGTCCGATCTATTCGTTTTGAATAGCCCGCTCCAGATGTTTTACAGTACTATGTTTTTCTAACCCGTGTTGCGGTATGCCACCATTATAATAAACAAGGGTCCAAAGATATCAGTTTTCATAGCGACCGAGTTTCAACGGCTGCCTTTCTAATAAGTGGAAGCGAAATTCGCGATAATTTTTGATTCCGTTCGCAGAAACAACGTAATCTCTAAATACCTATTCTCGTTTATGTGTTTACGAAGTGGCTTACGTGGCACTATAAGTTCACCACTACATGCGACGCTCTGTTATTTCCCTTGACAGTCATATTACTGCAACTTACCACCAATGTAATAAGAACTTCCATGCCCGTCGGCGGTCGTAAAAGATATAAGACGTTCTAGGCAGGAGAGCGATTCGACGAGGTCTTGCGTGACTGGTCATGTTATACATGATACAAGGGTCCTTTTACCCCGCAGGGCTGTAATTTGCACCTGTAGTCGGAGATATTATGTGAGAAATTTTGTGTTACTTGATACAGACTCCAGGGGAAATGGAGGTGCTATGATTTCAGATTGATATGATGTTTATACACCGAAAAGAGTGAATTATGAGTAACGTACCTATTTACGTATATAATTTTGGTATTGTATCATATCATAAGTGCTGGTACAAAAGTTGCATTTTTATGTGGAAAATATTGCAGTTTTTTACCATTATACATTTTTGTTTCACTGCCGCCTATTTTTTTATGATTTGATTTACTTCTGTTTAACTCAACATAAATTTGCTAATTACGGAGGACGGCTAAGCAAGTGTTCTAACGGCTTACCAATATTGAAATTATTTAATCCGCTTCATATGCCACCTTTCCCTTATATGTAACACCACTCACCGAAGAATGAAGTTGCATCCACATAATCTTTGCTCACGGCAATGCAGAGTAAATTATAATTATTCGAAAACCGGTACTGGGATAAATATAATTAATTTTGCAATAGCTTTATTCGTTAAATGCAAACAAAATCCGCTTATCATTAAGCATTTTAATGATATATTTTACAAGTAAGCTTCATACATACTGTAAGCTGCATACTAGCGCGCATTAATGTTTGTTGGAGATGCTATTAATGTATACAAAAATATGAAAAGTTCAAATCTAGAAGGGTCAAAATATGTTATCAATTACGTAATGATTAATTATGACATTATCTTGTTTATGGCGACGATTTTAAAGTTTAAAAAAATCCTTTCAGGTTCCAACATAAATATTACATAAATAGCTGGATATGAGTTTTTTTATAATAAGTGATGTTATATGTGCCTAAATCCACATTGGACCGCTTCTACCTTAGGCCGATCATGGATGCGTTGCCACTACTTAGACTTATAGTCCCCTCATGTGTTAGTCATATTTGCTATTTTTATATTATACAGCAATATCGTATAGGTACGTGACATAGCAGTGATAGCCTAGTGGTTAAGAAATGCGGCCTCTCGATCGAGGGGTCCGAGGTTCAAATCCCAGGCACGCACCTCTGATTTTCAAATTTATGTGCGTATTAGAAATTAATTATCACTTGCTTAAACGGTGAAGGAAAACATCGTGAGGAAACCTGCATACCTGAGAGATTTATAAAAAATCTTAAAGGTATGTGAAGTCTACCAATACGCACTTGGCCAGCGCGGTGGACTATGGCCTAATCCTTCTCATTGTGAGAGGAGACCCGTGCCCAGCAGTGGGACAGTAATGGGTTGATGATGACGTGACATTAAAATATTTGTACTTAATTATAAATACCTCATTAACATTTAAAGCCAGTAAACATCTTAACATTTACTGATTAAGGTGAATGACGCAGTACTAAGTTTATTCAACTTTATGCGAAACTCATTTCATCTAGAAGTTTCCTTGGAACTTTAATAAAATTATTTAATTCAAGTGTACAGAACACATCATCGACTAGTGATTTACAATGTAGGAAGTCACTGAAGACACGATTATGCTGCCACTGTGTCATCGAAAAACACAACATTAAATTTTCTGTAGAAAAATAAGTTAAAGAAGTTCATGAGATGACACCGTGCGCATAGTTGGGAAACATGTGGAGACGGTGTCATTACTGCCCACGCTTTGACTCACCATACACACGAATGACCTCACTACCTTGCTCTAAAGATGGTATTGGTGATTATAACGGTGTTTTACATATACATAGGTCGTAAAAGAAGTTTAAATGACTAATTCGTCGTCAACCCGTTAAAGTCCCGCAGCTGAGCACGGGTCTCTTCTTGGGGTTTAGGATACCGCGCTTGCTAAGAGTATGTTGGTAGACTTCAAACACTCTTGAGAACTTTAACTTGAAGAACACTGACATTTAAGGTTCTTAACTTTCATATCACATATTTTCCATTACAGATTATGCAATTGACAGTTAATTTTTAATACTCATAACTTTGAAAGTCTACTTAATTCGATCCGCCAGCGGGTTGATATTCAACGCCAACATGATATTCAGGCAAGAGTACAGGCAAGCTCATTATTTTATTGTAAAATGTGGTCTTTATTGAAAAAAAATGGTTCGAATCATTTTGGATAACCTATTAAATTAGATATCAGTTTTATCCAACTTTTCAAAATCTGGTAACAAATTTTCTAAAGGTACGATAAACAACAGCTATGAAAAAAGTCACATTGCCAGAATATTTCGACCGCATCTCGATTTTATTAGACACATGTCTCGCATTATTTACATTGAAGCCGGCGATATCCGGCAACGGTACACCTAGCATATTCACCAAAAGCGTATTCATATTAGATTTTCGATCTCGTAATGCCAGCCGGCCGTATCAGAATGTCGCGAATACATTCGATACTTTATTCGAGTCTATTCGAGCGAGCGCTCGCCGCGACACGGAAGAGTGTCAAATAAATACAGGTTGAATATATCCGCTGTCGTGCTGTGATCCTGGTATATCGTGCCCATAACAATGAATGTTTGTTTGTTTGTTTTGTTACTTGCGGCTCTGTTTATCGGATGCCCGGCCATGCTGTATCGCCGGGACTCGGATAATGTTTTAAAACCCGGTAAGGATTTTTTAATCAATTTTTTATTGCTACAAAAGTTATTTTATTTTAGTACAATTTTAAGACGCACATTTTTATTTCGATATTTAATATTTTAATAAATAATGTTTTAATGAGCAGATATAAAAATGTTAAGTAACTTAAGGGTCATTTAAATTATTTTATTCAAATAATCCATTGAATGTAATACAAAGGAAAGGATATACCTACTACTACCATACCAGTATATGGTGTCTTATAATATTGTATGTGTATAATACTTAAGAAATTTTTGACTTTGTAAAAGGTGGTCGTGGTACAGCAGTTAAAGCTTAGTGATTGAAACTCAGTCTCTCAATTGAGGTATGCGAGGTTCAAATACCAGGCACGTACCTCTGATTTTTTACAATTATGTGCTTATTAGGGATTAATTATGACTTGCTAAGAAGGTGAAGGAAAACATCGTAAAGAAACATCCACCCATGAGAGTTTTTCAAAAAAATCTCAAAAGCATGTGAAGTCTACCAATTCTCACTTAGGCAGTGGGATGGACTATGGCCTAAACCTCTCACACTCTGAAGGAAGACTGTGGAACCAGTCCCACTCCCAGCAGTGGAACAGCAATGGGTTGACGACGATATAATCATCCCTAACGAATGTAGGTTTGTTTTTTTCTGCGCTCGCGTGTATTCGTATGTCCCCAACGATTGCCGCGGGGACTTTTTATAACGTTTAAAAGGGAATTCTATGTTTGTGTCAATGTTTGAATGCTCTATCTTGACACGTTTTATTTTAGCTTTAAAAGGGGAGGTTTTCTGTTTCCCTTTGTGCTTCTACCTGACAGGTGTTAAAATGTATTTATTTGTGTAGATTTTAGTTGGCTATTATAGAAAGCTATTCTTACACCCTTCATAATGTGATAGAAGATCCGTACAGTAAGATAATAATGATTAATACCAATACAGTATATTGTCAAATATAATAATCAATATATGTGTTCTCAAAAGTAAATTGATGTATTTTCGCTTACAATATACCTAATGAATGACATAACATTGTTTCTATTACTCAAAAGAAAGCTCAAATAACTATTTACTTCAAATATCATGAATGAAATACAGCCGTAGTGTAAAACAACATTAAAATATTGTAGTTAAACGTCCACGCCGCAATCACCGCAGCGCAACACAAGCCGCATAGCTTAGGCGCTTGCGACAAAAAATGACCGCAGCCCTGATAGCAGTTGCAAGATACATATCGTAGTGGCACGGATTTAACGAAACGTGCAGTGAGCGACCGCATTGTTTATGCCTCTTGTATACTGCTAGAGTTAGTACCAAGGAACTATTATAGTTATTCTAAGCTATTTTATGTATCCCAAGTTACAGCTAATCTTAATTGGTGCCATCTGTTTACATTTGTCTCTGATCCCAAATACAGCAGGAGTTCTAAATCGACACAACTACGAGTATAATATGAGGGCTTATAAATTTGATGGCTCTTGTCCTATACGCCATGTGAAGGGAATCATGCTCCACGCGACCTTGCGTTGAGACTTTATACTACTTTCCGTTTTATGCATACCTGCTGGTACCTAGGCAACTCAGGTAGATTTTATACATGTAATAAGCTTCGCGTGTCTGTACATCGAATATATCTGCAAAAGGTAGTAGGGTATAGTCCGCGTAAAACTGCTAGTCCGCTCTGAATATAGAAATGAATCGCGTCGCCAGAGCAAATCGTATGGCTACACCTGCTCGCAGCAACTTCAGAGCGGACTAGCAGTTTGGTGCGAACTATAACTAGGAATGAGTAGCACTAGACTAAGAGAGAATAGAATTTTTTATACTTTTTAGAACTTTTATCTGTCTGTTTTTCTTTGTGTTCAAGATCACGATAAACCAAAAGTACGAAGTTGAATGCAATGGATTAGCAATATACTCATAGTCCAAGATACGGACTTAAAACTTAGTCTTCATTTAATTAAAAATAATCTATTCTATCAAAAGTTACGAAATAATCAGACTGATGACTGACGCGAACGAAGTCATAGGCAAAGCTTGTAATGTAATGTTATTATAATTACATTCGTATTACATTTACATTCTACTCTAATTTTTTGGTCGCTCATAATTCGGAAGTGATTGGTTTTATGAATTTTGTTTATACACATTATTAAATATTGTTTCGTACTCATAGTTTTAAAACAATGTACTATCTAAGTGACACAACCTATTAAAACACAAACTTATCCCAAAAATAAGTCCTCTCGACCATAATATTAAAATATTTTAAACTTTAAAGTAATGCAATTTTATTTTTTATCAAAATCGGCCTCGTATCTCTTTTCAGTATTGGTCGCTAATCTATGTAGTTTCGGATTTTGCCATAAGGCCCATTTGAAAAACTCACCCTATAACCATCCTATTTTAAATTACTGAAATAATTTTTACGAATTCTAAATGTGATTATTTTTATATTTTGGGATTTCCTTATTCATACTATAAAGTACACATTGACGTGACCTACCATTTTCAATTAGGATATAACCAATAGTCGACGTTTAATAACTCTTCATTTTCTTGTTGTATATATGTATCTCAGAGTCGATATTATGTAAAGTGGCGTCTCAAGTGCTATCTGCAGTGTTTAGCAGACGACGAGCCAAGTACTCTTCAAAATAATTTATACAGGAATTTTCTGCTGCATTGTAAAATTACGTACTAACTTTACCTATTTTTTGTCCGTTCCTTGGGTTACATCGGTATTATCAAAATCAAAGTATTATCAAAAATATTTCGTACTATGAAGGGCAAATTATCAAATTTCGAGGGGGGCGCACTGTTTCTTCGCAAAAGATTGGGAAATACTGAAAGTACCGTCCTGCAATGTATGACTTTGTATTATCTGATCAGCAGGCACAGATGGTCTTCCGGGTTTAAATATAATGAATACTTCACTCCGACTGTTCGAAACCTTGCCCTTCATTGTTATATCTCATGCTGACAAGGCGCATATATAAAACACGCTAAGAAATTATCCCCAACGAGATGTTCGCCACAATTCAGCAATCTTTCGCCTCTTTAAGAAATGGTAGACATTGCTTTAAGAGGCGCAAGGAATACAGTAGTGTGTTCTGATTCATCGGGTCAATGAATCAGAACACACTACTGTATTTCTTGCTTACATAAAATGTGTGTATATAATGTACCTTAATTGTTTGTGTATACTATTACTTAGCACTGCGCTTTAAAAACTACACTACCTTGAGACTTGACACGAGTGGCACCGACTGCACTTTCGAAATATAAGACTGTGTAGGGGATTACGTCATCACTGTATTTTTAGCGTTGTATGGACTCGGTTATGAATCGTTTGTTTATAAACAGACTTCCCAAAGGAAATATGTTATCTATATCTGTCGGATGTCTAAATTCATCATTTAGAAATCTGTCTGGCCGGAGATCGAACCTGAAACCCACTACGTGTCAGACCGGTATGGTGACCAGTCCGCAACGGGGGTTGTGTTATTGTTTATTCTAAAGTAATAACTAATTTCTATTGACATCGAAATAAAATGTTGATTGAGTTTATTAAAATAGCAAAAGGTTATTTTTGATGTGGGTTCAAAGTGTATAGATTTGCATTAATTGATTTTATGATCCAAGTGAGATCTACATAAAGTGATGACGACCTTTCTTATTTACCCAATTGAAACTCATTAAAATCGACAGCTGAAATAATTCAATTTATCTATTTATTTTATTTTTTATAACTAACAAATTACACTGAATAAATTATGGCTTGAAATATACAACAGAAGAAGATTATAAATGATAAGATAAACGTAACAAAATAATGAAACAGTTTCAAAATAACGTATTTCTAATATTGAGACCATTACCACAACCATTACAGAGACCGAGAAAATTCTAGATATAGTGTTTTGTTGTCCTAAATTTTATGTTTTGTTACCCTGCAAATACCTAACCAAAATGTAAAATGATATTTCTGTTGAAACCGCACACGTAATAGTTTTATTTGTATGTTTGAGTTTTTATACTCATACATAGAGTAATGTAATGTTACGAACAGTATGTAAATAAAACTGGTTGTATCCGTAACTTAGTCCGTATGCATTCTTATTTCTAAGAGAGGAAAAACACACGCTATAGGCAAATATTTCACTGTACGTTAAAAAACATGCTCCATTTTACTTTCTTATAGTTGCATTTTGTAAAATTAATTATCACTAGTATTGGACCCAAAGTTTAACAGCCGAAACCGAAACCAAAAACGAACCTTAGATTTTCGAACTACTCTCGACCAAAACCAAAACTTAGTTATACTTACGACTAGCAATAATTATAAAAACAAAAACCCGACTACTCAAAATTATAGGCTGTTTTTCCCACAATTTGGACGAATCCAACATATGATTTGTTAAAATCCCTTAAGCCGTTTGAGCTGGAGGGCATGCTAAAGAATGCTGCAATCGGATTAAAAGCTGAAACATTACAGACCATTTTATTTAAGTACGTACTAATTTTGACTCCGATTATTATATTTCTAAATTAAAAAACTCTACACAGTACTCCAACCCCACTTCAAACGTTCGAGAATAATTGTCTAAACAAAAGAATCTACTCTCTGTTTGAAAATATGAAGAGATTTAATAGTACAGAAGGTATTCATAGTTTCTGTATGTATCGTCGCACCTGGTTGCATTGCGTGCGTCGACTGAACGGCCTTGTCTCAACGCGTGCCACGGTCAAGTGTCCAGCGCCCGTTCTTATGTCACCTGCAAGGCTCTTATATAATGCGTTAGGTGGATTTATGTCGAGTAATAAGTATATTTAATCAGAAGTTTAGATGTACGTCTAAATTAATTTCTAATTGTTACAGTCGCATTACACTGATTCATGTATTGATCACATAATAGATTATTGACAAGTGACGTCACTTTGCGACCGACAAATGCGACAAAGCTTCCGAATAAACATAAAACGAATCAGTTTCGTTTTAATTTTCATGCAATGCGCACACTATTGGAAATATGTATACAATTTTTTAACATTCAACGGTACATACAGGTCACATTAATGAAATAGCAATCAATATTTGTGCGGAATTAATTATTTTGCTGCGTACAAAATTTTAGAATGGAGTACTTTTGTAATTGATTTACTATTCGTGTTTCATTAGTGCGATGAAGCAGTGATATCAATAAGGCGTTTCCAACATTACATTTTGCTTTTATTTGAGGTAGACTACTGATTTTTAGGCATTTTTTTTAAATGGAATGCAATGATATCTCTGAGGACTAAAGCAAAAGTATTAACCAACGTAATGTAAAGTTATTAAACGACTTAAAAGAGAGTAAAATTAACGTAAAATTCCCTGTGTCGTGGGTGCCATGGACACACACATAGAGAAATACATAAACACCCAGACCCAGAAACAGAGCTCTAAATTCATCATTTAGATATCTGTTTGGCCTGGGTCGAATCCAGGACTTTCTGCGCGTCAGACCCGTATCGTGACCGCTCCACTGCGCGGGTCATCGTTAATGAATATAATGAATAAAAATAAACCATAAAAGTTGAAGTTAACTAAAGCCAACTTTATGAGTTCAACTGCTGCTGTTTACCCCATTCACATTATAACGAGTACCTACCACGTTTAGTGTTGAAATGGTCTATGAAGCTATTTGCTTAATAGTAAAATTCTTGGATTTTCAAAATTATTGCACAAACCACATTCGAATGATCATTTAAAAAATCTTATAAAAGTCTTCGTCTCCAATCTAATACGCGAATATTACGTTTTGTTTATTACGTATAGACTTGAATGTATGTCAACAAACATAAGTGCGAAAGAAATATTTTTATGACAGAATACCATTCGTACCTCCCCTTGCTGTTTACGTTCCCGCAGTAGTCAAAAAGTTATTTGAACTTACCCGGGATCACAGGAACACCGTGTCATTGGCCCTGCTAAGCAGTGATAGCTTCACTACTTAGCAGTATAAGGAGTTCAAGGAGTTCAATTTCGTATTAATTTTTTTTTTTTTTTTATAATATAGGAGTAGCAAACGAGCATGCAGTCCACCTGATGGTAAGTGGCTACTGCCGCCCATGGACATCTGTAATCAACCCCAGATAGAATTAGATATTCCTACCTGAGGTTGGGCACAGATGCGCCGCTACCCCTGAGGACTAAGCTGGAACGCCTTGGAAAAGTCTGTCTCCCTTACCACACCCTTCAAAACGGAACACAGCAGCGCCTAACACTGCTGTTATTAGGTAGAAATAGGTGTGGCGGTGGTGCTGCCGGAGTCGAACCACAAAGGGTTCTACCACCTTCTGAAGGTAAATTTGTAGGAATAATATTGTATATATGCAAAATGCTGAGAAAACTTCGATAGCGTGATTCAGAATACTCATGGCCATCACTTGACGAGTAGCGAGCAGTCGCCACAATACTACTAATACCCTCACCGAGACACTT
The DNA here is from genome assembly GCA_014595695.2 of Epargyreus clarus clarus. Taxonomy (NCBI): domain Eukaryota; kingdom Metazoa; phylum Arthropoda; class Insecta; order Lepidoptera; family Hesperiidae; genus Epargyreus; species Epargyreus clarus. Next base: position 90,789 of record JACTTY020000152.1, on the reverse strand, counting down.
TGGATCAGCGTAGTCGATAATTGTTTTATTCGCAATTTGAAAAAAATCTGAAATCATGATAGTGATAATAATGATGGCTCACTTATAAGGTACCCTTATACAAATACATTGTAGTATTATTAAATGTAGACTATTATCAGTATTACTATTTTAAACCAGTTAAGTAAAAACAAAGTAATTTTACGGAGGTACACTACTATTCCTACAAGCTACAATTTTATAACAATAAAATTATAACAAGAACAAAAATATCTAAAACATAGCTATAACACGAGCATTAAAATAAAATTATTTTATTAGCAAAAGTATAAGTATGTTTGCGGGACTTACTGACCAATAGGTAAAATATAATCAGAAGTTCTCGTATATTAAGGAAAGGTCACAAAACCGCCTAAACCCCGCCAAATGCTGACAACTTTAATTAGACAAGTATCTAATTTTGGACTTGGGCACTAAAACACAACATTATAAATGCGGAACAACTTTATCAAATGCTAAATATCAAAATAATATTTTAAATTAGAATTTTCTATACCTAATATTAAGGTAAGACGCGTTTGTGTGACGAAAATTGTTATACAAATGAAGAATCGACATCAAACCATTAGTGTCCCACTGCTGGGCTCGGATCTCCCTTATTGAGTGACATGGGTTAGGCCGAAGTCCACCGCGCTGGCCAAGTGCGATTGGTAGACTTCCACGCCTTTGAGAACTTTTATTTCTAAAGAACTCGCAGGCGTAGAATCTGTCACGATGTTCTCCGTTAAGTATTTGATTCCCACCTACGCGAACCTTGGACCCTCCCACTGAGAAGCCTGGCTAACTATAACTACAAGGTTGCTGTTTTAAAGAAACTTACTTAAAGAAGCTACAGCTTATTTAAAAAAACCTACTGCTTTAAATACCAGTTATAAATATTGTATAATACTTGGTATAAAATAATTAAATACATATATTTGAACTAAACTACAATTTTTTAAGCAACAATAACGTATTCGCCACCTATTGCTCTAATCTTCGCCCGTGAGCATCTGTAATTAATATCAAATAAACTTATCTTGTTTGGTCTATTTGATCCTATCCGATCAGCCATAGTTTGCTTTGTGATTCGTGATGGCTACGTTGAAACGTTTCATTTATTTCTAGGGTTCTGTACCCAAAGGGTAAAAACGGAGCCTAAACAAATAATAAAATAAAAAAACTAAAACTTGGTGGTACGGAACCCGCCGTGTGCGAGTTCGACTCACATTTGGCCTATTTTATTTATTGGCACATCCTTCAAACCAGCACGCATCAATACTTAATACTTAATACTTCAGGTATAAGACTACAAAAAAAAATTTTAACAAAAAAATAAAACCGACTTCTATGTCACTACAAAGTAAAAAATAATTGAAATAAATGGTGGTTTAGTACATATTTCTGAAGTCGGCGCTCAATATATTTCGTTTGATAACAGCGTAAACAGTGTGTCCAATATGAGCGCCGACTTCAGAAATATGTACTAAACCACCATTTATTTCAATTATTTTTTACTTTGTAGTGACATAGAAGTCGGTTTTATTTTTTTGTTAAAATTTTTTTTTCACCCTTTTTAGTGATGATATGCTAACGTTTGTATTAATATTATGTAAAATTGTATAAAGGTGATCATGAATAAAGGTAAGGTCTGAATTCATACGGATTGGACCCACCCGCTCGCAGGGCGCTGCCGCGCCCTTCTCGCTTAGTTTTATATTATCTTATATGTTCCAACCTAACCTAACCAATTCAATACGAAACACTATAGGCGAGGCTTTATGAGATACTAATTATTGGCTAGATTAGGTAGGAACAGATAAGTAAATAAATCAAACTAGGTGGTAAAACTCTGCGAGTGAACCGGTCCAATTTACATCAATTCAATAGTTAAGAAAAGAAAAAGGAGTTGAAGGTCAAATTTTTCATCATATGTCTCTGTCTAGCAACTTCATTACAACAAATGTATATTCTATATACTTTACATGGGAGGCACATCTGCATCATCAGGATTGAAGAATTGAAGGTCATATCTTCCATCATATGTCTCTACTCAAAGACCTCGTCATATATTCGTAAGCTCCAAATGCCTAACTTGTACGATTGAGGCAGGAGGCACTTCTGCATTATCGGAGTTGAAGAGTAGAAGGTCAAATTTTCCATCATATATCTCTACCTATCAACCTTATTGAATATTCATAAGCATCAAATGGCTAACTTGTATGATTGAGGCAGGAGGCACCTCTGCATTATCAGAGTTGAAGAGTAGAAGGTCAAATTTTCCATCATATATCTCAACTTATTGATTTTATGAAATACCCATAAGTTCCAAATGCCTAACTTGTATGGTTGAGGCAGGAGGCACTTCTGCATTACCAGGGTTGAAGAGTTGAAGGTCAAATTTTCCATCATATCATGTTAACCTAGATACTCAATGTTCATTTTAAGTTTCATGAGAATTGAGTGGGCAGGAGGTAAGTTGTCATAAAATATGTAAAAAGCAGGGGTAGTGATGATGAGTTCCACCCCATAACTTAAATTCTAATAATCAGAGCATACTAATGTTAAGGTAGGAAAGTACCGCAACGAAACTCTCTTTCATATGAAAAAAAGAAAATTAAAATTGGTTAAGAAATACTCGACTTATTCAAGTTTATATGAAATCGGGTTTTTCCAATTTTCCGGGAAACCCGGCGGAAATTTTCAAATTTCCTTGAAATGGGACCCCCTGTGAAACTAGCCACATACAATGGTGTATGAATCATGTCGATCGGTCGCGGCATCGTGAAAAAATCGCCGAACAAACATAAAAAAAAAAAAAAAATATATATATACGGTCGAATTGAGAAACCTCCTCCTTTTTTGAAGTCGGTTAAAGAGCCGAGCAAAAATAATCTTATTTAATAATATTAAAGTTTATTATTAATAATATGTTTATTGATTACAAATAATTAATGTTTCAGATCTTCTTCCTGTGTCATCGACGGTGATGCCGATGCCATTCTACTCGGTCTACGGTTTCGAAAAGAAATTGTTCCGGGGTAAATACAAGGAACGGCCTCAGGGGAAAATCTCGCTAGTCACTAAACAGCCCAAATAAAAAGATACCTAATAGCCTACCATTAAAGCAGTTTTGTGCTTTTTTCTCCCTCGGCTATAGGGGGAATTAGAATGGAATTATCTGCGTAATGGAATGGCGATTAGGCCGCGTACACACGAAACACGAACGAGGTACTAAATGGATTGAATGCCAATGTAAAAGGGTTGGTTTGTGATCGGAATGAACGTGCTTCAGCGTAAAACAATAGACTAATTCCATTTTTGAATATTTATGATTTATCAATCAAATAAATTAGAATCTTGCTTTAATGCCATTTCTGGGTTTTACGTGTGCCAATCGTCGATTCGAGGTTTAATTAAAATTCGTCTTTGTACTTACTAAAATATTTTGCTTCATAGTTAATATTTGTAGTAATATATGTATAGAGAATATTAGAATAAAAAATGATCTGTGATTAGTAATCTAGCGTAGTTATTAACTCTGTAAACTAATAAAGCTGTTTTAGGTCAAGTTAAACTTCAATAAAATTAACTGTAGGTCTAACAAACGCAGTTTCATTTTCCTAGATTTCATAATAGTATATAATGTTGTAAATTTAATGTTCTCTGTATTATATATTAAAAACTTTAGAGACGTTTATTTACAACATTGCAGTATATAAGAGAATATAAATATAAGATAAGATCAACAAAACTTTTTTAATAGCCTTCAATTTTAATACACACACAAACAACGCGCAGTTGTTGCGTTAAAATCATGCAGTTTCGGTCAGGAATTGTCGTATAGCGTCACTTATGAGGATCAAATTATATGAATGCTAAATTTATAAAAGTCTTCGGGGGTAGCAACGCACTTTTATCCTACCTTAGGTAGGATCATCAGGAGGACTGAATCGTCGGTTGCTACTTCAATAGAATCAAAATCTCATTCTTTGACACCATAGATTAGTAAAGTAAAGGAGTGAGTAATACTCCTAACAAGAAAATGTAATCAGTTTTGACACTTGAAATTGTCACTGTCATCTATTTTCATGTTTGAAAAATATGAACAAAATGTAGTTTTTAGATCATTTAAGAATGAAACGATATTTCTCCGCACTTTTTCTTCGATTTCGTGTTTTTGCACCACTCAACTGCACATGTCGACATTGTTTCGCGTAAATTACACCATGACAGCTGTTAAATGGCTGACAAATGTGTCCATTTAAGCCATTTAATGGCTTCCTTCAATTATAAGGCCGTGAGATATACAATACAAATGCTTTATTGTACACCAACTAATAAATGACAAATATTTACATATATATAATGAAGAGTACAATAGGCGGCCTTATCACTTAAAAGCGATCTCTTCCAGACAACCATAGAGTAATTGAAAGAGAAACATATTAGACACAAGAAACACAGGGTAGGGGTGTACAAATGTAAAAACATACCAACTAGAATTTATCTTTGGACATATCAGCAGCTAGCGTAGAAGGTGAAGAAAGTAAGGGATAGAGATATTACAGAGAATAGGAAAAAAAAAGATAGGATAGATAAATACAAATAATAATAATATTTTAAAGTGTTAGGTAAAATTCCTTCACTTGTCTTTTAAATGAATCTAGTGACTGTGCGCGACGGATAACAGATGGTAAGGAATTCCATAGGCGCACAGCCACTGCAGTAAAGGATCTGCCGAAGAAGGATGAGGAACAAGGAGTTGAAAGGGAAAGATTTTCATTAGAACGAAGAAAGCGTGTATCGTGAGAAAGATGTAGGTAATGAAATCGTTCCCTTAAGTAATTGGGACTGTTTGAATTAAACAGGACGCAGTATAAAGCAGAAAGAATATGAGTATTCCGACGAAGACGAATAGGGAGCCACTTGAGTTTCTTTCGATACTCTGAAATGTGATCATATTTACGAATTCCAAATATGAACCGGATATATATACTTATCTATGTTTGACAAGCTCTCTGTCTAAACGGATTTTTCCGTATGAGGCGTCAATAGATTTTTTTAGGGTTCCGTACCCAAAGGGTAAAAACGGAACCCTATTACTAAGACTTCGCTGTCTGTCCGTTTGTCACGGGGCTATATTTCCTGAACCGTAATAGATAGACACATGAAATTTTGACAGAGAATGTATAATGGTGGCAGCTATCACAAAAAATACTAAAAATAAAACAAAGTTTTTTGTTGAACTACAAACAAACAAACAAATTAAGGGGGGTCTCCATACAACAAACCGATTTTTTTTGGCATTTTTCAATCTAACTGTTAAACCGTACCAGGAAGATGGTTGAAATTTTTACAATCCATTTACTTCTATAACAGGTATTAAAATAAATACAATAAGAACCATAAAACATATTTTAATATACTTATTTTAATTTTATTATACGTTGTTTACATATCATTCATCATCACCCCAACGCCATCTATTGTTGTGTCATATTATAACTAAGTATTGTTGAAAATTATAAAATGAATAAAAAAAAGTAGAAAATAATGAACAGTTGGTGGTAAGGAAGCCTCCATATGCGAGTTCGACTCGTACTTGGCGAATTATTATTATTTATAATAATCCTCTAGAATTAAAATCATTCAGAATTGAAAGAAAGAAGAAAGAAATTACTTTATTACGTAATGCATTGTACACACACATAACGACAAATTATCTTAATTATATATATATATATATATATATATATATATATATATATATATATATATATATATATATATATATATAATAGTAGTGTAGTTATATGAATTTTCGTTTCGTCGCATCCAAGTTGTGAAGAAGCGACTTATTAGTTTAAAGTCTATAATTGATCAGGTGTGTGATAGTAAAATAAATAAGTAATTTATACTTATTTCTAAATGTATTTACTGTTTGTAGACTACGGAGAGGTGGAGAATTATCGTTCCAGCACTTGGATGCGGCGTACCTAAAACTACCACGAAAAGAGTGAGTACGGTGAAGTGGCACTGCTAAAGGATTCCTTCGAGGTCTTGTGTTATATATCTTAGTGTCACATGACCATGTCAGCTTTTTTATAAGATAAGAAGGCATATTATTCCTAATAATACCAAAGAGAAGTGTAGCTAGGTGAATCTTCCTGCGTGCTACCATTTTTAATATTTTTGCATCATTAATAAACAGAGTGACATGTGTGCGGGGCGGTATCATGTATAGTCCGCGAGGCCTAAGGTGAGCTTTGCATTTGCGTGAGTGCACATGGATAGTGTAGGTGTGAAATCAAACAAAAGCGCGATGATTATTTTATAGTTGGGGAGCCCAAGAGGGGATTTCGGAAGTGTCTCGAGCGCGTCAGACTAAGATATGGGAGATACCTTACACCCTATAAAGTATCCTAAACCATAAATGAGCTTTCTATGTCGGGGAGTTCGCAGAATAAAAAAAAAAAAGATCACTGGACATGCTCGAGCGTGGTCAATTTTCTTTTTAATATAAAGGTAATAATGAAATAGAAAACGGGAAACATCATAATTTGCCAATTACCACACGTCCAAGTAGTGAAAAAAGTAATTTTGAAAAAAAAACATCCTGTATTATTATGCTATCTGATAGTGTCACCTATTAGCATGAATACCTGGGAAGTAATGATGCATCACAAACTAAAGGAAAAGGCTCATTTTTAGGAAGATACATTATTCTTCATACATTCTCATATTTTTTTTTCAAATCGTCAGAATAAGTAAACGAGCTGAACCGAAAAATATAATATAACCTTTTCTTCATTTTTATGTCTAATCTACACAATCGTATAAGTCCCAATGACGCTCGAGTTTCCAGACATTTAGCATCCTGGGCTCCCCAAACATTAATAGTTTTAAACCGGTTTATACCGCTTTTTGCCAATCGTGCATCTTCTTCACTTCTTGTACCGGTAGCAGAATTGTTTAATTTCTAATAATTTGTTTTTGTGTTAGATTTATTAGTAAAATGGCATCCAATATTAAAAAACGTATAATACGAAGACCTTTAAATAGTCAAGTTAAGGAAATTATATGCAATTTGAATAGTTATTTTAAAGACATAAATGATAAAAATATGTCAAGTGTCAATACATCAGCCCACTTTCTAAAGGAAATCGTTTGATAATAGTTGATGCTGGCGGAGAGGATGGTTTCATACCAAATGCACTGCTGATGTTTAAAGCCAATCAAAAAGTGGTGATTACCATAACAATATGAATGCAGAAAATTACACGAAATGGTTACAAACGCATTTAATTCCAAATTTAAAGCCCAATAGCGTTGTGGTGGTAGACAATGCATCTTACTATAATTCATTACAACATCTCGCTCTTAATTCAAACAGTCGGAAAAAAGACATGATATATTGGCTCAAGTATCGCAATATCGATCACTCTACATCTATGCTTAAACCACAACTTTATCAATTAATACTGCAAAATAAAAAAAAAATTATTGAATGTAAGATTGACACCCTACTTAAAGAATATGGCCACAGCGTTCTTCGTCTACCACCTTACCACCCAGATTTCAACCCAATCGAAAATATATGGGCAATGATAAAAGGATACGTGGCGAAAAAAAACGTGTCAATGAATATGGATACCATAATGAGGTTAGCGAAAGAAAAAGTTGACACTATCACAGTACTAGAGTGGAAACAATTATGTGATCACGCAATAAAAGAAGAAAAGAAGTTTGATGGTCACAACGCCGTTTATGATAACATAACGGAACCGTTTATTATAAACGAAAATATACATCAGATGAAAGTGAAGATGAAGGCGAGAGTGATAATGAAAATGATGATGATGCAATGTCTGGCATAGAAGAATTGCTATAATTTTAAATAAAGAAAATAAAGTTTGCAGTAGTTAAACACACCATATTTGTTGAATTGATATGTAATCACAGACACAGACAGAAAATATTTTAATAAACAAGAATGTCTCTTTAACTTATTTACGTTACGAAAAGATAATAAAATTTATTTTTGATTGTTTTTAATCTGACTCTACTTTTGATGTTCACTTACACTAACGCAAAGCTCAGCTTAGACCTTTCGGACTGTAGCAGTATCGCGCACAGGCATTTTGAGTGTGTTGCACTACTTGACGAGTGCGCGCCAGCAGCCGCGGGCCGTATACCACGTCACATCTAAGTTAATTTAGATAGAACTAACGCAAAGTTTTTCGCGTATGTCAACTGTTAAATATTTTCTTATTTGGTATAAAAGTTTTAACCAGTAAAAGCAGTTTCTACTTGTATTTAAAATATAATTTTCGAAGTGTAGGTTTTCATCTATGAGTAGCCCTAAATTACGTGCTTCATGAATGCGTTCGACATTTTCGCCTTTTGTTTTAAAGATTGGTTCTTGGTTGGATATATACCTAATATGAGCTTTAGATCCTAAGATTAAGAAATTAAACTTGTTTCGGTTCAATACTAAGCAGTTCATGTTACACCACTCAGCTATTCTGTCTAGGTCCGTTAATTTTGTCGAACACATTTTGGGTATCGCGCGGGCTGCAATGTATATAAATCTGTAGGTCGTCAGCATATAAATGATATTTACTGTTCCGTATATTTCTTATGACGTCAGCACTATAAATTGCAAACAGGATTGGCGCGAGGTTTGAACCCTGTGGTGCACCTGTTTTAATACTTTTTGAATTAGATGACTTGGAGGAATTGGTATCATTACTTAGTTCGACAGTTTGGAACCGGTGCCTAAAGTAACTCTCAAACCATTTTATTGCATTGCTACTAAAACCGTAGTGATGTAGTTTTGATAATAGAAGAGTAATATTAATACAGTCAAAAGCCCTGAAGAAATCTAATAACACTAATAAGATGCCCTGGCCGTTATCTTGAGCAGACAATATGTCATCTACAACCTGGGCTAAGGCGGTCGTTGTACTATGGTTTTTTCTAAAGCCGGATTGCATCTCTGGATTTATATTATTTTTTTCAATATACTTCAAGAGCTGCTCTGCTACAATTTTTTCACCTATTTTGGATGTACATGGAAGGATACTAATCTGCTGTAGATCTTTATTCGATACTGGATTTGAAATTTTTGCTATAGGTTTTACCAGTGCTTCGAATTGCTGCAATAATGAGTATATTTGATTTTCTCTACTGACATTTCAACTGTGGTAGAACAATATAGTCTAACTGCAGAGCCTACCATCCCATCACCATCAACTGCTGCCGTACAGTAGAAATGTGTTATGGAGTTGTGGTAGTCTTCTAAAGCAGGCTTATACTATCTTTATAGAACAGGAGTTCTACCTGGAGATGATCATAGACGCGTTACCACTACTGCCAATACACTTATAACTTTGTGAGTATTAAAATCAGAGGTGAAATTTTAAACAGACACCCCAAATGAGAAAGCAAGTTTTTTACAACTAGGATTTTAATGTTTTAAACAAATGTGTATCACTTCACTCCATTTAATTAAATTACCTTTCAGTTTATTGTGACTCGAGTGTATTTTGCAATGTATTTGTTACAAGAGTATATATTAAGGAGACGGAGAGATGAAAGAGACATCTACTCTTATAAGGGTGCCATTTTTTCGCAGAACCCTAATAAATAACTAGCGCAGTGTTGTATACGTGTGTGGCATTCAAAAAGTAGACGAAAAATGTTCTCCAACGTCTGACCCTGACAAAAACGAATAAGGGTAAATAAAATAACGTACAAACACGCCATTTTATAGCTACTTTTATATGTTTTAGCGTTTCGTGATCTTATGTGAAATAAGATCTGAAAAAAAAATAAGCTTTTATTGAACTGATGTTTCTACTAAAACTAAATGGTCATATTCCAAAAGTTCTTTAACTATAGCAAAGTGTCAAAGAATTTAGTCGCTCCTTTATCATCATCTAGATTCGTTACTAACCCATAATTGTAGCTGTAACAATGGGTGGTCTACCACCCATTGTTACAGCCCATTGTTACATTGTTGTTGTTGTTGTTGTTGGGTTCTAACCCAAGGTAAATGGGCATGCAGTAAACATGTTAAGTTGTCACTTTCGTTCATAGACATGTACAATCAACGGCAAATAGGAATGTGTTTACTTAAAATTTTAAACTAATATTTCCCTGAAGACGAATTTAAAATATCTCTTGTCTCTTGTCAGTGTAATAACATATGAGCATAGTTTGTACATTACAACATTGAACCCTAACAAGGTATGCCTGGCAGAAATTTGGTGCTATGAACGGTCACATTTTTAATTAAAATCGACATACTAATACTTTCCCGTTACTCACGCAAGCAAACTCGTGATTTGACGCTGTATGTAAATATATTCGCAAACTTAATTCACTAAACACATAAAGTTCTTAGCTTTAATATGTCGAGTATATTAAGTTTGCTGGTATTCAGGTTGTAAATTTAATATTGTATGTGCCTTCATATTGGAAACTGTACGGTGCAGGAAACGAAAACCGTTTTTCAATCTAAATTATCGACAACCAGTTGAGCCGCCACTTGCCAATCTCGTTGGTATTGAAATTTATATTAAATTGTAAATTCTTGCCTGTTTCAAGTGATAAAAATTTGCATTATTGTATAGAGATGTGAGCGATAGCTAATTACACACTTTATACTCCAATTATATATATCCATTATTTTTTACCAATATATACATTTATTTTCTTACCCGAATGTACATGATATGTCTCATTGTACATGATATGACTCATTCTTAGGCACGGCCTGCCGCCCAACCGTGATGGATTTTAACATATGAGGTGTCGCATTTATTTAAATGTTGGTGTGGTATAGATTATGTTATCAGATTCTTTACCCGAATTTATCAACATGCGAAAATACAATTCATCTAATATTGAATGACCACTGCCACTCATACACATCAGTAACAAGCGCCAGATTGAACAATCCTCCGGAGGTCTATCGTAGATACGTCACTCTTCCCGAAAAATATGGTTGAACGCATGTATATCTGTCCTGTTCAAATCACACCAAAACAACTGTCGTGATGAGGCTAAACTTTTGATAGCATGAATTCTAAATAATTTGACACACAATTGTTCTAAATACTTTGGCACCGCAAAATGACCACAAACAGTTCTAACACCTTTATAAAAGCGTCTTTGGATACATCGGGGTATAAATTGGGGCTTGCACTATCGTCCTTTGACGACTCAATTTTTAAATCTTCATAAAAATTAACAAACATCATTAAGAAACTTGTAAAATAGGGAAGCAAAAACTTTGGATACTACCTATCTGCGCATAGATGGCGGTAGTGTTCGAAACCTCAAGCAGAGCCGCAAACGTTGCTAGCGACGTATAAACAGAGAACTTCCAAATACTCCGAATGACTGACATCTCAACAATTTAACTTGTGCAATCGGAACCGATACTGCGCGCGTTCAACATTATTTAACAGTTCCCAGTGGCTCCGCCGACGAGCAATCTGACTTAGCTCCGAACTTGTGCCTGTAGTGGTCCAAAGTTTTCTGCGTGCAGTAATGATTTGGTGCACTGATGTAGGCGTCCGAAGTTAGATAGGTGGAATAGTTCGATAATTCGGTCTGTGTACAAAAATTATCAACCCATTAGTGCCGAACTGGTCTTAGATTATTTTTCTTTTAAATCATTTACAAACTAGGCGCTTAATTGTAACTGAATTATTATGTATTAATACTTATATAGGTTAAAAGAAATTAATAAAAACATTTAGTTTACTTATAATGAGATACAGATATTTGGTTATTATGACTGTACTATAGAATCTGGGCTGTTTAATAATACGTGTTATTTACATTACATTCGTGTTTAAATATTTCTTTAGTTTAATTTTATACATGGTTAGAGTTTTACATTCTTTTATGTAATTTGGTAACTCGTTATATAACTATACTCCTTCAAACAACACGGACTTCTTTCCATACGACGTTCTCACTTTAGGTAGTTGGATTCTATATTTGTTCCTTAGTGTCAAGTGTCCTGTTAAACCTATTTTGTTATTAATGTAAGTATATTATTAATGTAAATTAAAAATTGCAATGGGCTAATTATTGAGCCTTGAGGACAGCCATATGTTACTTTTTGTCTAGTACTAGTGAAGTTACCTATCTTTACTACTTGGCTACGATTTTGTAAGTATGTTGTAAACATATTAAGGGCTGTGCCTGTTATTCCAATATTGTTTAATTTCTGTAAAAGCCTTACGTGGCTTACGGTGTCAAACGCCTTTTTCAAATCAATAAAGATTCTTAGAGCAAGTTTTTTTTTATCAATTACTATAATCAATTACATAGCTATATTTTATTGTGTAAGCTCAGTTAATCGAGTTAAATGAATAGTATCTTTATAATTTCCGTCTCACAACTTCTTCATTAGGACAGCAGCATTGTAGATTGCTGACCGTAAATACGACAATTTTTATTAATTCATCACCCAGAATCATCTACGTAGTACTAGCGTAGCGAATGCCGCACCTTATGGATAGTTTCATACATCAGATACCATCAGTACCATTACCTCATATGTGTGAGTTTGTATACAAGCTCTTACTAAACGATGCACAATGTTATCCACAACACTTACTCCCATTAACAGATGCAACGGTTACAGGTATATTCCATGCAGTCATGAACGTTAACATGCACTAATGGAGGCGGAGTGGACGGCTCTATGCCGCCATTACGCTGAGACGTTAAACCCGATATGGTTTGCCACACATAGTCGTCGGGTACAGTAAATATTTGTCCAAAATTATCAGAGCTGCTAATATCATTAACGTAGTAATATCGGTAATATCGGTAACGTAACTTTATAATAACCTGTCTATTAATAATGAAAAAAACATTCCTCAATAGTGGATAGGACATTAAAATATATCATACAAATTTAATCATATTAGACGTTGGATTTAAAATAATTTGGGATTGTATTTCCTTAAAAAAGGTCATTACTTATCCAAGCTTCGAATTAATAAGATCGAAAAAGTCTCGGTCTTACCTACGGTTTTGTTGCGAATTGACTTAAAATTAGCAAGGATCATGAGGGATTCTCCAAATCTTGTGAATACATTTAATTATTCTGACAATGTCTGTTATCAAGGTTAATATTCAGCGTTCGTTCACAACACAAACCGAATTAAAAATCAAGATGCCGTTCTCTGGAGCCAAAGGGTCCGCCCGTGGAACGGTGAGGCCCAATTCATTGCGAATACCAATTTCATCTCAACCGCGGACCTCATTCCCCGAAATTTGGTTACAAAACGACTGAGACAACAAAGAAAATTAGACCGCGAAGAAAAATAAATGCGATGAAACGTCGGAGCATACAAAATTAGACGCGAGAAGACGCGGTGGAGTACCACAATGGAACTTTTTACACCGCTGTCGATATAAGTTAATTTTTGAATTAATTGATTTATTGTTATTTTAATAACAATTAATAATAATATAATAACTTATTAATAAATAATAAGTATAAGAAGTAGTTAGCATAATTCATAATCAATATCATTCTTATGTATAATTATATAATCCTAGTTTATATTTTAATTGCTTAATTAATGTTATTTAAATTGTGTTTACTTTTATGTTTTGTTAAATTGTTTTTATTCGTAAAATTGGAGAATATATTATGGCTGTACTAATTATATGTACGTTGTACTGTAAATTTTTACATATTCATTAAATTATGTAATTTGTCAGAAATGTGTCACTTATAGAAGTTTTTATTAATAGCATCAGATATCGGCGTACCTATGTAGCAGTGCTCTAGCGTATCCTGCGAGACTTAGCCAGAGGCTTATATAAATTAATGACTATAGGATTAAGGAATTAATCCCCGATAACTCTTTAGGAACTGAGCGTTTAAATAAACTTTATTAATTGTATCCTAGTATGATTATGAGTATAGAGAGAGTTTTATTTTTATAAAATGCTTTTATAATTCAAAATTGAATTTGTTTTTGGATTCGTCCGGAATAGCGACTTTGTTGCTGTCGTTCTTGTGTGACTGTTTGTATATCGGGTTAAGTGTTCCTAATATTGTTTGATAGACTAACTATACCGAGTTACAAAATAATCAAAACGCGATTTATAATGATACAAATATTACATTGCCTACATAATTAATTATTATAATTCACTTTAATTATATTGGTAAGCTGTGGTAGTGATTAATTTGAAATCGACTCTAATTCAAGAGATCAGAGGTTTGAGTAGTAGGCATGTACTCTAATTTCTTAAAGTTATGTTCATATTAGAAATTAATGATCACTTCCTGCAACGATGACCACAAACCTCGAGAGATACGCTCATGTCGGTTGTAGACTTTCAAAAAAGTTTTCAAAAATTTGTGACATTTAATTATGCGTATTTCGGAACTTGCACAATAATATTTAGAAAACATAGCTAGCGTGGTTCAGACACATGTACTAGAGGTGCCATCTCGTGACGAGTTGTCACAAAGTCATTTCAGTTCAATTTATCTTAAAGGTTTAACAGTAATAAGAAAGCAATTTCGGCGTACATCCTCGAGCTCACAATGTACATTGCAGGAAACTGGGATATTAATAATTTTGTATGTATCTTCCCGAGTTCTACGGCACTTTTAAGATGGCTCGAAAAGTTTACACTTTGTACAAACTCGTAATACTCGGTGGGACGTAACTTAATGTACACGGATTATAATGCTCATAGTGGAAAACTTTTTGTCTTTTGTCTCATGTGTTTAACATTCATGTTCATATCTTGTACTTATTTTTTATTGCACTTACTTTGTTCAAAATATTAGTGTGTGATACGCGCTTCACTTTTAAATGTTTGAAAGTCTTTTTATCAAACTAAATATTGATTTGTAGTGATGTATATATATTTTTTGCGCTATTCCGAGATATACTAAGTTCGAAATGCAATTACACGAATAAATTAAAACATATACCTAATGTAAGGTTTTTGGTAAAGGGTACTAAGGGGCCATGTGATCTTGTTCGGGGAGTGGCCCAGCCTCATTTCAGGACTTGTATACCTATATGCAAGATGTTGGGAAAAGTTTGATAGAGTGATCTAGAAAAATGTCGCATCAACTTTCGACGATATGCGGGCTCTCTTCATACGTTAAAATTATAAACACAGATTGGCCTCTAAATCATATTTTTTTCATCAATACCCATGGAAACTGGGTAGTTGCTGCAGGCTATCACCACTTGTAAAACCCATTACGTAAAAGGAGTTTACACCATATTTGTCCAGGTTATGATGTTCCAATTATTAGTGTGGTGACAGGGTAAAATCCCGGTTCCCGTATTTTATCCGGGAGCTTTTCAACCGGAAAGAGAAACTATACAGCGAGACCTCAGCCGCGTTTTGCCGCTGGATTTGAAGCTTACTTCCGGACCGCCTCGAAATTCAGAGGCGAATTTTGTCTCTCAATTTTGATACATTTTTTTAAAGTTTCAAATGCTTCATATGAAATGTTAGGTTGTATTAAATTTTAAAAATATCTCAATCGAAATACTACGTTTATGAACATAAAAACTCGTGTTTAACATCAATGTTAAATTTATCTAATGGTTAATTTCTAAAACTACAGTTTATAAATTTTATTTGAAGGTAGTTTATATAACAGTGATGTGGCTAGTGTAACTATTGGTATAATTTAACCTTTTTGGAAAAACTAGCTGACTGAAAGCATAGTCTGGCTGTTTGCGTGTGTAAGCTAATTCGAATAATTAATTTTGATAAAGAATTTACGGAGATCTAGATCTTTCCACAAAATCCACAAAAACCTTTTAAAATAATAATGCAAAATATGATGATTTTACCACGTTTAGTTTCTATTTACACGCTGGTAGAAAGCAAGATATGTTACAGCTTTTAAAAGTAAGTACGCACCTAATTTTATGACGTCACAAGGTTTTGCAAAAAGGTTTTTGAAATATGGCGTTGAAAACAACGGTTCACACGCTTATGGTTGTTTTAGCTTGCGCGAGCGTGAAAAGTGACGTCATCTATTACAATTTGTATGTCATTGCATGCATTATTTCATCCCGCACACCAACCGTATGTGAAGCGGGGTTTTTACGTATAAGCAAACACAAACAGTAACATTAGTTCAATTTTGCATAACACATGCATATGCGTTATTAATTTTCTTACTGTAATTTTCGTATTAATATAATGAAACAGAACAGATTTATTAAAATGGATATCATATTATTTTATACTTTTCTTATAATATAGAAGTAGTAAAAGAACATGCAGACCATCCGATGGTAAGTAGCCACTGCTGCCCATAAACATCTGTAATTTATGCCAGAATTATTATATTCCTAACTCAGGTTGGTCACGCGTGATTTACTACCCCTGGACTAAGGAGGAGGACTAAGTTGGAACGCTTCGGTTAAGTCTCCCGTACCACACCCTTCAAACCAGAACACAACAGCGCTTAACACCGCTGTTATTAGGCAGAAATAGGTGAGACGGTGGTGTCGACCGACAAGTTCTCATCTTCACATATAGGGGAAGGTTGCTCAAGTCGTCACCCCTAAGAGAAAATGCTGTATTATTTAGGGTAATTTATAAGAGGGACAATCTTTTGCGTAAATTTAATCTTTAGTTATTAAAGTATCATAAAATATTTAAATAAAAATAAAAATATTTTATTTAAATAGTGATGTCAACGTCTTCCCAAAAAGTACATTCGGTACGACTTACGCGACCAGGCGCCTTAGTCGTACCACCTATAGCCTAAGTCACACCTAAAGTAATACCACTGGTAATTGAACCCATTGATGTTTTCCTTTTTGTGCGATAACTTGATAAGATTTCAAAACCATATGTAAACGCTTACATTGTATTTTAATCGGGATTGATTGAACGGGCTGATTGAACGGGAAATTTACTGCTACATGTATTTAGTTCATGTTTATTAAATCCCAAATTTACATTTTCAATAAAGCTTTCCTTCATTCCTAACCTGCTGCTTGCAAGTATAATATTATATAAAGAATACATAAAATATTTAGCTCACAAAGACAAAAAATGTATATAATGTATATAAAATGTATATAAATAAATAAATAAATAATTTCTAACAATGCATAAGTCGTACAAGGTACGACTTAAGAATTCCTTGGACTTACAAAACATCAAAATTTGGAAATAATATTACTGACATAATCTTTAACATTTTTACCATTTTATTATAACTAAATGAATGAATGTGTCGAAAATAGAAAAAGATCACAGAAATTAACTTAACAATTGCACTTCACTTGAAATTGCTTCCGAATGAACTTAAATTCTTACTGAAAACATCGACAAAACTCGTTTTGTAAAATATTTTAAAATCAATGGTGTTGACATGGTGCCCTGTTATTTTTGTTTACTCGCATTACTGACTAGCATACGTTTGAAGCACCAGAGCTCGCTTTTTGTACATAGAAGACAGATATTGCTGTGGTACGATTTAGGCGCTGATACGACTAAAGCAACCTTCCCCTACATACAATTGTGTCATATTTTAAACAATTATAAGCAAGTGAATTATAACACTGGTCAACACTGTTTTGTCACATGAAGTTAGTAGTAATTTTTTATTATGTTGGCAACCGTTCATTAAAAATCAAATATTATTTCCCTCCAATCACGTCCAGTTTTTTTGTGACACCTATAGATACATTTCTAGCCTCTAGGGATGGCGATTTTTTTCCGATAAATATCGATTCGAATCGAAGTGTAATAAATCGATTCCCAAGAAAACGAGGCCCAAAGAATCGATTGTACGAAATCGATCTTCGATCTTTTCAGCTAAAAAGGGCGAAGATAGCGAAAAAACGGTCATCAGGGCCAAACAAGCACTGAAATACGTATGCATCTGCAAAAAAATGTCTATAACACCAAAACCAACATCGAAAAGATCTACTTTCGATTTTATAGGATGAAAGATCGATTCACTGAATCGATCCATTACTGGAAATTACAATAACAAATTATTTTGGGCCAAAAGATCGATTCTTAGATTAATCGATCTCAAATCGCCATGCCTACTCACCTCAAAACGCGTTTTTATAAAATAAACTTTATTTCGGCAACTGTATAACTACTGTATTTTACTATTTTACATTTTACATTGCTTTAGGGTGTAACGTGTCTTTAAAAATACACATGCTGCACTTTAGTTTGGATTTCTTTCCCACAAATTGGGGTGCTATGAATGATGAACAAGGCGAGAGGTTTCATCAAGACATATCTTCAATGGAGAAGCGCTACCAAGGGAAATGTAGTCCACGAATGCAAGAAGATTATTGTTGGAATCTTAAAAGAGACCAACCAGATGCTAAATATTCTCGAAAATAATGTTTATAAATTGTACATTTAACAATTACTTCTTTAAGTGTAGCATTTTTTCTATACATACCTAAAAATATATTAAATATATGTTTCTATATCACAATTTGTATTATTGTTAGTAGGCCCAAGTATATTTAAAATTTGACATAACTTTTCGTGTTACAAAAAAAAATAGTTTTTTTGTTGACCAGTGTAATTGAACCATGTCAAAATAATAACACAGTTAATGATCCTCGTCATTACTAGACTATGTCTGCTAATCTGTCGGCACGGGTTTTTCAGAATTACATGGTTAGATGGTTAGACCGTAATCTACCACGATGGCCAATTGGTGCACTTCTAACTCATTGAAATATTTACCAAGATTTCCTCACGACGGTTATCTTGCTTAAAGTCAATGATCCCTTTATTCGTTTTTGTTTTTATAATAATTAGTACTAGTTAAACGTAATGGAAACGTTAAATTTACAGTATGCGCGAGGAAGCAAATCCACTCTGAGCCAGCGCGGTGATATATGCCTCATCTCTTTTCAGTCTGAGAGGTGACCTGTTCCTGAGAAATGGTTCGATGAGAAAGAATTAACACCATTTTTTCAACTTCGTCAAATTCCTAAAGGGTTTAGTTGTTATTAAAATATTGTTACACACATACTAAGAGCAAACCTATATGAATTAACAATTTCTAAAATTTCTGGTCATATTAAATAAATATTAAATAATTCATAAGAAGAAATAAAAATATGGACCCCAACAGAACGTTGGAATGAAACGCTTTTCAAGTATGAAAACAATTATTTTTCGTGGAAATGAACAAAGAAAAGTAAAGCAATTAAAACGTTGCTTTGCGAATACCAGACTTAACCTGTGTATCTTTTTTTAAATTATTACAAGCTAGAAAATGTTTTTAGCGTTGATGAGAAAAAATAATTATTTGGTTCCTTAATCAAAAACAAACAATCAAACATCAAACGGGCATGCTGTCCACTTGATGATTAGTCGATATTACTGCTATAGGCAATTGGGTATCTGTAATCAATCCCAGATAAGATTAGATTCTTACAGGAGGGTGTCCAAATATGCATTTCTTCGCCTGAGGGCTAAAGTTGGCACACCTTAGTTAAGTAACCCTTACCATACCCTTCAAAGCGGGACACAACAGCGATAAACACTGCTGTTGTTAAGCAGACAACCGTGGAAGTGGTCCAGTCGGAGTCGACCCACAAAGTTTTCTACGACCTTCGAAACGTTCCATTTCGAAAAAAAATTTACAAGTTAAAACAATAATAAATACCAAAGATTTTTTACAAATCTAACTTCATCGCAGATTGGAGCTACGGCACGGGTTGACTGTGTTTGCATATTATTTCTCCCCGGAGCTTCCGAGAACGACTAGATTTGTCGTGTTGAGTCCGCTTTCAGCTGCAAACTCGATTATATGCAAAATGGGAGTATACACTCATGTAATACGTTAGTGGAGAAGCAATGTAACGAGCAAACTCAATGTTCCTCTTGTGTGATTCTTCGAATTTTAATTTGTATAATATTTTTTATTCGCATACATTATGTCATGTGACGTTTCTTTCACGCCATCCTTATGTTTGCTATTTAAGGAACATGCCTTTAAGATCCTTTTTATCCGCGTTATTTCGAGAGTGGTGGTATCGCACTGCACCGCATTTTTAGGGTTCCGTACCCAAAGGGTAAAAACGGAAGCGTCTGTCCGTCTGTTCCTCTATCACAGGGCTCTATCGTCGGAACCGTAATAGATAGACACTTGAAATAACAGATGATGCATAACGGTGGCCGCTATATCAACAAATACTAAAAATAAAATAAAGTTGGATATTAAAGGGGGCCTCCTTACAACAAACCGGTATTTTTCGTCATTTTTCGATCTAACTGTTAAACCGTACTAGGAATACCGTTGAAATTCTCACAATCCGTTTACTACTGTTACAAATACAAATAATAACAATAAAACATATTTTAATATGGTTATTTTATAAATATAAGTAAAATATAATGAATTTTTGGTGGTGTAGAAGTAGCAAAGAAGCATACAATCCAACTGAAGGAAAGTGCCCACAGCCGCATTTAGATATCTATACAAACCCCATATAATATAAAAGTTCTACCTGAAGTCGGCCACATACAAGTTGCTACCCCTCAAGATTAAGATAAAACGCTTTGAGTCAGTGCGTCTCCTCTACACACCCCTCAATCTAGGCAAAAGTAGGATTGGCGGAATTGCCTCCTGTGCTGAACCAAAAAGGGTTCTACCACTATCATATACATATATATATATATATATATATATATATTTAAATCCCGGTATCATTTCTGCGTCCTTCCAAAGGCCAGCATTTCTGCGTCCTCTATTTATTTTCTCTTTTTTGCTTATAGTTGCTGTGTATATTCTTTAATACATTACATGGATGACATTACTCACATTTATTTAGACATAACTGACAAAAATGACATTATACACATTTTTCATTTCGCCCTCCATATTACATCCAAATACTCCGCCGCCAATGTTGCCTCCATTAGAGGTCAATGCTTCGAAAATGTAGGTATACAGCCAAAGTGTCCTTGAAGAACTACCTACGTACGTACGAAATAAACTCCGGTAAATTTTTTAGGGAACGGATGTTTGAAAACTTGTATATTGTCTTTATTCATTAAAGGCATCCCTTAAAAACAGACGACCTCTTTGTTATTAGCAATGTCTAAACATTTACTTCCCATCTTCAGTTTTTTGTTTTAATTTATAATAGGGAATATGCATGTGATTTAGATTTTCTTGTTATTTTTTTTCCTCGGCACTTTATGGTCCTGAAGTTACATCTTAACAATTTTTTTTATTTATTTCGTATAAAATTGATTAAAACTTTAATCAAAAATCGTAAATTATGCGAGCGAAATTCAAATTTGCAAAACGCATTGCCATTGGTCGAATCGAAACATGACGTCACGCACGTCGGCGTCGATATTCATACTGTTTGAGATAAAAAATGTTTTTATTAAGATTCCTGCAGTTTTTACTATTACCTAGTGCGATTTTCTATATAAGAAATAATCAAGAACAATGATTGAAAGTAGTTTTGTCAAAGCACAATCGGACTATTTACCAAAAATATGCAAAAATGGATAAACGAGTTTTTATGCTTAGGTCAATTCAGAAATATTTAACTGATCATAACTTAAATGTTGTTAACATTCGCCTATCTTAATCTTTATAATATTCTAATAGATTTTAATGCATTTTGTGTGTTTCAAATGATAGTGTATCATATAGATGTCAATAAGTACCAAACAAAGTAGATGATGAATGCAATATTTTAAAATTATTTACCTAAAATTATTGTTTGTTACAGTAAATGCAAATGTTAATGCGATTTTAGAGATACTTTATCTGTTTCCTATCTTACACCATCTTTTTCGTATTTTCACTTATTTTGAAACGGAAAAAAAAAAACACTATGTAATAATTAAAAAAAAAATATTTGAAACACTAATAACATTGTTTATATTTTTACTACGTTAAGACGAAGTGATAAGTGATTTAAAATAATAAAATAAAATTGTGCATTTTCTCTATTGATAATTGAAGGATGAGCTAGATCAGATCGATCCCGGGGTCGTAGCTCTTCCGTCGAGAGTCTCTGGAGTATGCAGCGATACTGAAACATCTTTGAGTAACGACAGTCATAGAGAGTCAGAGCTCTTGACTGGTAAAAATTCGATGTCACCAGGAAAGTTCAGCTTGGTGGATTCAGACATGACGAATTCAGAAAGTAGTGACTCAGAAATTATTTTTCACTAGTTTATAAAGTGCGCTCTTTGTGGAAGACACAACAGCATCCCTAATTATAATTACTGCGAAAAGTATTTCAAGATTAGAAAATATTTCCATTCAAATTTTAACCGAAAGAACAAAAACTGTAAAACCAAAGATTTCAGTAATCAGAATCAAGGGAAGACAGAATATAGTACTGATAAAGACACAAACTCATATAAGCATCATATGCATCGCCGTAGAACCTATTATAAAGCAACCATTGAAAAAACATGCTAACCAAGATTTAAATGTTGCGTAGTACTTAATAAAAGGACATTTCATAATATACTGAAAATCTTGATGTTCGGTTGCTCTTGTGGTATTTCAAGTGGACATGACCGACTTTAATGCTTTAGGTGCCTGAATATACTTACGAATAAATTTAATATAATTTATCATTTATTTTAGCTCATAAAGGCTCTTTTGTTTATATTTACTGCACTTGTGAAAGAAACAATTAAAAAAAACTACAAACATCTAAAATTACGCGAACGAACTTCATCTTATTTTTTTGTTTGTTTAGTTTGCTATTAATTAGTAATTATAATATTGTTTTTTATGAAATGCGAAACAAATACACGTTTCGCAGAAGTGCCTAAATACCTACGAAATTAATTGATAATTTATTTCTGTTATGAAGATTAAACTTTCCATCGAGACATAGATTCCTAGCAAAGAGGCACCTTTAAGGAGCACAGGTGAGAATAACCGGTTAGAACCAGTTTATCCATAAAATACTTAGGACGCGGAACAGTCGTTCAGATGGTTCAAAATATACGTTTAAGGGGTGAGGTACAGAGGAGAGGAGATATACGTAGGCGCATCCAGCGCCTCCAACGAGGTGCGGCTAAGTTGCGAATTAAAATTTCACTCTTAGAACAAAAGTGCATCCGAACAAAAATTGAAATTAAGTAGCATAGATGTCAGCATAGTACATTACCAAAAACTCACGGCGATTGCAAAACTGCGTCCGTATACGGAAGCAGAAACGCGGTGGACGCAACATTAAATGATAAGTTGGCAATAGAAGGACGCAGGAATGTTTGTGGGATGTATATATATATATATATATATATATATATATATATATGTACATATATATATATATATGTACATATATATATATATACATATATGTATGTGTGTGTGTCCGACACATATATATATGTGTCGGATAAAAAATGCCTATGAAGACAATCCTATTTGAAGAACTCCATCTTATGTGTATGAAAGGGGTAACTGAAACGCCGTTATAATGTGCCGAATATCAATCTATTCTTTTTTACAATTCTTTATATTTAAATTTAAAAGCAACGTAACGTTAAGACAATTAGCAAAAAAATATTTGTATTCATAATGGTAGCCCAGTAACCGTTTCGTAAGCAACAAATAACAAACTTAATCAAAATTTATTGTTTGGAGCACAATGGTGTTTCTCGCGAAAGTTTTATCTGTTACCCGGTTCTAACGGCCTTAAGTCATCGAGGTGTCGTCGAGTAAATTTTTCTCATAAAAACGTTCCCCGTAATGCCTTTCCTAAGTCGATGAGGCGAAATTTATTGTTGGTCGTAAAAAGTACATTGCTCGAGTAAACCGCTGGAATTTTGGAAACACACACATTCTCACGTCGTCACTCCGCCTTGTGACGAACTTTGTACATTCGACCTCCTTGTGTTGGGGTCCAAGTTATGGGATTATGAATTTTAAAAGCTGTTTGCAAGTGTTAAGTGGTGCGCGTTTTGAAAATAACTAGAAATGTTGACGTCCACAAAGATCAAATTGTTTCTTACATTTAATTTAGTGCTGGGTCTGTGCTTTGGCCTTTTGTTTAATAATTATAGATTCAATGGGTATGCAGCTTAACTGATACAAAGTGACCAACGCCTTCCACGTACTCTTGATTGATTTCAAAAGCGCAGGACTCGTTCACATCTACTTTACTATCCTTCAAGAGTAAATTTCTGGACCATGTGTGTTATTATGCTTTCCAAATTAGACGGACATCTGATAGGGCGCCTTCAAAGCGAAAACAGTACGAAAACAACTAGAGCGATTCATTCAGATTAATTATCAAACAATAATAAAACAATACTGCAAATAAATAAATGCGGCTGAACTTTTCACACAGTGTATATTTCCGTTAACATGCCGTCATTCTCCTGTCACTTATAAATAGGAAGTTTCTCAAAGTTTCGTGCCCATTAATAATTCTCTCGCGGCGTCCCGAGCCCCTGAAAAGAATATTTCACTCTTTTGAAGCTGCAAACTGGGTACAATCAAATTACCATTTGAAAAGCACCTATTTAAGACGTTGAACGGTTTTCGGTCTCTGTTTGTGCGTTTACGACTTTACGATACAATAGTGGAGTGATGTATTGACCTTAATAGACCCGTTATCGGGGAAGAATTATATTTTTCGACAGCGCGAACGGATTGGTGTCATGGCATGGAATATCTAAGATTTTTTAAAAATAAATTGTACCAATGCTAATAATTTGTGGTTTTTGCACTGGATAGCTATAATATATTATGTTTAAAATTAGAAATGTCTTCTAACAGATACTTTTCCTGTTCTTGGAGAGTTTCCCGTTCTTGGAGAGTAATGCTCCGGCTTAACATATGCATTGTAACTTATGAGGTATCATTCAATTTCTCTAATCTGTGGAAGTGACATAGGCTAAATTTTTTGAGCAGTCGCGTTTATGTTTTCAATCTTGTATATTAACACACACTGACATGAAAACGTAGTTACTAAAAACAGGGTGAAATAAATCTAACCGGCTAACTGGGCGATACATATCTTGTCCGGATTTCCCATTTTCCACGTATCGATAAAACAAAATCCATTAATATCGTTCCGATAGTCGAGCTCTGAAACGAAAAATGGACAGTTATAAAAATTCGAAAATTGCCTGTACTGTTTTTGGGTTTCCATGAAAAGTTTAGGCTATCTGTATTTCGGAAATTCCGTCCTATATGTACCATGTTTGTTATTTAACAGCCATACAGAGTTGTTTAAAGTAGTTTTTACCCTCGAATACTCTGAATTTCATAATTCGAAGCCTGGGAAGTATTTACACCGGTATTTATATCATTTCCCGGAAATATGCCGAGGTAAACGCGGAGAACTGAAGAACTAAATAGTGTTTATGTTTTAACTAAATTTCTTAGGCTTCTTCTATCTTAATATTTATTAATTACCCGACTGCGTTATGTAATTGCACAACATAATACACATTAATACACCAATACTCACACTACGTTAACATAACGAGAACCTGTACAGTACCCTTAGTATGAGCTTTTACGATTTAACAAAAAATAATGTTTTAGTATTTTTTTCGTATTTGCCTATAAATTTCAGCGCCCCTTGTGGATTGTATCTAAACTGATTGAAATAGTATGGGAAAAACAAAAACAGTCCTTTTAGTAAAAACGTAAAAACTCATACTAAGGGACTCAGTTATTGTACTTTAATTATCCGTTTAGTTTAAGAATAGAAATATGTTAAAAAAATAATGTTTTCATTTTCTTTCGGCACAAACCTCATAAAGGTCGTATCGTATATAGAGTATGTGACGATGAACGATATTTTCATTTTGTTGAATGTGGTAGCATTTTATTTTCGGTTGGACAGCGGCGGTTCTACTCTTATATCGTAATCACAGTTTTGGTGAGATTGAAGGGTGCCGTAAGATAGAGATACTAAAAATTATATGTTTCTAAGTAGAAAATCTAAAATATTTACTATACACATTAGGCACTCTTGACTTAACTCATTCGCGGTGTCAAAATGTTGATATATTATTTCCAATTTTTATATTTTAAAGATTTGATTATTTATAGACATTGACAAGGAAATAAGAAATTATAAATGTCTGCAAAAATTGTGTCGGAATAGTAGCATTAAAGTTTTATAACTAATATTACCTGAGATCTCTTGACACAATATTCCAAAATATTTATACATTTCATGCCGTTAAACCTCATAACGTAAGACAGGTCAGTAAGAAGTACCCATTCTTTAATTAAAATTTTCCTTATCTCTGGCAACAGCGGAAAAGATCAGTAATTGTGATAACTCCATCTTTGTTCCTTGTAATTTAAGGTGCGCTTTTTATTTTGAAGAGGAAAAGAAAAACAAAGCCGGAATAGAGCACCTAAACGATTATTTTGATTTACTACTAAAGTGTGTATAAATATTTTCATACACACAACAAAAACGAAAAAAGGTGGTGTAATTGTTGCTAATTATAAAAGTTGTCTTTTATTCATTACTATTTACTAATTAGGATCCCATGCGAATTTTCTCACGTTCCTATGAGCCTGATTTTTTCGATTTGTACTCAAAATTCAATTTTTTTTACTGTTTATTATAATATACCTTTATATTCTATATACATAGAAATCTCGCGATCTTCGAGTTACAGTTTTATGGGTCGGCCATTTAAAAGCAGTTTTATTTTTCTTTTAGTACAGTGAAAGCTTCGGAAATTAATTGTAAAGATGAGGTAATTATTTTTCTATTATTATTAAGTATGTCATAACACTATTGTCATGTTTAGATAACATTAACGATTGAATGTTTGAACATTCTGTTATCTCAATCTAATTCTTTAATGAAATATGATGATGAAGTATGAAAAGTACCTATATTTTGTGATATCTTTACACTCGTAAATAAAGCTATATTGAAAGAAGTTGGCAGAAAAGACATTATCAATATGATAACTATAATTATAGGTATGAATAGTTATTTGTTTGGTCGCTGTAAGTTCGACGAGAAATTTCGACGGTCAATACGTTCCTACTGAAATGGCATTATTCTTCATAGCCGCATTCTTCATAGCTGCAATGCAACGTCCCAAAAATAAAATTCTAAGAACGTCAACCCACTGGAATTGAATGAAAAATTCGAGTACTTAAAAATAAGAACTTAAGGTTACTCTCAACATCAGAATCACATTTACGTTCCATTTCGAGGCATAGCGCGGTGCAGTGCGCAGACATTACTCAAAATTATGAAATAAAGAGAAATGTACTCTAAAATGTTCCTATAACGTGCAACAGCTGAAACAAATCGCAGTCAACGTCCACTACCACTCTAATGGATAGGATGGAACGACGTCAATTGGTTCGGTAAGGCGCAATACACACCTACTTAGAACAAAAGATGGAAATTAAAAATGTTTTATGAACTCATAGGCCACCCTAGGGTGGCCAGTGATATCACAAGTGCTACACACATACAAATACGGATAGAAGTGATTTCTGTAAGGCAAAAGATAGAGGCAGATAGGATTTCCCCAGCGACTTAAGTTTATGATTAGATTTATTTTTTATGTTATTATTTGTAATATTACTAATACTCGAGTGACTTTGGAGGAATAGCTATGTATGATGGGCTTCAAGAAGAACCTATTCCATATGGTTGATCACACATGTCCATGGGCGGCAGTGATCCCTCATCATTAGATGGACTGCCACTCCAGTCTCTTAAAAAACCCACGAACAGTTATGATCACTGGACCGAATATTACGTAAGATCGAAATCGTGTACATTGATCCTTAAGAATACGCTATACGTAAGTCAATTGGCTTATACGATGTAAGTGAGACACGAGTCGCAATGGAATAGATGTAATACAGTAAAGGAGAAGGAAACATTAACTGTGCTTCGGCCGTTGTCATTACGGGCACGTACGTTGATGTTATAAAAGTGTTTCCGTTCAATTGGTTGTTATTGAAAAATTCTTTGTCTTGTATGAATTGACCTTTCTCGATAATTCGCCGCGTGGTTTTGTAAAACCAAAACGAATTATGTCACCTTTAAATATTTATTTCTTGTAAATATGTGCATTACTTAAGTTAAGATTAAAACTATTTCGCAACAATCCGCTACAAATATGTACGATGGTATATATTTTAAACCATGCAGTATGTACCACCCTCCCTCCCTCAAAGGATGCGTGCAGATGCAAAAAATTAAAAAAATATACACCACCATACATACCACCACCAACACGTGTTTCACTCCAAAACGGAGCATCATCAGGGTAAGTTGACTCTACGACGGTTAATCGTTAAGTTCTCAAATTGAAAAAAAAAAGAATTGATAGGCAAAATGTATAAAGTATTCCACATGCGGACAATATCCGCATTGCCGTGTCCGCCATATGAAAACAATTGCTCCCGAAGCGGCCATACGCAGGACGTTACCGAAGCCCTCAGTCCCATTATGATCGATGACATTAATATACCAGTACTACCTCCGCGATTTATCAACAAAAATAAAGCATTACAGCACATTTTTATTATTTTATACACAGAGATGAGGCCGTACATATTCGATCGTTAAAACATTGAAGGGGGTAGAACCTTTTGAAGTTCGACTCCGGCATCACCACTGTCACATCTTAATCTGTCTATTAATGCAGTGTTGTTAAAAATCCTCTTTAGGGGATTAAACACTTTTAAGCATAACAATAGTGTTTATTGCTGTTGTGTTCTGCTGTGAAGCGTATGATACGGGAGACATACTTTTGGATAAGTTTCGTTGCAGCTTGGTCCTCAGGAGTAGCGGCGCCAATCTTATCTCGGATTGATTACAAATGTCCACGAGTGACAGTTACCACTTATCATCAAGACTGCATGCTCGTTTCCTATTCCTTTTCCTATTATAAAGAAAAAACGATTTGTATAATAATAGCTCTAAAGCACATTTAATATAAGCACACTGTTAGGAATTTTGCCATATGGCAACAGTTGTTCAGGCGGCGGCAGTAAGCAGGACATAACGGATACGCCGAGGCCCGATTATGATCGATGACAATAATATACCGGGAAGGCTCCCTCCCTCATTATTTATTCTCGCACTTCATCGCCGCGGGCGGGAATTTTTCATGCAAATGTTGGAAGGAAATGCGGGGACAAACCTGATTCTGCAATGGCGTAATACGAAATTGCACTACATACTTTTCTTGTGTGCTTACAATGTTTGTATTTTGTTTTTACTCTTAATATTTATGTTTAATTCTTCAAAGACTGCTTATGTTTTTTTATAAATATATTGCTAAAACTTATCTTTGAATTTGTTTTATTACTGTTTATGATGTTTTTTTTTGCCTGACTGAGAAGGGTAATGTTTTTCGAGCGTATGTACCTATGTCTCATTATTTGGCAAGCTCTGCAGGTCAAACACCTTGACGGATTTTAACATTTGAGGTGTCGTTAGACTTGTTTTAATTGTGGGAGTGACATTATTATTTAAGCAGTCGTATTTATTATTTTTATAATATTTATTTTTATTCTGGGACGTGTGTAGAGTTTACGAAGATGTTTTATCTGTCCCTCTTTTTGAGACAGGAACCCATTGCTTTTTACTGGTTCTTCATTACGACATGACACCGGCAACGATATCACCACCGCCAAGTAATCACCGCCGCCATGATTATTTTTTTGCGTTGTGTTGCAACTTTAAGTGTAAATTATAGCTTTGAGCAATTAAACGAAGGTGATTTGAAGAAAATGAATCACTGCGAATTGTTCTTGGCATGTTTTCTTCATTTTTGGTATAATGTAAAAAGGTGGCCGAGAGCCCATACATTTTGAAACATCTACTGCACGCTGTTTCACTGGCCCGGCCCGACACCGGCACGCTATTTCCGCCGCTGACAAGTCGTCGCCGGCGACTGTGTGTTATGTCGTACCGGTATCTTTATAAATAAGTGTTGCGTACACATGTAACCTGAAACTACATTCAAGGATATAAACGAACACATATTTCATACTTATATTAATAACCCTGCCGTGTAAGTATTGATCAAAAACGTAAAGACGGCCTGTGTCGTTCTGTCGGCGTCCAAACCAAACGACAGGGCCCAGCCACTGAATAACGTATTGCAGCAATGGTATTGATTATTAGAAAAATCATTGAATATATAATTATTTATAATCCATAAAAACTATAACGTTGGTTTTAGACAGATATTTTTTTCTATTTTTTGGATATATATTTAACCGATACTATACGATGCGATACTATTAACCGATATATCTATTGTACAAATATGCACTTCCGGATGATTATCGGACCCCGGTGACCATGCCCAGCCATGCATAGAGGAGTCTGGGATCTCCAACGGAACGCAACCGGAATTCTCTAAACGTGTTGCCCAATCCGGCTCCGCCCAGGTTAGCCCAGGCGCTCTCCACATTGTCTGCTGTTTACTACGGTAAGCACACATATCGCCGTCCTTCCCGGGGTTTCTTGCTGGACGGTTCGAGCTCCCACTCTTGCCGCCTGCAACCCCGGAAGCCCCCTTTTAGTCGCCTCCTCAGACAGGCAGGGCTACCGTAGCCCTATTCTGATCCCGGTACTACAGGGACAAGAGAATATTGTCCTAGGTAGAACTCAGCATCCATCTAACCAGCTACCATCGCTAAAGTTCCCGTGCATTCGAACTGAATGTCATCACTGGCTGTCAAGTAGTTAATTAATACGAGTACATTAATATAATCAGTTAACGCGTAACACGCTTAATACATTCTGTAACAGTGAGCGACGCTAAACTCATTATGGCCACCCAGGCCTGCTGGCTATTGGGATATGCAAATTAAATGAATGACGGGTTCCTTTAATGAAATTATATAAAATGATTAACTGCAGAATGGTATGAGTTACAAGTAATTGTTTATTGTGCGTCAGTAACTCCAGATCCGTGTGACTATCCATATTCATACAAATAAATAAATAAATTGAAGTAGGTATCTGTTTTTGAGTAATTTCAGAAGAATTTATATAAGTACTTATATTAATAATACATTGTTAAAAATGTTGCCTGTCCGTCTGTCTCTTTGTTCCAGCTAATGTCCAAAACGGTTGAACCGATTTTAAAATGCGTTTAACTGGCAGTAAGCTGATGTTATTAGGAATAATTTAAGCTACTTTTATTTAAGAAAAATAATTAGCGTTCCGCGCAATAATAATAAATTTGATGAAACCTCCAGAGTATTTATTAAACGGAGGTGCAACCGCGGGACACAGCTCGTAGACAATATATGTTATATACTAATATGAGTATTATGCAGATCAATATTTGAGTGGATTTATGTAGCTCTCAAGCATATAGTGATTCTCCACGTGTTCTCCTTCGCCTCTAACCATTTACCATTAGGTAGACTGCATGTTATGTCGCTGCTCATAAAAATTACGAACAAGTCTCAAATACAAGTATAGCTTTTTTTTTTTTTTTTTTATAATATGACAGTAGCAGACGAGCATGCAGTCCACCTGATGGTAAGTGGCTACTGCCGCCCATGGACATCTGTAATAAACCCCAGATAGGATTAGATATTCCTACCTGAGGTCGGCCACAGATGCGCTGCTACCCCTGAGGACTAAGCTGGAACGCCTCGGAAAAGTCTATCTCCCTTACCACACCCTTCAAACCGAAACACAGCAGCGCCTAACACTGCTGTTATTAGGTAGAAATAGGTGTGGCGGTGGTGCCGCCGGAGTCGAACCACAAAGGGTTCTACCACCTTCACTGATTCTATAGCTGTTCTATAGCTGAAAATTTTTAGCAGTATCAAATCCCAAACCATGGCACTAACATAAATGAATGGTCCCAGCACCAAACAACTACACATTCTTATCAAACGCTGTAAATAAGGCCGTCGAACAGATGTTAGCGCGGGGAATCGTTCCAGTCGGAAAGGAAGGAAGTAGTTAGAAGGGCAATAAAAATAAATAGCAACGTAAATTGACGTGCCGATATCCCGCCCGTCGTGCAAATATATTTCCCAGGTTTACTGCCGATTTATTTCCATTACTAGTTAAGTTTAACGGGGTTTGTCTTTGAGGAAATGAGGACTTAGATAATATACTTAGCGGAACGGAAAGTACAAACTAAACTAAAAAAAGCCATAACATTATTTTTTTACTTTTGTATACCAATTTTTCACGTGGACATTTGTCATTACGTTTGTTTTTATTATTATGAGAGGGCAAATACCCAGAAATGTTAGTTTATTTCATTTTTATGACTCTTGACCCTTATTTCTGTGCTAAAATGCAAAAGACATTGATAAGTTAAAATTCAATATTGAAATCTTCGTCACATTTAGTGTTTTTCTATTGTTTTTAAATTAACATGTGGTTATTCTTGCCACCCGAAACGAAAGATAATGCCTCTTACTCTAGCACAAGTTGCTCAAGCTCTGTTGCTTAGGAGTCAAGGGCGAACTCGGCGAGGAATTGCTGAAACGTTAAGTGTACCGCGCACTTAACGTTTCAGTCTTCGATATGCTTTGAGACCGGCCTCTGTACAGGTACAACTGGACCGGCCTCTGTACGAGAAGATCAGGAAGTAGCAGAATGAGGTGCACGTCAGCCCGAGATGACCGATTTATTGCTGTAAAAAATTCAAGAAATCAGTTCCCCATTGCGGTTGAGATAGGACAGAGAGGTCAACGTGAGTGAACGAACAATAAGAAGGAAGATAGAGGAACGTAATTTATGTGCTAAAATACCAGCCTGAGGCCCAGAACTGCACAGGCACCATCGTGTATGTCGAATGAGATTTGCTCGCGCTCATGGAAATTGGACTTGAAGATTACCTTCGGAGGTTAGTATTCTAAAAATGCAATGGCCTGCTAGAAGTCTAGACCTATAAAAATAACAAATTTGTAGCACATAAGTGGCTACTGCCATCCGCGGACATCTATAATCAACCCTTGATAAGATAAGATTGCTATCTAAAGTTTTTTTAATAGTCACTAACAGTACAGGAATGCTTAATTCGTTAGTTAATGTATTAGTTTACATATATATATTACTCGTTACTTATAATATTCATTAATAAAATATCATTATTTAAAAGTTCAATTGTTTAACAATTGACAGTATTTAGGTATTAGTTCAATCAAATTATTATTAGTATGTATCAGAAGGTGTGTCTGAAATCGAGGACTCTCTGGAGCAGGTCTCGACATGGGGTCGACTTAACCTTGTTGAGTTTAACCCCACGAAGACACAAGTCTGCGCGTTTACCGCTAAAAAAACCCCATTCGTCATAGCGCCACGGTTCCAAGGTATCCCGCTCACCATTGGTAAAAGTGTGGGGATCCTGGGAGTTGACATATCGTGTGACGTGCAGTACCGGGGTCATTTGGATGTTAAGGCGAAGTTGGCATCAAGAAAACTGGGCGTCTTGAACAGAGCGAAGCGGTACTTCAGCGCGGGGCAACTCCTTCTGCTTTACAAGGCGCAAGTGAGACCCCACATGGAGTACGGCTCACATCTCTGGGCAGGGGCGCCCCAATACCAACTTAACCCACTTGACTCCGTGCAGAAACGCGCGGTCCGAATCGTCAACGACCCGGTGATCTCCGATCGGTTAGAACCTTTGAGTTTGCGGAGGGACATAGGTTCCCTCTGTGTGTTCTACCGGCTTTACAATGGTGGGTGTTCCGAGGAACTATTTGACCTGGTGCCTACGTCACCATTCCTCCATCGCACCACTCGCCGAAGGATGAAGTTCCATCCACACCAACTGGACTCGTGTCGGTCCTCCACGGTTCGGTTTGCACGGACGTTCTTGCCGCGGACGTGTAAGATGTGGAATGAACTTCCTCCTGAGGTATTCCCGGAGCGCTTTGACATGGGGCTCTTCAAAAAAGGTGCAAAAAGAGCTCTCATACAAAGCCGGCGATGCATTGGCGACTCCTCTGGTGTTGCAAATGTCCATAGGCGGCGTTGACTACTTTCCATCAGGTAGCACGTCTGCCTAATCGTTAGGTTATAGGATAAAAAAAAAAAGAAGGTATCAGTCCAAATATAATGTCAAATTATGTCAAACAACCATACAACAAAGCCCACCTCGGATTAATATGCTTCCATTAGACACCCGTTAAAGCGGAACACAGCAAAACTTAATACTGTTGTTATAAGGCAGAAATAGTCGTGGCGTTGTTGCATGTGGTGTCGAACCACAAAGGGTATTAACCTTTACTACTGGCCGAATAACGGATCCGAAACTGTGTATCAAAGGACTTTGGTTCGTCCAAAACCTAATATTAAATGTTACAGCCCAAGCCATTACGACATTAAAACTAACCAAACAAATATTTCTAAAACTGAGTTAATCTTTAGCATAACTGATTTTTTATTTTCTATCAACTTGACTCAATTCTCGCTTTGCTACTGTTCTAAATGGGTCACATTGTGACACGGTGCGGTAATTGGAAAACGGCTTTTGTTTCTAATCCGACCTCGCTCGCAGCAAATATTTATGTTAATCCTCGGGGCTGAACTATTTGAACACAGTGTTACGTTGCGTGTTAAAGAATGCTACGTATGAAATTCTCGTTAGTGTGTATTATGCTTGTAAAACTCTAGTTTTTGTTATTCATTTTTAAACTAATCTACCCTGCATCATAAAAACCTATAGCTGTGGGAAAGTGAACCCTATATGGTTCGACTCCGGCGGCACCACCGCCACACCTATTTCTGCCTAATAACAGCTGCGTTAAGCGGTGCTGTGTTCTGGTTTCAAGAATGTGGTAAGGGAGACATACTTATCCGAGGTGTCCCAGCTTAGTCCTCAGGAGTAGCGGCGCATCTGTGGCTGACCTCACGTAGGAAAATCTAATCCTATCTGGGGTTTATTACAGATGTCCATGGGCGGCAGTAGCCACTTACCATTAGGTGGACTGCATACTCGTCTGGTACTCCTATATTATAAAAAAAGAAACCCAAACCTCCTTAGAGTAGGCTCGATTCACACCACATCAAATATATTAATTAAAACATAAAGTTCAACATACATTGAAAAATTGAATTTTTGTTTTGATCTCACAAGTACAAAAGTAAAGCAGGTCCGGTTCATAATATTTCGTCCCATAATAATTCCGTTGGAGGCTTCAAACGAATGAAATTCTTTAACGTTCCTCCTGAGCGGTGAAAAAACCAATTTAAACTTACGAAGCTGTTTACCGAAACTTCTTTTTTCACAGATATCACTTCGCCGGAATATAATTAACTGCTACAAAGTTTTCCGGCTTGTCTCAACACTATCACGGAAAAGATAAACGATTTTTCATATCTATTTTGTAAGCTGTCTATTTTTCAAGGACGTAAAATTAATTTATATCGTTATGATGCTATAAGTACTAGAGACTTTGGAGTAGGCGATGGTCCCTTTTAAACACCCTATAAAAGTCTTATTTTAGTGGTAACACGTAGTGACTTTTCGTAAAGTTTCTTCAAATGTCACTGAGTTCCTATATTAAAGTTCGAGGGTGTTATCATGTGTTTTTATCGTCATGTTTATCGATTATCAATCGAAATATTTCTCTAATTACTCGCTACTCTCTGTACGCCACTGCTGAAGCAAGTTCTTAAGAATCCGTTCGGCTGACTTACGCGGAGGTTTCAATTCTGCCGGATTACTAAAGATTCTATTGTCTTTGTGATGAAGAATGGAAAATTATATGTACCTATTTATTAATGGTTATTAGAAGAGAAATAAAATATTGTGAATCATACGAATGTACAAGAAAATTGTTGACTTAAAATTGCTATCAACATTCTTTGAGACCTCATCTTGCTATCAGAAAGTCAACGTGAAGTACTAATCTATAACATGAAGGTATTTAAATTAAATCAGAATCAAAATAAGGATGCCCTAAATGAAAATACATCTAATCACTTAGACTTTATCACTTGCTTAACGACGAAGGAAATCAATGTTGATAAGGTGCCGTGCTCAAAGGGTAAAAACGGAACCTATTACTAAGTCACTGCTGTGCCACCGTCTAACCTTCTGTCACAGAGGTCTATCTTTCCCACCGTAACAGATAAACACTTGATTTCTTATGATCCTTGTCTCATGTTTATGAGACAAGAAAGCGAATGGAGTACGCCTTAGTTATGGGGAGAGATTTGTGCCCAGCTGTGGGTTACATTTGTACCCAATCTGCATAGACCGCATTGTCACATGCAAGTTTACAATACAACAACAACAACAACAACAATGAAATGAAAACAATGAATAGAACATTACGATTCAATGTTTAGGCATTCGTATCTAAAATACTAAAATTTCTATTGTAGCTAATTATAAACAATCATGTACATCATAAACGTGTTATCAAATCAAAACAGTTTATTTATGAATGAGGTAATTGTTAGTTATCACACAATTTTGTAAAATCGTCGCTTATTCTGCTACTGAGTGAGTTATATAATAGAAAAAATATAATTTGATCTGTGTTGAACTATAAATCTATTTTTTATGGTAAAGCAGTTCTTGCGTTTCTGTTGAAGGTTCTAGTGGATACCAGCTGGCTTAAATTTCAATAAAAAAAATAAAAATAATAATGATTCATTGCCACACAAGATACAAAAAAGAAATGCTCACAAACTTAAATCTAATTCACACAATAATATGTTGTTGTGAGCAAAGGAAGAGTCTAAGCTTGTGCTAGCACGGGTTACGTCGTGCAGCGCTGTTTTCTCACTATCAGCTTCCAGACTCTCCCTCTCCCTGAGATGTTATTTGGGAGGGAAGAGTTAATTCCCCGATCGCCGCTTCGCTAATTTGCTCTATACCTATTGCTTATGCGCATTATGCAACGAATAATATTTAACATTTGTGCGTGTGCGTGTGTGTGTGTGTCTTACTATCTACTATTTACTATCAAATGCACTGCATGCATGTTCGTTTACTATTGCAATAAAAATTATAATAAAAATATTATTGCAATATGAAGCGGGATAGTTAACGTGGTTGTAATTGTAGATATTTTGCAGGTTATACCTATAGCTTATATGAAATACCTATATAAAAATATGTTAGAACAAATAAATCTAAGCAGCCTTAAATGCTTACCAAAGCTTGGTTTCGCAGGTAACAACTTTGCTTTAAAATGCTATTCAATACTGCTTGAAAGCTTTTAGTTAAAAGTTCATTTGATTCTTAGTCGTGCGACAAGAACGATGATACTGGGAAAAGTCGAAGTGTCCGGCTAGTTACCTAAATGGTAAACTTCTGTCGATAGAACTTTACAAAGTATTGAAAAATGAACGTAGATCTTCGATCTTTGAACAAAGTAATTTTAACTCGGATACCGTTTACCGTCGGGAGATTAAAAATAAAAGAAGCTTTAAACTATAGTTAAGATAAGCCACGCTTGCGGTCGCTGAGTTTAGTTTATGGAAAGTTTAACGAAAGTTAGGCGCTATACTCCGTTCACTGTATTAGGTTCTGTTCGGCGGATTTATTTACCCTCGTTATTAATAAACAATCTATCCAATGTTTTGTTTACCGAAGATCGACATTGGTCAATATCTTGTATAAAGACATTCTTGGTACGTTCGAATCTTATTTTTTTAATGTAGCAGAAAAAATGAAACAGGACTAAATCAGTAACGTTGTTTCATGTAATATGCAACAAATGCATAATGAAAAATAAAAAGCGAAATAAACAGATAAGGGGCATTTCACGCCAAACGGACAGGAAACAAAAGTGAGGTTCTGAATTTTGTTCATATTGGAGTCAATTAGTGGACATACAATATTATTTTTATATAGTGATTGTTTGTCGAGTTATGTGCTTCTAAAGAATGGTGAAAATTGAAATCATGATTTTTTAAAGTATTTTTTCGTACATTAAAAAAGTTAAATAAAATATTTTATTAAGCGTTTTGTATAGAAAATTGACTGAACTTTTTGATGTGAAACATCTATAGCCGCACGTAAAACCGATTTCTGGCGTGGCGACGCATACCGCTATACGATGGTATATATATACAGTCTATATGCAGTAGTGTGTACGGTGTGGCGACGCGTCGCCATGCGCAATCGACTGTGCGATTCATTAAACGAATTAAGTAGTCACGATTTGAAATAAATTCGTAAATTTTTGTATTTAATGAAAATAAATGTTTATTCAATAAATAGTCATCGTTATCTGGAAAAAAATCGTAATATTTTATTTTATCATTATGACATATTTAGTTCCTATCACAATATGTTCTTTTCTGCATGTTACTTTTACAAAATAATGTCGATGTTTCACATCTGCCAGGCGTCCCGTGACGGCTCACATTTTTTTTAATAGAAAAAGATATCTTCAAAAATAAATAAAAATACACGTGTAAAACCGGAAGTGAAATTTTCAAAATATTTTTTTAAAAACTTCGACCATATTTTTTTATTTTTTTTATGCATATTTGGCATGTATGTATATTTGGCATACACTTCAGCCCCAACGGCTTGACGGATGAGGTGTCGTTAGGTTCTTTTAAATTATCCCTGCTATTCTGGTCCCAGGCCAGTGCGGTAAAAGTCTCACATAACCCGACGTCGCTCACACGGCATCATGTACCTTTTGAAGGTTTCCCCCTTGCCAAAAAAGGTTCTTTTATATAGTGGGTGCAACATAGGCTTCATTACTTCCCTTTTCAGTTTGTTATTTTAAGCAGTCGGGTTCTATGTTTTTGTAATAATTAGGTACTATTTAAACATATGCTCCGGGGAATACAAATAGTGTCATATGCGTTGCGGTTTGACGTCGTGTATGTTGTGAATAATGAGTCTGTTATAAACAGTGGTTACTGCTGAAATAGCCTAGTTTTCATTAGTGTTTACGATAATTAGAGACAAATAAGGTTAAATAGAGTTAGAGCCTGTTTGAAATTGAAATATTGGAGGCATTATACACAAATGTCATTGTTATAATTACTATTTGGAATATCAACAAATTAATAACAGATGGAGGCCTTCATTATATACAATAGTTACAAAGTTCTATATGAACTTACTCGTTTTATAGAAACGGTGCTATTTCTAACTATGCATCGGCTGATGTCCCACGGTTGGGCACAGGGTTAGCATATTATAATTGACACATATATAGCAATTATATGCTAGGGAAACCCCCATATGTTCCTGTAGTTCCGGGACTAGAATAGGACTACGGTATCCCCTGCCTGTCGTAAGAGGCGACTAAAGGGGGCGTCCGGGTTGCCAGAGTGGGAGCTCGAAACGTCCGGCAAGCAACCCCGGGAAGGACGGCGGCATGTGTGGTTGCATGCCGTCGTAAACACCAGGTGTGCGGGAGGACCGCAAACTGCTCCCCCCAGGGCAGAGCCCGACCGGGGTATCGCGCTCGGAGGACTCCGGTTGTGTTCCATCGGAGATCCCGGAGTGCTCCACCAAGCGCTGACGACAGCCACCGGGGGGGTTTTAGTGCGGTAAAAATCCCACATAACCCGGCGTCGCTCCCACGTCGTCGGGTACCTTTTGAAGGTTTCCCCCTCGAAAACAAAAAAAAGGGAAACCCCAATAAAATGATAAAACTACATGTGCTTCTTTTAAAGTTTTATTTTTATCTTATATTGGAGTAGAAAACGATCATGCGGTTCACATGGTTAGCGACTACTGCCGGCCATGGACATCTGTAATCAATTTCAGATGAGATAAGATTCGTATCTGAGATACACAGATGCTATGCAAGTAAACAATTAATAAAGTCGAGCATTCAGCATAGTCGTAAATTGTAACCAAAAACATCAAAGTGCTAGAATTAACTGGAGGCTAAGTAATTCTGAATTGAAACTTTGGTAATTAGCTGAAGAGTTCATTAAAGTCTATGGAACTAAAACTTTGATATTATTACCCGACGCAAATAGTTTAACGGGCCGCAAAGATTCTTTTAATATCTCTTCTACATGTAAGGTGATTTATGGGATCTAATTAGGTACCCTCAGGCCACAGACCTCTACAGTAAGGTCGGGTTAAAATGGGATCGAGTTTTTTTAAACTACTATCTTTTCTCTTTTTAACCTGAGACCATGTTTTGCTATCTTGGATTGATAAAATTGTAATCATTTATCTTTTGAATACTGTTGAAAAGAGAATACAAGTACTGCTATAATCAAATTAAAACACAAAAATACAAATTAAACAGTAAGGTGCTGCAGGCGAAAGTATTAATAAAAAAAATAAGCTAATCCTGTATTTATAATTTTCATGGTATATTATTAACCATCTTTCGTTTGTGCCTTTATTTAATAACTTTTAACGCTTAACTTTAATAACTTTTACCTTACAAGGCTTATATAGGCTTTTAAGGCCTAAACCAAGCATAATTTTTGAAATAGCAAAGTTATTTTTAAAATAGACAGGTCTGATATTCGTATTCCAGATCTGATGTAAACGACTTTAGAAAAATGTGGGCCTTTGTTTAAGCAACATATTATTATTAACATATATTTTTACCCAAGCAGTGATAGCCAAGATTAAGAAACTCGGCTTCTTGAACGAAAGATCCGAGGTTCAAATCCCAGCCACGCAACTTTGATATTTTAAAGTCATGCGTATTAGAAATTAATTGTCACTTGCTTAAAACGGCGAAGGAAAACATCGTGAGGAAACCTGAACACCTGAGAGATTTATATTAAAAGAAAATCTCAAAGGTATGTGAAGTCTACCAATACGCACTTGGCCAGCGCGGTGGACTATGGCCTAATTCTTCTCATTCGGAGAGGTGACCCGTGCCCAGCAGTGGGACAATAATGGGTTGTGGACGATATTCTTACGTATCAAAATATTATATGTAAATAGAATTTTAATACACATTTAAACCACAAAACGGGACTTCGTGACATTCCTCAGTTGTAATATTTTAATGGCACAAACAGGGTATAATTTTCGGGCAATTAAGCGCAACATGGAATTATTTAATTGTGCAGGGAAAGTTTGGCGTTGTTATCATAATTGCAATTGTCGGGTAGCCCGGAGCTAATTTCCATGCCGGAATAGGAGAGTGGTTTAAAAACGTTTTTTGCTGCAAAAGTTCAGCTTTCTCATTATCGATTGCAGTTTAAATCGTTAGCCGCTCTCTTGAGTTTTGTTTTATGTTGCTACTTTCTATTGGCCACTGCAGATACTTGCTTGTTTTCTTTCATCACAGATAGTATTTAACACATTATCCCCTGAAGTACGTAATTACGCGTTTGTGTAGGTATTATATGTTTCTTGGAATTTACTTGTGTGAGTAGACATTTAAAACCTAACCTATAAAAGAATAGTGATAATATTTCCTTATGTAATCGTTAATGCTAGAAGAAAATCATGCATGTGTATAAACCTTTTTTCACGTAAATAAACTTATGACAGGGCTACTATCTGTTTGCAGCTGCGACGAGGACACGGCATACACTGGAGGAGTGTCCTGCCTGGGACAGCCAGCGCCGTGTTCTCGTCGCTGCTGTGGGGTCTGACCTCTTGCTGCTGGCCGTTGTAAAAGCCATTGTCGAGAGCGAGAGGTCATGGAAAAAGGTGAAATCCTTCTAAGACGATGTGATCTTGCAGAAGGAGGCTGCGGAGAGGGAGAGAGAGAAATCCTCGAAACTTCTAAGCCGCAGCCGTAAAACTGGGCGTAGGAGAAGAGCTCCCCACGCTCATTTTCTACCATAACGGAGGCATTGGTGTAGGACACGGGGGTGTTCTACGTTACAAACAATATCAAGCCTCGAGGTTGTACGCGCGGTGTTCCCACGCGTACCTCAAAGATGTGCGGATGGAGTTAGTCCAGCTCCATCCCTAACCGAGATGGGCTCTGATGCGGGCAAACGCCGTCGGGACTGCAGTCCAGCATATCCTCTCCGCTGCCCCACGGCCGAGAGGAACCTATGAAGGGCTTCCCCACGAATAAAAAGGGCTACTATCTGTCGCGGGATAAATGAAGAGGATATGCCGGCTTCATACTGACTAAAACTAATGGCCTTGGTCTGAAATTCTAATTATAGTAAATTTGCTATCCAACGACGTTTGCCTTTTTACAGGGCACGTCTTTGCAGGCGGGTTTGGATCATGGATTATTCGGCAGATATTTTTATTTTTTTATTTTTAAAACTTTAATGATGCCGTTATTTTTTAAAAATGTATTCACCTTCTGAGGTAGACTACGTTTTACATTACGTCGGGGTAAGAGGTTAACTCAAAGTTGTTTTAATATTCTCTATGAAGAACATGGAAGTACTTTTATTTTTATTTTTATGAAGATTTAAAGATTATAATATTCCATTATTTTATGATCACAATTTATGACGGATTAGGTTATATACCTATGCGTCATGACGACGCTATTATCACGCGTGAGACCTGGTACGAAAGTGACCAATGTGTTTTGTAATGACCATGCAGTCAATCTGATGGTAAACTGCTCATGGACATATGCAATCAATCTCATATAATATAAGAATCCTAATTGAAATCGGTCACAGTGCGTTGCAAACCCTGAAAACTAAATTGGAACGCCTCCGATAAGTACATCTTTCTAACCACAAACCGTTACACAGTAGCACTGAACACTGTTATAAGGCAGAAGAAGTTGTCCGGAGTTGAATCACAAAGGGTTCTACCACTTTCAAATGCCAATCAGCATATTATATCATAGCTACATCATAAATATATTCCTTAAGATTTCACACTAAACTTATTATCATTCTCTTGCCCAAGGTACGGAATAAATCCCAGATTGCGATACTATCAAGTTGATCTGTCAAGCGCGGTCCAGTCTCACCTCGGTTCGATAGCTATGCAATTTCACACCCCGATACCCCGTGATATTGCTAACTGTTCAATCCTGACATGACAAGGTGT
Source organism: Epargyreus clarus clarus (assembly GCA_014595695.2). Classification (NCBI taxonomy): domain Eukaryota; kingdom Metazoa; phylum Arthropoda; class Insecta; order Lepidoptera; family Hesperiidae; genus Epargyreus; species Epargyreus clarus. The sequence continues at coordinate 47,847 of JACTTY020000152.1, read as the reverse complement.
TATACTCGTATGTAAGAAGGACTCAAGTTTTAGTCGGTTGCGGTGGATAATGATTTTTGTGTGTCTGTGTGTTTGATAACAAAATACTACCGCTTAGGAAATTGTGTTTCGTTGTGGAGAGTAAGTGGCGAAAGAAACTCCGCAAATTTAAATATTCAAAAAGTAAGTTTTATACAATTTTCATAATGGAACATATAATTAATTATTTGTGATGAATGGACGCTTCATTCATATTGTGTTTCTACGGGAAGACATGTTCGCTCAGCGAAAAAAAAGCCCTTATAAATTTTAAATAAATAATAATAATAAATAATAATGTGTGTTTAGAATCAAGCATATGTTTGATTATGTGGTATATCTTATCCAATGGTAAGTGGCCAATGCCGCCTATTGACATTAGCAATGGATCCCAGATAAGATAAAAGTCCTATTTGATGTCGATCACAAGTGCGTTGCTACCCCTGAGGACTAAGTTAAAACGTCTCGGGTATGTCTGTCTCGCTGTGACCACGATCCAAGAAACTAAGCCGAAATTTCGGCAATAAATATAAATTCTCTTTCTACACTCACACCTCTACCCACACTAGGATTCCCAGTGTTATGGGTGCCATGGACACACACATTGACAAATACACAAACACTCAGACCCAGAGATAGAAATCTAAATTCATCATTTAGATATCTGTCTGGCCGGGGATCGAATCCTGGACTCTCAGCGCGTCAGATCGGTGTGGTTAACGTTAAAAAAAAAAAAATTAAAAACCTCATATAGTGAGTACCTAACTAAAACTACTTACATAATAAAAAAATGTTTCCCTTACTAAACCTTTAAAACCAGAACACAGCAGCGCTTAGCACTGCTAGAATTATGCAGAAATAAGTGTGGAGTTGGGCCTCCGGAGTCAAGCCACAAAGGGTTCACCAGTTTCAATACACTTGCATCGTGCTATATTCATACTTTAATGATTCAGATATTGAATCAATTCAAACTTAATGAAAGTATCGTTCTTGTCATTAATTTCAAATCAATAATACTATCAAGTCTGTTTGTCGAGCACAGACTAGAGCATCGTCGCTCCGATAGCTTCGCAATTTCACACCTCAGTTCCTGCTGATATTGCCCTAACTGTTTGATCTTTTACCAAGCGGAGTCGATAAGGTGTTTTATACTAAAAGATGCTTGTTTTTTAGTTACGATTGATGACTGTTGTTGAAATTAACAATGAGCAATAAAATTGTTAGTAATATATGTTGTTAGTTTTTTTATAATGAGTTTTAGAAGTAGCAGACGAGTAGTCTACCTGATGGTAAGCGGTCTATGCTACCCATAAACATCCGCAACCCTCTATATAAGCAGAGTTACTCCCTGACGTCGATTAAAGATGCATTGTCACTTCTAAAGTCTAACGGTCAACGTATTGGGGCACACAATTGCTTTCCGCTGAAAATAAGTCATCAGCAACCCATTAGGGTAGGGCGGGGCTAGTTGAGCAATTTTTTACTTGAACGGATATAGCTCCTCAATGATAAGTCTCAATGAGTTGTTAAGCGGCTTGATGGATTCGTAATTTATCCTTCAGCAAAAGTGTCCATAGTATTTTTTTGTAAGAAGGCGAATGTAAGAGCTGCAGCTATTTACATGCAGGAAGGCAATTATGCTCAATGTACCCCATTGGTGGGGTAAGTTGAGCAAGGGTATGGGGCAAGTTGAGCACGAATTACGTTAAGAATATCATGTTCAATGTTGACTAGGGATCAACTAAAATATGTGTTTGACAATCAGCTCTTTATTTATCGTCTTTTAGTATCAGAACAACAACACTTAAAGTTATTTTCTTAGAACAATTAACCATAATTAGAATCAACAAAACATTAACGTATCTTAAGAGAAACTCAGGATTAAAATCAGTGTATTTGTTTCAAATCAGACTTGAATATCTTAAAAAATATATATTTATAAGTTCTTAACTTAATCGTCGATGTCACTGTTACAATTGACACAAACGAACGTAAGACCAGCACCTGGAACACATTTTGTATGTGCCCATTCCCTGCAAGCTTGACATTGGATCCAATTTTCTCCTGGTAAACTTTCAGCATAGCCTTCGCAACAAATCAGACAGGAATAATCATCATCATCACGTTCCTCACTTGACTGGAGTATTTTTTTACAGACACCATTCTTCTTTTTCTTATCCATTTTCTTCTTTGGCTTCTTAACTTTTTTGTGGTTTTATTTTGCTGTTCTTCTGAAGCGTTTTTTTCGGGAGTGTCTGTTAATATTGCAGCTTTCCTCTCTCTTCTATTAGTTTTAGTAAAGCATCAATTACTTTATAATAATAATTAATAGTAAAAAATCAATTACTTTAGTTGTTAGTTGAGCAACTATAGCTCAACTAACCCCAACCCGGAATTTTGAAACAAAAGTGAGATTATAAAAAAATCATAATTTATATACCCGGAACAACTTCACATATCAAAAATACAATAATTCTCTGAAAGATTAACACTTACCTTATTGAAAACAGATATCTATTGACTAATACAGACGAAAACTTGCGATAAACGACGTTTTTACTTTTTGGTCACAAAATAAACAAAACGCACGTGATCGTTACTGGCTGGTCCAGCCGGCTCTAGCGATCGCGTGATGATTACCTCTCCTACTACTCCTTCTTTTCGCCATTAGATGTCTATGCGTACGGTGAATAGTTTGCGAGATATTTTGATTGCCCAACTTGCCTCTCTGCTCAACTAGCCCCGCCCTACCCTACTGTCCCACTGCTGGGAACGGGTGGGAACTCCTCTCATAATGAGAAGGATTAGGCCATAGTCCACCACGCTGGCCGAGTGCGTATTGGTAGACCTCACATACCTTTGAGATTTTTTTATAAATCTCTCAGATATGCAGGTTTTCTTACGATGTTTACCTTCACCGTTTAGCAAGTGATAATTAATTTCTAATACGCACATAACTTTGAAAAATCAGAGGTGCGTGCCTGGAATTTGAACCTCGGACCCCTCGATTGAGAGACTGAGTTTCTTAACCACTAGGCTATCACTGCGTTAAGTATGACTAAAAATAAGTATGACTACGATACCTCTCTGGCTGACACATACTGGTTCTGCCTTACAATTTTCCATCTCAGATGGTGGATAGTAAGTCAAGTGGGATGCTGGGTGTAGCACGTTATTCGAAAAGATTACATATTTATTCTTGTTTAAAATAGTTCCAAGTTACAGCTGTCGAGAATTACAACTAGCGGATATCGTTTGAAAATAAGACATAACGAACTCTACATTCATAGCACCATAATATTATTCCCTACATTGTGCGTGACACACAAAAAATAAAATTAACAAAAAAGTCGGCGCTCAATATATTTCGTTGGATAACGATGTAAACAGCGTGTCTAATATGAGCGCCGACTTCAGAAATATTAACTAAACCAACATTTATTTCAATTATTTTTTACTTTGTAGTGACATACAAGTCGGTTATATTTTTTTCTTAAACATTTTTTTCACCATTTTTAGTGCTGACATACTAACGTTTATATTAATACGATATAAAATTGTATAAATGTGATCATGAGTAAAGGTAAGGTCTGAATTTACATTAATTGGACCCACCCGCTCGCAGGGGGCTGCGAGCGGGAGTTTGATATTGTCTTATATGTTCCAATCTAACCTAACCAATTCAATATTATTGGCTAGGTGAGTTTAAAACAGAAAAGTAAATAACAAACTAAATAATAAAGCTCTGCGATTGGGTCGGTCGAATTCACGTAAATTCAGTAGATAAGACAAATTACAAAGTATAAGTTAACCTAAGCTATAGCCAATACACAAACGTTAACAAGCACGTTAGACAGAAAAAGAAGAGAGATATAAACCCCAACATAGACCGAAATTTAACTGAAACCTAGACTTAGAGGTAAATATCTACCCCTCCTACAAAGCCCCAAGAACATAAGCGCTAATGAGACATTTTCATAATATAGCATTTGCGCAAAATAAAAGTCAGTACTTAAAAACTAATATGTGTACGGAATACATTTCGGTCAAATTACAGCAGTTTAGGCCAGCAGTGTCCCTGCGTCATTAGTATCGAAGACTTGAAGATCAAATGTTATATCATTATGTTATAACAAAGTCTAGCTTTGATACTGTTTATAAATATTCGAAAGCATCAAATGTATAACTCATACGGTTTAGATGAGAAGGAACCCTGCATTATGAGGGTCAAGACCTTAAAGGTAAAATTTTCATCATGAGTGTCTGCTTAGTAACGTTAATACATGTATGAAAGCATAAAATGGCTAACTGCTATAGTTAGGGTTAGAAACACTCCAGCATCATCAAAGTGAAAGAGTTGAAGGTCAAATATTTCATCATATATCTCTGTTTAGCAACTTTATTACAACAAATATCTAACTTCTATACATTTGGTGGGAGGCACCTCTGCATCATCAAAGTTGAAGGTCAAATTTTCCATCATATGTATCTACTGAAGGACCTTATCACATATTCGTAAGCTCCAAATGCCTTACTTGTATGGTTGAGGCAGGAGGCACCTCTGCATTATCAGGGTTGAGGAGTTGGAGGTCGATTTTCCATCATAAATCTTATCAACCTTATCAACCTTATTAAATTTTCGTAAGTTCAAAATACCTAACTTGTATGGTTGAGGCAGGAGGCACCTCTGCATTATCAGGGTTGAAGAGTTGGAGGTCAAATTTTCAATCATATATCTCTACTTATCAACCTTATTAAATATTCGTAAGCTCCAAATGCCTTACTTGTATGGTTGAGGCAGGAGACACCTCTGCATTATCAGGGTTGAAGAGTTGAAGGTCGAAATTTCCATCATATCATGTTAATCTAGATACGCAATCTTCGTTTTAAGTTTCATGAGAATTGAATGGGCAAAAGGTAAGTTATCATAAAATATGTCAAAAACAGGGTAGTGATGATCAGTTCCATCCCATAACTCAAAGTTGTAATCATCAGATGATCATTATGTTCAGGTATGAAAGTACCGCAATGAAACACCCTTTCATAGGAAAAAAAGATTTTTGAAATTGGTTAAGAAATACTCAAGTTATTCAAGTTTATAAGAAATCAGGTCTTTCCGATTTTCCGGAAAAACTAGCGAAAATTTTCAAATTTGCACGAAATTGGACTCCCTGTGAAACTAACTACTATATATATATATATATACAGGGTGAATTTTTAAAACGGGCCTTCAGGGCCAAATCCGAAACTACTCGTATAAGGATTAGCGAAAAATGCTGAAAGGAGTTACGAGGCCGATTTTGATAAAAACTAAAACTGCATCATTACTTTTAAAAATATTTTTTTCCCTAGCCGGGAATCGAACGAGTTCATTTTGAAAAAAAAAATACACCCTCTATATTATTCCACTATCAGATAGTGTTGCTTATAAGGATCAAAATCTGGGAAGTAATGATAAATGACAAACTAAAGGAAAAGCCTCAATTTTAAGAAAATACAATTTTTTTCATATTAATTTGGCAGTTAAGTTCCCGCCATTCATCAATTTAAACATTTCGCGTATTAACATTTTTTTTGGCTCAATGTTTCAAATCATTCGAAATGGACGCATTGTTCTTCAAGAAGTTATGTTTTTATGTCCGACTTAATTAAGGTTACTTTTAGGACCATTATAATAGATTTAACTTGCTATGGGCGGAGTTTCGTTTAATACAGGTGTAAAATTGCCAATTTGCGAGAATGTCTTTTTCGAGTCAAATCCGAGTGATAACTAAACAAAGAGATATAGAAAATCATATTTACTGTTGAAACGTAGTTATAAACAACAAACAATAACAATTTACTATTTAATCACTGGTGGTAGACCTCGTGGTTGTATCGAGTTCGCTAAACCCCATTTTCTTGCACTGCACCGAAAACACGTCTCAGAATTTTTTGTTCAACAAGGTGACAAAACGTTCGTCTAAATTTTGGAATGCATATAGGGACGAATCTAATTATTTTATCCTGTCTTTTTTATTTTTACAAACTTAACTTGCATTGTTACATACAAGTGTATGAACATTGCACACAAATCTTTTAAAATGATGTTCAAAGTATTTTTTGTAACTGAATATATTAATTACAAATATTGCATAATGCGAATTATAATTATAAATATAGTACTAATAAACACTTGATCTTAAAAGCCTTATAAACTGTGAAATTATTTATAATAAGTACTACGTCCACATTACATTTAAGCATTACAATTTGTGCAGGCCATAATCACCGTGGATAAGTTAGTGTTAAGACAAATCTCAAACGCTGACGCGCGAGGAATATTGGTTAGATGTTTACAAAAGTTTAATCACCGAGCGTCATCGTACAGACCATTTCGCCTCGATAGATATTTAATTTCACACTCTAATACCTCCATATGTAGCTAACTGGCCGACGAGGCAACGTTTTTACCTAGCAACATAACCCGATTTTGTGGCACCACGCGAAAATATATATTTTATGTCATGTTTGTACGTAATACAAACATAAACGTATACTCGTATTTACACATATAAAAAATATATCCGGTCAACGACGTGGGACCTTTTAATGCTTTGGAATTCTACGAATTTTATCGTCAAATTGCCGATTTTATCATTTTCTCATATCATTATGCAATGGCAGCTATTTTAAATTTTACAGTATGAAAGTGGGATTATATGTTTATTTTAGTAATATTTACTAATGTAGAAGTTTTATAAGCAATGAGGTCTTTTTCATAGCTAAAAATATGGCGAATAAATACATTACCAAAATATTTCAAAAAGTGATGGAACAGAATTGCCAAAAATATATATATATATTAAATTTTATTTCAGGTCATTCATTATTCTTATTAACTATTTATTAATTCATTATTTATTTAACAACTACAATAAATAATGTAATGTTTCGGAAACCATCCATCACACGGCTAATTTAGATATTTTTAATCAAGTATTATATATTATATATATAGACCTATAATGTATAAAAAATCTTTTTTGTTTTTTTTTTTTTAACATTTATATACGTTAAGTTGTTTAAAAATATATAAAATTTACCCATAAATAATAGAATACGTAGATACACATTCATTATTGCCGGGTAGACGTGTAATCACTTTGTTAATGGCTCCTGTCTCCGACTCCGCGGTTAGTTCTACAACGTTGTGAAATATGGGACCCTATTATCTTAATAACATACTTACACGGGAGCAAGTTACACGTGTTTAAACTGATTATGTTATCCTATAAGTTGAAGGTGATAGAACCCTTTGTGATTCGAATCCGGCGGCACCACCGCCACACCTATTTCTGCCTAATAACAGCAGTGTTAAGCACTGCTGTGTACTGGTCTGAAGGGTGTGGTAAGGGAGACATTTTTTTCCGAAGCGTCCCAGCTTAGTCCTCAGGGGTAGCGGCGCAATTGTGGCCTCAGGTGGTCATTGTGGTCATATCTAATTCTATCTGGGCTTGATTATAGATGTCCATGGGCGGCAGTGGCCACTGACCATCAAGTGCACTGCATGCTCGTCTGCTACCCCTATATTATAAAAAAATATGTATTGAAAATATAACTATTTCTTAAATCAATTTACAGCTTTTTTATTTCCGCTCAAAAAAGCAACTCAAACATCAACACGCTTTTTTTCTTTTTTATATTAACTCATACAATCGTACCAGCCAGTGATAATATAAATGAGAGCTTATTATTATAAAAATAACGCATTATGAAATGTGTTGTTTTCTAATACTTAACAATAATCCTATAATAAAATAATTTGAATACATTTTTAACACTGTACAGTACTAATGCCTGCGTTCGTGTGGATTCAGAAAATAACGTCAATTGTGTAACGCCATCCATGAAGCACACCGAACTAAAAGTCTCTGCTCTTAATACACGTGTCATAATGTAATTACTTCGGACTTTAAATTGTGATAACTTTAAATACTTAAGATCGTACAAAATTTTAATCCTAGTATCAGAAAAGCAATCAAATCAAATCAAAATTTAATTACTTATATACTTATAATGATGTAGAAAATGTCAAATTGCATGACTTAACGGTGTTCTTGTTACATAATAATCGAAACTAAGAAGTGAAGTAAAGACCAGTTACTTGCTTATAAGTAACAAATACCATGCATAGAGAGCTTTCCAAGCCCTTTTGAAGGCTTATAACATGTTTGTCGCTGATGCTTAAATATTACAGGTATTAGTAAAATAGTGGTTTAATTTATTGATTCACGCCAAATAATATACTCGTACATTGATATACGTATGTTCATGGCTCAATATGTTAATTATTTAAGCAGTGTAGAAGCTAATATAATAAAATTCTATTACATTGAGGCATAATTATGTAAATGTTGTAGTATCTTTCAGGTAACTCCTTATTGTAAGGAGACACCAATGGCCAGCATAAATTGAAAGTGCGCAGAAACAGGGAAATACGGCAGATTTGTTACTAATATTTTGTACTAAAATCATAAGTACATTATTTATTTATTTATTGTATGTATATATTATAAAGTACCAAGTCAATAATAAGGTATTTTATATGAATTACAATTTAGCCTAATTGAAGATTAATGAGTAATTCTACGCTAACTTAAACTGCTAAATAATCATATAATGAAGGTAGCGTCCTCTGACACTGCACTTCTTTGTCTTATCAAATAAAGGAGTAGACACATTGTTCGTGTGTTCTATAATGTTCACTTATCACTATTTCACTAACACTACACTGTGTCATGTCACTAACTCAAAGGGTTTAGTCCTTTTGAGTCTTCGCACTAGGTCCGTCGTATCGAGGAGCTGGATCGCCTCGATATTGACGTGACGATGAAGTCTTTTTTGATGACCTTCCGCATAAGTATTTATCACTTTTTAGCAAGTTCTACTTGAAGGTTCCGATGTAGATCTTCGTTTCTTATATACCAAGGTGCATTTGCAATACCCCTAAGTACTTTGTTTTGGAACCTTCGTATAATATCTGAATTGCTCTTTTTGGTACAGCCCCAGAGTTGAATACCATATATCCATACTGGCATTAGGACTTGTTTATATAACAATATTTTATTGTATATAGACTACGAGGAGTGTTTCCCAAGCAGCCTTTAATAGCAGCAGCCAAGCAGCAAGCAGCAACTTTAATATCAAGCCTTCATGCCAGACTTTATCGAAGGCTTGTACTACATCTAAGAATACTGCAGAACAGACTTTCTTCTCTTCTAATGATTTCTCTATTGTATTGGTAATCCTATGAATCTGATCTATTGTGGAGTGTTTTTCTCTAAAACCGAACTGGTAGTCTGGGATTATTTTTTTATATTCCAATATGGGCTTGAGTCGCTTTAACAATAGCTTTTCAAAGAGATTAGACATTATAGGTAATAAGGATATAGGCCTGTATGATGCAACTTCATGTGGCGGTTTCCCCGGTTTTGGTATCATGATAACTTCAACAACTTTCCATAAGTCTGGAACATATTGGAGTCTAAATGAAGCATTAATAATGGTAGTTAACTTGATTACAGTTTTTCTAGGAAGCTTCTTGATAACTTCCCCTGTGATCAAGTCAAATCCAGGAGCTTTTTTGGGATTAATATTGCGCTTTATCTCTGTTAGCACTTCTTAACGTTTAATGTCTTGCTCTGTCTGCTCTATACAGAGCCTGTTGTGATTACTATAGTCACCATCATTGGGTTGGATGATTTTTTCTATTTTCCATCCTTATCTTTAATTGGGGGAATTTGCTTGATTGGTCTTTTTAATCCTTTGGTTGCTTTCCACAGTGAGTTGTCAGTACTGCGGTCATTTGTTAGGCCTGATAAATAGGTCAGGGTGTCGTTATTAAATTGTTCAATTTTTCTCCTAAGTGTTTTTGTTAGGTTGTTAGGATGTTTCTTGTCTTCAGGAGACCTAGTTGGTGCCACCTGTTCCTTTGTCTCCGTCTTTCGCTTATAAGATAGATGATTTCTCTTGAATATGTCGGACGAGTAATTCTGAACCTGATTTGTGGTGTATTTTCCCAGGCTGTATTTTGGATAATTTTGACAAATACATCAACTTCTTTATCTATTTGTTCCGGAGTTTAATGAGATAACTTACGGAGGAGTTGTTAGGGTAACTACATTAATGAATTCATTCTTAATCCTGTCCTGTTTTATCAATCTGTTTCAAATTGCCCAGTTTGAAAATTTAGGGGCGCTAATTCATTCGCAAAGAATGTAAACGAATAAGTTTGAAACCTTTGTTTTAAAGGATAATGCACAACTGCTCGATTTATCACTTTACATAGTGTTGCCACGTATTTTTGACAGAAATTGTAATTTATTAAAAAATTGCATTAACAATATTTTGGGAAGTAGAAGTTAGTAGATTTGGAAAATCCAGAAGAACGTAATATACATTTATGATTTATTTTTCTACGATTTTTGCCGACTCAGTGTCGTATAGACTTTCTGTTTTTGATTAATTAAAAGAGTCACCCAAAATCATCTTAATTAGCAAATAAAATATAGTATCTTGTGTACCGTACCATATTATTTGTATACAATATAGTACAATAACCAAAATATAGTATGTACGATTTTATATATTTTGGTATAAGTGACAACCCTAGCCATACATGAAGCTACCTGAGTTAAATCAAACACTAAACAAACAGAGTACACGATCAGTCACCTTCAAGCCCGAGTTCCGGTACGTCCTTCGTAAAGGAGCCGTGAAAATACGGGCAGGTGCATCCGTGGAATTACGTGGTTTCTGTTTAATAGCTGGAGCTACATCAGTTGATGTAACACCGGTAATGTCGGCATTTACCTTGTGAATTAGAATTAAACTTCTGGAAATAAATTTATTTAATTAACGAATATCTTCGAATATTTTTGCATTATTGGTACTCGCTTCACCGGAGTTCGATTTAAAGAATCTTTATTGTTTTAAGATATTACAAAATTTCACTTACAAGACAACTTATGCTAACTTATGAATAGGTTTGTTACAGTGAGAGTGCTTATGATATTTTATATATTATATACATATTTATTTATTTATTTTTATGTTACCCAAAAGCCATCAGCATTGTTTTGAATTTTTAATTTTATATATATTAATGTTGTTTTTAAACTATTAACCAAATTATATATTTATATTTTCTATTACATATGTCATCGCTTTCTTTTTAAATTCAACTTCTAAATTAGAATTAAAGTTCGGTAAATATATTTATGAAGTCAAACGGATACGGCTTAAGAAACCAAAGAGGACAAAGACTGATAGACTTCGCCATTGAAAACAAAATCGCTATTCTAAATACCTTTTTAAAAAGAAACCAAACCGCAGGTGGACGTGGAGATCGCCAAATGGAGAGCATAAAAACGAAATCGATTTTATCTTGTCAAATAGTCCAGGCATTATAAAAAATATACGTCAACTACTACTCAGACCACAGACAAATCAGAGCAACCACAACCTTATCAAAACCAATAAAAATAGATAAAGTTATACTACCGGCTATAAAGTTACGTTGAAAAACGAACAGGAAGCAAATAAATATAGAGAATACATAACCTCTCACCTACCACATTTACTTGAAGATCACAAAAACACTTCAATACAAACTTACTACGACAAATCGGTCAACGCTATCACCGGGAGCCTTCAGAGTACTAAAGCATCATTCAAAAACTCAACAAGAACCAATAGTATCTTATCAGAAAAAACTAGTTCACTTATAATGAGAAGACAGATATTATAAAACACCAAAAACAAAACAAGAGCCATGAAAAACGAAATTTCAGCGCTATACAAAATAATAAGCAAGCACATAAAATATGATTACGCAAAACACAGAAGAAATACTACGCAAATATCATTTAATTTGACGTATTTAATAAACTAAAACATATTCTGAAATATAATAGAAACGCTGAAAGAATTTCATTCTCAAAAATTCAACAAAATTAACCCCGGTGACATCAAAAAGGTAACTTACACTTTTCCCGGCCGGATTATGCGGGACACGTCGCTAAGTTACACTGGACATCTTAACCCGCTGATCTCGTTATTACAGCTCTCAACTGGCTTCACTTTTAGCGACTTTTATTTCTTTGTAACTTCGTTCGCGTCTCTGTCGGTTTCACTTACAACGTAATTAAATGACTTGACTATTTTTTAAGTTTGTCGTAGTACTGTACTTTACGGAATAAACAATGATTTTGTATTTTTTTGTTAAATTTAATACTTTTAGCTATTAAACATCGCATACCGGATGGTAATATAATTTATATATTGAGTAGGTATTTAGTGGTCTGTCCTTGTAGTTCCGGGACTAGAATAGGGCTACGGTATCCTCTGCTTGTCGTAAGAGGCGACTAAAAAGAAGGACGACGTTATGTTCGGTCGCTTCCCGTCGTAAACACCACATGGTGTGGGAGGACCGAAAAGTGCTCCCTCACGGCAGAGCCCTCGTAGGACTCCGGTTGTGTTCCATCGGAGATCCCGGAGTTCTCCATCAAACATTCAGCGGTATAAATCCCACATATCCGGGCGTCGCTCCCACGTCGTAGGGTACCTTTTGAAAGTTTCCCCTCGTAAAAAGATTTAGTCGTTGTGCAAGTACAATAGATGGATCCATAATATGCATTTAATTAATTACAATTTTAAACATTAATTTTATTTCTTAAAGCCTGAATATGATGATCATAAATAATGAACATGTTATTTTTAATCTATATATATAAAAGAAAGTCGTGTTAGTTACTCCACTTATAACTCAAGAACGGCTGAACCGATTTGGCTGAAAATTGGTGGAGAGGTAGCTTAGAACCAGGAAAAGGACATAGGATACTTTTTATCCCGTTCGACCGCGTTTTCGTGAAGCATTTTATAACTCAACAACGGCTGAACCAATTTGACCTAAAATTGGTGGTGAGGTAGCTTAGAACCAGAAGACGGACATAGGATACTTTTTATCCTGTTCGACCGCGTTTCCGTGAATAAATAAGAGTTGAAAGTTTGTATTAAAGTCCCCCAGTTTTGATGCAAATCTATATGAAAATTGGTATTTGATAGGATTTCGATAGAAAGTAATTAAATATCTATTTTACGATATTTGCAAAATCAACCCTTAAGTTGGTTAAGTAGGGGTTGGAATTTTATATTAAAATCCGTTAATTTGGAAGCAAAAACTGTAAAAATTTGCATTTGGCTTTAGAAGACACTTCGTTTCGAAATCGGCAGATTTTGAAGCAAAGTCTATGAAAATTGGAATTTAGCTTTTTGATTCAAAATAATAGAACACATTTTTCACCGTTTTTGGAAAATCAACCTTTAGGGTCGTTTAATCGGGTATGGAACTTTAATTTAATATCCGTTAATTTGGAGCACTAAGAAAATTATCGTAAGACATAATGAAGCATCTGAGTCACTGTTTGTTTTTTTAGATCAACCCTTAAGACTGTTATAAATCACCTTTCTATTTACACACCTGTTTCAGCATTTTTAGCTATTCAACAACCCGATTAGAGTACTATAAGTAAATAAACTTTCTTTAAAAAAAACCGTTATTGAAGTTATAGGTACTTCTTTTCGCGTGTTTGTAAAAAAAATAACAAAAAATACAACCGACTTCTATGTCACTACAAAGTAAAAAATAATTCGAACGAAATATATTGAGCGCCGACTTCAGAAATATGTACTAAACCAACATTTATTTGAATTATTTTTTACTATGTAGTGACATAGAAGTCGGTTGTATTTTTTGTTAAAAATTTTTTTACCCTTTTTAGTGATGACATAATAACATTTATATTAATACAATATAAAATTGTATAAACGTGATCATGAATTAAGGTACGGTCTGAATTTACATTGATTGGAACCGCCCGCTCGCAGGGCGCTGCCGCGCCCTGCCCGCTTAGTTTTATATTGTCTTACGTGTTCCAACCTAACCTAACTAAATAGTCAATGATTTGCAATTTCATTAGAACCTCCTACACCAAATATCTTCAAACACGACTCAATTATTCCCATCGGTTGAGGAGTTACATATTTTGTCTCCGAGCCACATTATCAGACCCTTAAATAGTCAATGATGAACTGACTTTGCAATTTCGTTAGAACTTACACCAAATATCTTCAAACACAACTCAAATATCCCCATCAGTTGAGGAGTTACATATTTTGTCTCCGAGCCACATTATCAGACCCTTAAATAGTCAATGATGAACTGACTTTGTAATTTCATTAGAACCTACAATAAAAAATAAGACAATAAAAAAATAATTATTAAAATCGGTTCACTAACGGCGGAGTAATTCGTGTACATACATAAAAAAAAAATACCGGCCAAATTGATAACCACCTCCTTTTTGAAGTCGGTAAAAAAATAACAGAGTGCAGAGAGGTAGAGTAAATTTTATTTAATTGTATTTTTTATTTTCCTGTTCTCCTGTGGCCATTTCCTAATATTTACCAGTAGTTTATGGACATAATACATAAATTACACGAGTGAAACCACGAGGTACAGATAGTCACTCATAATTAGGTGGTACGAAGTTCACCGGGTCATCTAGTAACAAATAAAAATATATTTCTTCAATATTATATTTTTCAATCGCCACGTGTTACATCCGTTCTGAAACCTAGTTCACAAATATTTTAATTCAAAATATTAGGTTTGAAAATACTATACATTTCAGACAAAAAATAAAAAAGCACTAAACTAAATTACTTAAGTAAACGTTTATCAAAACTTGCAGATGAGTGAATGACTTTTACAGTCACGAAAGGCTTTGAATCTTTTCAAGTAATAAAAGATTTAGACAAAATTATAGACATAAGTTTCTATAATGTGTAGTATGTATGTATAATGTGTAGAATGATCATAACAATAATGCGAATTTACCTTGCAAATTACCTCAAATTTTAACTATGTGTATTTCATTTCGTGGTTACGTTCTGGTCTTAAAAATGATACCATCTTACTTTTATAGACCTACTGTAAAATAATTTATATATCGCTTTTAACGGTTCTGTTTTATTATTGTAATTGAGTTTAATATTAAGGTCGTTCCAATAATTGTTTGCATTGCTTGAATGCTTTCTTCTATTCGGTTTTGTTATCCACGTTTTGTCTTCGTTTTCATCTGTACCCTTACCATGAGTTTTCAAAACATTCCTCTATTTTACGTTACGCTTACTCAATCCATTATTCTCTTCCGTTTGCTTAGTAGACTGAGTAAACGTAACAATAAGTAAGTGCTCAAGTCTTTTTGTCTACCTCACATGTTCGCAAAAAAGATAGACAAAACATAAAGCGTCATTTTGTCAATTTAGACATTTAATGTTACGTTACTGACACCATAGTCCTGATACATAGTCAAAACGTGAAAACTCATGGTAAGGGTACTTACCATGAGCTTACGGTTATGATTATGTCTTAGGTTTCTTATGTTGTAGTTTGTTTTTGCGTTTTAGTTAATACTCGTATTAACTGACAAAATATATAGGTATTAAATATATAAATAGAAATTAATGTTATATTATCACTGAAAGCGTGAAAAAATACTACAAAGTGGATTGTAGGAGAATAGTTGTATTGTTGGTTAGATACCTGGTTTGAAGTCAACATTTACTCGTAACTCGGTTCGATACACACAATTCCGAAGTCAGAAGCGCCAACAGAAAAACGTTAGCTTCATTGTCATACGACGCTGTCGATAGACTGATATTTGTATTCAGAATCAACGCTGCACTTAACGAGTTCGCTTTCCATAAATTTCGCGAACCCCGCTGAATCTCACAAAGCGTACAGAATAAGCTCGCACTCAAACACCCGTCTCGTCACCCAGCCATGATTGTGACTACAATTTGATGAATTGCTTCACTGTTCACTATCAGACAATACGGTTCTGAAACAATCTTTATAGCTCCGACGACAAGGCTCTGTTTAAACTGTGTTTTTGTTACGTTGCTAAGTCTTTAACCAGCGTGTCACCCTCTTGAGTCGTGCAACATCTACACTAATTAAATACTGTGAAGTACTTGCGAAGTTTGTATAGTAAGAGCTCGTTCACATTCATGTTTTTCCGTCGTAGGAGCTCGATGGATGTTCCTAAGCTAGATAGACGCCGCGTGAGTAAGATATCCTCTTGTAAGCGATGACAGCGCAGGACACTCGTTTCCAAAAGTTGAATAGATTTTATTTGTATATTTATTATTAAATTTTCGTAATAATCTTCTTTTCAAAAGTAAAAATTACTGGTTCGTCATCGGAATAATAACAAACCAATATAGAACAATGCGAATACACGATGCGTATACGTACAACGAACTCCTACGCGGGGAAAAACGTCAGTGTGATAACAATAAGTTTTAACTTGACAGAACTGTATGAAGGGCTGACTAGGTTTGGTTTTATCAGTCTAGAATTTTGTTTTAAAAGTGTGGTCTTACTTGCACTGCTATTCACGTTCTCTACAATAAATTTTTGGAATGAATTCGGCGTATGAATTTTTAGTGAATTGTTTGTCATGGTGAATTTTTTTGAGTCGAGCTTGTAAGAGAGACATTCAAGCAAAAAACATTTATTATTATATTTTATTGGGTTGTTATGTAAAATGACGAGTAAATATTCGAGTTCGATTGTAAAATAACTATCGGCTCTATGGGCGTAGCTATGTTTTATTAAGAAAAGGGTCCACAGCATGGGAAAAAGGTCGCCTAGTCTCCAAAAAAGAAGGGTTATTGTAGTGTTTGTATCATGACTATTGACCAAAGTACAGCACAGCTGTAAACACTGTCTCGTGCTCACGGTGTGGCGGGGCGCGCGGCGTCAGTATCGCGAGAGCCAAGGGCGAGAGCGGACGGCCGCCTGCGCACGTCGTCGAGCCAGTGCATCACGAGAATAGTAGTACATATACTACAGTTATCATAATTTTTTTTAGTCAGTTTGAGAGGAGGAAAGTCAATGCCACCTATGGACATGAGCTGTACCCATGACATTCATCGCCACTCCTGGAGGACTAAGATCGCCTCATAACAGGAACTGCTTCTTGATAGGTAGATAGGGTAGGTTCTATCCCCTTTGACTTTTAGCTGAAGACTTGTCATATTCACTGCTTTTGTTTTTGGTTGTAGTGGATTAATAAATATTTAATCCCTCTTATCGTCTGTATGACTTGCATCATGTAATATAAATAACAATATATACGTAATAAGTTGCGTTTTCGGACAACAGTGCACTCCCGTGGGAGGTCATCAAAAAGTACCACCATAATGCGACCACGCGATGCAGTGAGGCTAATTTCAGGAATAATAAGGCTCTTTGAAAGGGAACTTTGCAGTTTTTTATTATCACCCATATATCATGTTGACTGTCCTACATGGGTTTGCTGTTTAATCTTAATGAGAAGTGATTGGACAATTTTGATTTCAAAGTATTTAAAATTAGCGGGTTAGACTTATTCAAAGAGTAACACATTAAATCTATCATATAAAAATCAAGGTATCAAATTAAAAATGATAACGTATGTTACATATCATAACGTATGTATATACCATTTGCAAAGAAATTCATCTGGTAATTCAAAAAAAGATATAACGACGTTACAAGTTAGTCCCGTGACCACCATGTTACATTCCTGTGGGAGCTCATTAAAACTTGCTACGACTAATGCGACCACGCCATGCACTCCGCTGAGACTGGTCACCATGAGTTATTTAGCTGGATAACAGGATAAATTCGGTAATAAATTATTAGTCTTGTGTCTGTACAGGTAATTTGCAAAGCAGTGGTAATCGTTTTTATGAAACGCGTAATTTCCATTTAATTTCGAGAGCAACTAAAATGTGACGCTACGAAGGCTACAGATTATATTAGATAACAAATTTAATAATAAAGAATAATTTAATAATATAGAATAAAGTAATACATAAAATTAAAAAAAAAAAAAACAAAAGTTGTTTTGTACCATCGACTGAGCTCCTGAGTTTTAGCCTGAATTTTTAGTATTTGTTGTTGAAGTAGCTATAGAAGTACATAGTGAAAATTTTAAGTGTCGACCTATTACGGTTTAATGGATAAGCCGAAAAGCTTATGGTAGGAATATTCACAAATTAATAATATTTACACATTATAGAAATATTAAGTGTTTAATCTTCAACGCTTCAAGAATTAGAGCCCTGTAAAAGGTGGAAAGATGAATAGAGAACGAAGGCTTGACAACTAGGTCCAAACTTGAACCTTCGAACGGAACCCAAAAAAATTATCTTATTATTCCCAAAGTATTATATTTTTTGAACGTGTTTACTTTCATTTAAATTCAATTTTAAGGAAGAAATTGAAAATTCAAAGGTTAGCTTTGAGACATAAAACTTGCACTACTAAATTTAGAAGTGATCAAAATAATAAAATAACAATTTCATGAAAGCAAAGTAGAGCAAAGCAGAATCTTATTCCACAGTGAACAAAAAGGGGAAACACCTAGTAGAAATACGTATTATTTACATTGCGCCAACGAACCATATGTTCTATTCCAGACGGGCAAAGAATTTACCAATGTAAATTTAATATTTCATATTTCGTAGCGCAATGTATCTGTGTAATGAAAAACGCTAAAGTAATTACGAACTGCGGAGTGGGGCAGATACAAAGGAGATACTGGTAGATGCGGATGAATTCGTTCACAGCAACGCTACTGCAGATTCTTTTCAGAAAGTATAGGTATGTATTAAGGATCATAAATTATGTTCTCCTTTTCAAAGAGAAACTGGGTCGTTACGGCAGGTGGGGTTAGCGACATGTCGCTTTACATTAATTTAGTTCGCGACATATTTATGTTTGCAATATTTTTTCGGCCGAAATGTATTTTTCCCGAGTGTTGAAGTTTCATAATGTAATGCTACGTTACTTTTTAATTGTTTTTTTCTAGGTATTTCATTTTAGTATTTATACTCATTTAAGTAGGTGACTGCAAATGATTATGAGCGAACGTGGTCACTTGTATATGTCGGTTGTATGTGTGCACTTAACTAACACTTTGCCACTGCTAATCAACAAAATATTTTTCATCATTTTGTAACAGTGGGAAAAAGTATTGAAATTTCTTTGACGATAAGCAATTAGCATTTCTTTTATAAATAACTGTTTTTGTCAGAAAACACAATTTTGATTACTTTTCATTTCTTATAATGTTTTTACTTTATATTAAGCTTTTTAGACCTTGGTAGTGTTTTTCTAGAACGTTTATTGCACTTTATTTCATTTTTGGTACTGCCATTATCTGCGCTATGTTTAAAAATTCCTAGCCTCTAGCTCATCGGGAAGCATGAGAAGAAACAAAGCATTAAAAGAAAAAAAAATATGTTTACTACCATGTAGTTGTACTCATAAGCTCTCATTACGTATTTCGAAATATAACGTCGATGTGTGATAAACTATAAACGAAGAATATATTCCGAATCCAAGTATAATGTAAACGGCATACACTCAAAGACGTGACAATAAGAAACTCGCCGCGAATTGCCTTCGTACCGAGCGCTAAAACTGTAGCCAGAAATGAAATGCAAATATTGAAACCGGTAGCTATGCAGTAAAAGCCTTTTATGCAGCGGCACGCCTGAACTAATACCTCGACTAACTAACTATATACATACGTATACCTGCGCAATCCGTCCATTGAGAGGCCGTTTTAAATGAGCACGCGCCATATGTCTATTTACTTTATGTTGTATTCACGATTTCATATTTTGGGAGACCGAGCTTAATATTGACTTAAATTTTTAGTTTCCTTTATTAGTACATATCGCTCAAAATAGATTTTCTTTGGTCATGTTTTTGCAGAATGCCCAAAGACCACGTTTTAGCGCTACATACATTAAAAGTTAGTGTATGATATTTGCACGAAAACAAAAATTTATGGTGAAGACAAAGTTAAAAAAAAGATTAGATTCATACTTAAGGTTGCTACCCCTGAGGGCTAAGTTGGAATGACTCACACACTTCAAAAGGGTATACAACACAGAACTTAATGCTGCAGTTATAAGGTAGAAATAGGTGTGGTCGTGTAATCATAGTGTTCTACCACCTTCAAATCCACCATAATTTAATATCATAGTTTGTTAGTTAAATGTAATAATAACAAAAATTAAATCACAGAATCTGTTTCAATTTTCTCATAGTAAAATAGTTGGACGAGTAAAGGCAGATTGAGCTAAAACATAATTAACTGTTTCTAGTGTCATTAAAACGTACTACAAAGCTTGCTAACTCACGCTGATTGCTCGGGAAAGTAAGCTTTCAGTGAAATGCTTTACTCACTCACCATGATATTTAAAAATAAGTTTCCAACTAATTCGTGCACTCAGAAATCATTATTTTGTAAAAGTATGGTATATCTATACAAATAAATATTAAAGTAGCAGTTTATCATGTCATAATAACAGCTTTTTACTATTTGCGTATGAAAGTATACACGGTAAATATAACAAGAAAAAGTTACCTGTTTAAATGTTTGTCTGTCTGTCTGTTTGGTCCTAAAACGATTTTGACGGAACTTTCACTGGTAGTTAGCTAATTTTATATCAGGAGTAACTAAGGCTTATTTGACTTAAGAAAAAGAATTAGGGATATATCTAGATTATTTCCTTATAAACACAGAAGAAGCGGCAGGGCACAGCTCGATAAAAATGTAACGGCGTATTACATAAGGTCGTATACGACTTTAAGTTACGCAACGGTTTATAATAATATTTTTGTTATTATAATTTGTCATAACGATACTCAAACGACCCGACAGAGCTGGGTCCTTTTGACAAATAATTATAATTCATCGCGTTAAATTAATATTGTTTTAACCAACCGCGCACCGAAACGAAGGTAAACTTAACTTAACTTGATAAACGCATTACAATTTAATGAACATTATATTATATTATTTCGTTATTTTACGTTAAACGCACTTCAATTTAGTTATAATGGATTTTGTAATGCCTAAAGGGAAACTTTAATTTGATAAATTTAAATTCTGTGTTTCCATATTTGTCTATTGTTTAATTTTACTACAATAGGCATTATTAGAAGAATCTTAAGAATATATTTTAGCTGTTTTTGGGAGGAGCTCTTAAAACATGATTAAGCAACAAAAGTATTACAATAAATACTAAGATGTACTGGAATTAACCATAATTTGTTGAGATTACAAACATACGTATACTTTACATTATAATATACATCATGGATAGAGCATCGGCAAAAAAATAAATCTCAAATAAAAGCACAAAGGCCTTCGAATATAATGAGTGCTACTCGAATACTGAGGAAATGAAATATGTTTTGTAGATCAAGGTGAATGGAAAAATCATAGAGTATTTCAACAAAATGCCGATCTGGCTCACACTTGCTTGAATATTTGAGTATTGGATATGTGCAATTATAATTGACCTACATATTTACAGCAGTGATATGTAGTTGAAGCCTCTCGTTATGAAGAAGCTTTGGTTCAAACCCCAGGTGCGTTCTGATTTTTCAAAGTGTGCAAATAAAAAAAAAATATTTATAACTTGTTATAATAGAACCATGATCACAGAAATACCAAGACCCAAAATCGATATCTACTCGTAAATTCAATATTACGATGTCTGTCTAGTGGGGAATTGCACCAAATCTCTGCCTACACCGGTATGGTGACTCCTCCTAACCGCCCCTTCCTATTTTTTTTGTTATAGAAGTACCAAACAAACACGCGTTTCATCTACAGTTAATCTTTAATTAACCCCAGATAAGGTTACAGTCACAGATGCGTTGCTACCCGATTATTTGCTGCAGATTATTTGGAACGTCTCGGGCAAGTGTCTTTTCCTAAGCCCTTCAAACCAGAACACAGAAGTATTCAACCCGATTATTAGGCAGAAAGAGGTGTAGCGGGTGTCTCCGGAGCCACATAGAGTTCTGTCACGATTAAATATTGATTGTATGATAAAAATATCCCTTACTCATTTCATTATTTATTCGCTTTTTATATTCGTAAAATAATACAATATTTGATCACTTGTTATGTTACTTACTTACATTCCACAAATATTCATAAAAAGAACATAAATCGTAAAAGGAATATGATTCTGGTGCAGAAAGGTCCGTGTATTTGCGAGTCTTTATAACGAATTCATACTCTCCGACGTCGTTCGATTTGCCTCTAAATTTGAAATGAAGAAAAACCGTGAAAAGATATGAGCTACAAATTCAGACCCATGTCTTCTAAGCCACATGTCTGCCAGATTTATACGTATCTAAAAGAAAATGTCTTCGGCTGCGAACGCTTTTATTGAAATTGGCTGCATTACCATAATAATATTAGAGGGATTGGCAGCCATCGGCGAAGTGTAAAATCTTAGTATACCCGCTGTTATCTCCCCGAAATACTGTAATCTGCATACATTTCTCGCCGTGGCATTGTGGCGAATTCGATTACCCAATCTTTTATATTTCGAGCTTTGTTACGTGCTATTTGGATATTGAATTTACTGTTTGAGTAACGAGTCGCTATATATTTCGCGTTTTATATCGACGTTGGGACTGGTCGGGTGTGCCTTAGTGTTTTATTAGACAGAAGCACATAAATTAGGTGGGAAGCCGAGGGCGTTGTTTGCATCTTACATATGTCCTCGTCTCCCGAAAGCTAAGATGCTGTGTCGAAAATAGATGACTTGACCCAGTTGTCTCCGAGTAACTAGTTGGCGAATGCACTTGCTTGTCTACTTAGTAGGGAAATTTATACATTCTGGTTTAATTTGAAACTAAGAATTATATTTATGTTTATTAAGTTAAAGATAAACATTACTACTATTTAAATATTGTTTACAAAGTAATGTACGATTGATACAACTGTATTTTGTTAAATCACATTTTAGTACCATTATCATGTCGGTCTGATACGCAGTAAAATCCAGGTTCGAGCTCTGACCAGGCAGACAATTACGAGAAAATGATGTATTCAGATTTTATATTAAATCTTGATGTTTATGTGTTATTTTAGGGTTTATCGTATCCATTATACCGAGATATATTACGTAACTATAAATGTAAGAGGTGTTATATAAAGGTGAAGGTGAATAAATCGTAGAGTAATATTATAAAGCATCGCAGTGTAATCGTAGAGTAATATTATAATCGCAGAGTAATATACCATCTAATGTACCATATTTGATGCAATGAATGAATAAATAAAATAAATAAAAATAAATAAAGCAAAATCACCAAACATGTAGGTGTCTTTAACACTAGGTTTTCCAAAAGTAAATATAAAAAGGGATCTATAAATAAATCGTCCCCAGCTTTTTAATATTCGCATTCATGAATACGAACGAGATAAACCCGTTCTTATTAAAGGCCAAAATCACAATGGCGTAAAAACCCAAACGTATTGTGCACGTATATCATATCGGTGTGGTTCACGTCACGCGTCCTCCAACCCGCCATTACTCATGGCCAACCGAAAGAGATCCCGGAAAAAAGAATAAACACAACTTACAAAGGAACAAATGGCAACACTTTACGTGTCTCACAACTTAAACGTCCTTGGAGAAATGGAATTCTAGATAATGTTTCTATTCGTCTCCGCTAAACGCGGTATTATATCTGCTTTCGGAAAAACGCGCCGTACATTATTTAGCCGCGGACGTGGGAAGCGCTGGATTAATGTTAAGTGCGCTTTTATAGAAGTTGCCACGAACTTTCTAGATTAGATACGGTGAGCACGGCGAGTTTCCTGTAAAGAGCAGCTAAATATACACAGAAAAGCAACGACTCGTTAACATATATGCATAATTGATGCCTAAATATCACCGATTTTCTGTACTTTAATAATATTGTAACAAATAGTATTTGCTAATTAGATTTTTTATTGAAGTACCGTGCGTGCATGTGATGTAAGTGGTAAATGCCGTCCATGTATCTGTAAGCGTCTCCAAATAGATAAGAGATTTTAAATGAAGTCAAACAGATGTGTGGACATTTCTGAGGTTCCAGATGTTCATATTTAAGCTAGTCGTATCCATAAACTTTCATCAAAATGCAGGAACTGGTTCACGGTCGAAACAAATGTTTTTTTTTATAATATAGGAGTAGCAGACGAGCATACAGTCCACCTGATGGTATGTGGCTAGTCTGTCTCCATAACCACCTTCAAACCGGAACATATCAGCGCCTAACACTGCTGTTATTAGGTAGAAATAGGTCTGGCGGTGGTGCCAAGGATTCTACCACCTTCATATCATATCATGTTTGTTTTAACGCCTATAAATGCAAAATTCAAATTACATAAGTAACATCCTATTCTATTGTCAATATGTAAATACATTATTCCTTTTTATTAACAAGCCTACGTAATTAAAAATCTTTTCAATTTAAATTGAATTTATTTACTCTATGAAACACTCATTTTTGTTATTTCGAATAATTTCAGAATACATCTAACTAAAACACTCTACACACACTACTACTACACACTAATTTGTAGGTTTTTATATTATTTTTGTGGACGTTTTCAGAACAAGAAAAATACTATAATGTTATCCTTCTACGTAACAAGTGCCACCTATCCACCTACGCAAAAGACAAAAATAGATTAATAAATGGTAGTTCGTAAAATATTCGTACAATACGTAATAAAAGCTCACACAGTAGAGAGCAGAGAGAGGGAGAGTTAGATAGTTAATTGTATCAGCCGTTACTTTGCGGAAATCCAAGCTATTAAGTTAAGATTAAAACTAATTCGCAACAATCCGCTACAAATATGTATGATGGTATATATTTTAAACCATGCAGTATGTACCACCCTCCCTCCCTCAAAGGAGATGGTATGGTGGTGGTGGTGGATGGATGGTATGGTATGGTGGTGTATATTTTCAATTTTAATTTTTGCATCTGCAAGCATCCTTTGAGGGAGGGAGGGTGGTACATACAGCATGGTTTAAAATATATACCATCATACATATTTGTAGCGGATTTTTGCGAAGTAGTTTTAATCTTAACTTAAGAGAGAGAGAGAGTTCGCTATGTTTGTTCGTAATACGAAAAATGATTCACATAAAGTAATTGTGAAGTTCATTAACAGAATTACTTAATATAAAAACACGGTCAAACAACAATACGAGAGGGAACAACCGGGGCGGACGTCAGATATCTTTTGTTAGAAACAAACCAATTTTGCAGTTGAGATATAAGTTTTTGAAGGGAAAACGGAACAATACCAGGTCGAGAGCCGCAAAGCTAAGTTTGCACCGGAGTTGTCCGGTTGGCGACAAAGGAACAATGCCCGACCCGGATATTTGAGGGAAAGTAAGCAAGCAGGGTTTTTGGTACCACTATTAGACTAAACACAAGTTTTTTTCACTTATATATTCTATATACTTATACCCACGTACCTAACAACCCACGTACAAGTTTATATGAACTTGTCAGGAGAAATCGCGAGTCAATATCTGTTATCTGTTTTTTATATAAATGTTCATTTTTATCTTATAGCTCTTTATAAAAAACTTATGGTTACTTTAAATAAAAGTCACTTAATTATTTAATCGTCTATAAATAATTCTAATAAATAGAGTAACGAAGTACGAGTGGAAGGGAAATACACTAAGGGTGTCTGTATACAAAAGATGTGAAAGGTTCCTAAGCTATGTTTTATATGATGTTATGCGAGATAAGGTTTGGAGCTACGGATGCGAAATAAGGGTCGTGACTGGTGATTTAAATTTTGATAAAAAAGACATATACGAAATTGCTATACCTTACTCTTCCAAAACAATAAAAAATAGATCGTTATATAAATTCTTTTTCGTATAAATTAAAAAAAAAATCGCTTTTCGCATTTCATCTTTCAAGAAGGGGAATGACCGAAAGGTTTATTTACTCGTACTCCTCCGAAACGGCTTTTCCGATTTTTACCAAATTTTATATTCATATTCAGTAGGTCTGACAATCGGCTACTATCTATTTTTCATACCTCTAAGTGATAAGGGTTGTTCACCCTTAACATTTTTTTAATATATATGGCAATACAACGTTTGCCGGGTCAGCTAGTTTCTATATAATATTTTCACAGATACGGTATATGTGCGCGCAATTGTGTTACTGAAGTTATAGTTATAAATACAATATTGTAACGTACAAATTTGTCTATTACAGCACGTGTCTGACACGCTCTTTGACTGTACATGTCCAGCTTTATTTTGTGTTTGTCCCGAATTTATTATGATATCACGAGACAAAAGCTACACCTAATTATTCAAAATAAAATGCACGGCGAATTCGATACCCACTTGAGCGAAAGCTGTCTTAACGTTTCATTGTTGAAACAAAACACGGTACAATTCCGTTGGCACCTGCCGACGTTCATATAAATGCCGATAAGATGACAGTCCATTAGTCTCAGATACATTAACCGAATTGTCGCCCCGTAAGCGAATGTTCATTAAGCGACTAAACTATTATTTCGCTGAAATATACTCTACTATTAACGCGTACGTATACATTTAAATATACTTGTTAGATACATTTAATGGATTTTAAAGAGTACTTGAAATAATAACAGAAATAGCAGGAGTTTCGTCCGCCTATTTCATTTACTTCACATATCATAAATTTTCGTCTTTACCCACAGGATTTGTGTTGTAAATATGTTTCTTTTACTTATAAAGTAGCAAACCATATGGTATAAGTGCTTATACACTCTACTTAATTAATCGAATCCTTTACAGCTAACAGCGTTAATTATTGTATTGGTGGATCGAAATGGCCATGGTGGTGGTCCCCTAGGCGCCGAGACGAATCTCGGAGGAGTATGTACTACTTTTTTGAAATCCAAATTTATAATTATTTTTAATGCTTGTAATATTTAAGGCATTTGTGCATCTTACGAGTTTTTAATTCTTTTATTATTTCCACAATTAGTCGATGGTATGACAATAGTCTTAGCTGTCTGAACTCAACAATAATCTCCAAGGAAATTAACCGTTAGCTTAACGCGGCATATTTAAGAAGCCATCGTCGTTAAGTTTACTCTGAATTTCTGGGGACGCAGCTTACTTTTAAAACATTTGCAAAAAGTAAAAGGTTAGCAAACTAGCATTTAATATTGTTCTTTAATGTTTTTTTTATGTCATTTGTATAATTTTTTTGGGTCTAGTGATGTTACGGACATATATGAACATGAACTTTTTTTTCTCCTAAAAAGCAAAGCATTAAAACTGAGAAGGTATAATATTTTAGTTCATAAATATTAAACGTTTTCATAAATTAACTACGGCACCACATCCGCTACACCTATTTTTGGCTGACACAAGTCCTTAGCACTGCTGTGTTCTGGTTTGAAGGGTGTGGTAAGGGATACATACTTATCCGAGGTATTTTATATTATTTAAACGATTTTAGGTAGTAATCTTATCTTATCTGGGGTTGATTACAGCGTCCATGGGCAGCAGCAGCCAACGTCAGGTGGACTGCATGCTCGTCTGCTGCTCGTATATTATGAAAAAATTCAAAACATGATCTATACAAAATAAATGTGTTATGTGTCTTATTCACATTACATATTTATGACAACATGAATGTAGCCTCTGAAGGAAGCCTTCTCCTTCAAAGGCTACATTCATTAACAGACGCACTAGCTATTATAACAACAACTCTAACTCCACTTCTCTATAAACCCACCTACCGACGCCTACCCTTGTTTTGATAGAATTTCGAACGTCACTTCGTTTGTTGAATTATTTCGCTTGCCTAAATTCCGCGTACGCCTGACAGTTACAACCACAGGTTGTAAAGACAGATAAATTAAGGATTAACAGCTGACGTACGCTCCTTGGAGGCTTAATTAACTTTGTATGACACTGAATACGTTTGCGCGCACCAAATAATAGAAATAGGCGTTGAATTTAGAAGCAGTGATAGTTAAGTAGTGTGAGTTTTCACTTTAAGTGCTCGAAATTTGATATTTTGAAAAACTGTGATGTATGCTCTATTGTTTCTGTATACAGTGTATGGTCTATCTTCCTAAGTGTCCTAAGTGTGTGTGTGTGTGCGTGTGTCTCCATCAAATACAATATTGACCGCGATATTACGTGATTTTCCTATTGTGAGCGCGAGACCCGCTACACCTGGTAAATATTATGTTTTTCCTTATTTATCTATAGCACGTTTACTTAGCGCTATTAGTTATATTAGCCGTATATACGTAGTGTACGATAACGGTATGTCGGGCCATTTCGCCTTAGCGCTAGCCAAATAGTGCTAGTAAGACTTACCAGTAAAATGTCACGTAGCGAACGTTTTAACACGTTCCCAGCGGCACAGATTTTTCTGTACTTTCCATTACTGCGTTACGAGTTGTTTTAAACCTCGTCCTATACCCGACATTGTGGCGGCACGAGGCGTATTAAATCCCACCGCCCGAAGGAGACTAAAATCCTTTTTTTGGCGCCAAATAAGATAAAATGGACGGCTTTTGTCTTGATTATTATTAACAATGAGTTGATTAACCCAGATCTGCCACCGCCCTTGGTCAAATTAGTTAGTTTAGATTCTATGGGTAAAATAAAATGTGGGGTCTAATGCACCTCGGACCGCACTGAAAAATGGCAGGTTTCGATATAATTTAGTGATGGGAAAATAAATATCGATTTTATTTTATTGTTTTTATTTATCAACGTTATGGACTGAACTGACGCTATGGACGCTATGGACAGAATGAATACAAAAAGGGGAAAAGTTATGGATGTTTTTCATTGAAACATTTCAGACAATAAGGTTTTTTGCAAACAGTGCATTCCGTGAGATTTTTTTTTTTTTGGTTTTTTTGTCTGCCTCACGACATGTCAAGAATGTGCGGAGTTTTTCGTAGCATCCGACACATCTCTTCTTCTTTGGATCCTTATCGAGATGATGTTCTTTCTTTGCAGTGGATTCTGAATAGTAGGAGCGAATAGATTAGGGTAAAGTGTAATCGGAATACTCGGTAACGATTTTGCCTACGTTTCCTATATCAATAATGTAGCTACTTAACTTTTGTTTGAACCATAACATGAAACGTAATTATCTATAATGTAATTTCTTACTATACGGATATACGCCAAGCCTGCCAAGTCTCAGTCCTGGACTTTCATCTAGACAGACAATATTTGTGACTTACCTGTTTTTGAAATATCTTCCTGTATTCTGATTTTGGCTCAGATTTTTCAACCGGTTTTTCTTCATCTTCCTCCATGATCAACTTTTTTCAGCAACGTTTCGACATGATAATTTTCAACACAAAGACAGCGGTCCTACTTCGTCGACGCGTTGCACAACACTAACCACGTGAAGCGTGGGGTGCGGTACGAGGTGCGTGGGGAAACGAGGCGTTCACAACCTCGTTCCGCACTGTGTTAGCATTATTGTTTGTTCAGTGCGGCACGAGGTCTAACAAACCCGACATTAGGTTGGTGTACCATAGAACTAGGAATCAGTAGCACATCACAAACATATAGTTATCACTCTCCTACACTGAACCAGACGGAAGTTATGCCTCTCGCACCACAGAGAAGTTAAAGTTTTTTCTTACCGCTATAACGACCAGACATGGACGCGGTGTTTTAAGCCGCGTTCCGCAGCTAACGTGTTAAGCGCTTGTTCTCTGGTCACTATTATATTTTTATTGGCGATTACACGCCTGTCAATTGTTTTAGTCTTTGTGCATAAAGACACGTGAAATGTCACGTAGCGAACGTTTTAAGCCAGTGTACAATAATTTTGTCTAAGCGCTTGTTCTCTGTTCACGTTCATATTTTTATTGGCGATTACACGTCTGTCCATTGTTTTAGTCTTTGTGCATAAAGACACGTGAAATGTCACGTAGTAACCGTTTTAAGCCTGTGTATAATCATTTTGTCTAAGCGCTTGTTCTCTGTTCACGTTCATATTTTTATTGGCGATTACACGTCTGTCCATTGTTTTAGTCTTTGTGCATAAAGACACGTGAAATGTCACGTAGTAACCGTTTTAAGCCGGTGTATAATCATTTTGTCTAAGCGCTTGTTCTCTGTTCACGTTCATATTTTTATTGGCGATTACACGTCTGTCCATTGTTTTAGTCTTTGTGCATAAAGACACGTGAAATGTCACGTAGTGAACGTTTTAAGCCGGTGTACAATCATTTTGTCTAAGCGCTTGTTCTCTGTTCACTTTCATATTTTTATTGGACGATTACACGCCTGTCAATTTCCGTAGTTTTTGTGTATAAAGACACATTAAATAATGTCATGCTGTATTTTAGTAGTGACTTCATATTGATCTAACCTACTGACTATATATTACTTATTCAATTAACTGAACTGAAGTCAAGAGGTACCTATAATAAAACATATAAGGTACTTGTTTGCTATAAAAAGACAAACATAATATTATTTTACAGTTATATATTATTGTTGTTTTTGGGCAATAATAGGTCTGTTACTAAATCTAAACGTTGATTTCTGGTTCTGAATGTAAGCGTAAATGTAAAATGTAGCACAGACACACACAAGGTTTACTTTACAAAAAAAAATGCATACGAATACTAGCAAACATTAGACAAACAGAAAGTTGCAGAAAACATTTTACAATTTAAACATATTAACGTTAACATCAATGTACATCCTGGAAATATACATCTTTGTAAAGAAACATAACAATTTTTTTGTCCATTCTAAAGAAATAAATAAATATAGCTCACGAAACCCAAATAAACTCGCAGTACCATCAAGACTGGCTATGTGTGGCTCAGCACCCTACTCCATGTGTGTAAAAATTTAAATAATAAAATTCCGAAAATATTCAAAACGAAAACTTGGTACAATTTAAAAATAAACTAAAAAGACACCAAATGCTATTATTCCCTACAAGAGTTTTTTAAATGACTTCCTTTATTTAATCTTAACCGAATTGGCAATTAAATAATATTATTTACATAAGAGACATTCTGACCTATACAAATAATTGACTAATTAACTATTATGATTATTACATTATATTAATTCTTTAAAATAATTGACATGTATTAAAAAATGTTTAATAATGATAAGACATTTCGTGTAAAAAAATAAATTTGTGAATATTAAATTGCAATACCCTAGCAGGGTGCATGCTTGAAATAAAAAAAAATAAGTGTCCATGAGCCCTCAAAGGTCTCTAGCTCAAATATAAGATTGTCCTTGTAGTCTCGGGACCAGAATAGGGCTACGGTATCCCCTGCCTGTCGTAAGAGATGACTAAATAATAATAATAATAATAATAATAATCTTTTATTTCGGATATGTCCATAGATGGGTTAGTAACAATTTCACTTATATAACTAGTGTTAGTAACAAATACACGAAATTAGTTAAACATAGGAATACTACTTTGCGCAAAAGTGTGACGATGCCATATGTAACGACATCCAATATTTCAGTATGGGCCCGTCCCACCTGTTTGCCACAGTTTGCAGCAAGGTATTTGAGCTTTTACGTGCCCTTGACCACAGGGATGCCACTCTTTTGCGCATTATAGCGTAAAAATTATCTACATTATGTTCCGTGAACATTCCTGAAGCACTGCAGTATTTAGGCAAACCCATAAGTGCTCTAAACGCGTTATTATATTGGACACGCAGGACGCTGTAAGCCTTTTTCGTATGATCAATCCACAGGCTGCAGGTATAGAATGTTTGGCAATATGCCCTGAACAGTGTGACCTTAACGTTTTTATGGCACTTGGAAAACCTGCGGATCAACATGTTACTTCTGACTGCCAGCGCCCTACGCTCCCTCTCGATGTCTACATCGTCCCGCTGGTCAGCGGCGACCCAGTGTCCCAGATATTTAAACTTCGATACTCTCTTGAGCGGAGTTCCTTTAATCCAGACGGGTGGTATATACTGGTATCGCTTGTTACCTGCGCTGAACACAAGTAACTTGCTCTTATCGGCATTATACCTGAGACCGTGGACCTCCGCATACCGTTCACAAATACTGAGTAGTTGTCTCAAGCCTTTGATTGAGGGACTCAGCAACACCATGTCGTCAGCGTAACTTATGTTATTTACAAAAGTACCATCTATTGAGCATCCTACATTGGCATTGCTGAGCTCCTCAATCAGCCGGTTCACATACAGGCTGAAGAGTCTAGGCGAGGTCAACCCCCCCTGTCTCACTCCACACTCCAGCCTGTATGGTTCACTTAGTGAGCCCGCCCATCTTACCATGTTTTCTTGGTGTCCGTACCAGTATTGGAACAACCTAATAAGTTCATCTGGAAGCGTGGTATCCCTCTCTAACTTTTCCCATAGTTTCCTATAAGACACCAGATCGAAGGCCTTTGACAGATCAAGAAAGCACGCATAGATAGGTGTCTTTCTGTCTGTGTAGTATCGCACAGTATGCTTGAGACACAATATTGCTGATTCTGTGGATAATCCCGATCTAAATCCGAACTGTGCGTCATGCAACTGAACATGTTTGTCTAGGTGTTTGTCAAGCAAACTGTCCAAAACCTTTGCTATAATAGTAGCCAACGAAATGGGTCTATAGTTTTTCTTATCAGAAACGTCCCCTGTGCGGTTCTTTACTATGGGTACAACCAAGGTCCTCATCATCTCTTCTGGCATGTATGAGTGACGTACACAGCAAGTGAATAGCATTGCCAGGGCATGGCACACCTGGTCACCAGCATACTGCAAGTGCTCGATGCTAAGCGAGTCATGGCCTGGTGATTTTCCTCGTGTCATGCCCTTTACTACTGCTTTCACCTCTTCGGCCGAAAACGAGGGCTTCCCCCTCGTAAACAAAAAAAATAAAGCTCAAGAAAGATATATAGATACGCTTGAAAAGCATTATCCGTCGCAGTTAGGTAAAATTTGTCGTTTATTACTTACATTACCTGTTGCCTAATCTTATTGTGAGTCGCAAACTAAAATAATGTGGGCTGAGCTTACTGATCAGAATATCTGAGCATACCAAACTCCACTGATTCGAATAGTATTTACAAATACACATACAATGTAAGACATGCTGATTGCGGTTAGTACCTACAAAGAGGAATTTCGGATGAGCAAACACTGTTGTACAATGTACAATGTTGTTAGCGTGGATCAACGCTATTTTGTGTTTCTGAGTCAAAAATATATTTCAATATCACAGAAAACGTTAAGATTTACAACACAAAATGATTTTTCTTCAAGTTCCTTACCTAAAAGATATACCCCACCCTTTACTAAGCACCCTTTTACTAAGCGATCGATGTCTGTCCGTCTGTCTGTTACTAGCTGCTATGGTAACAAATATTAAAAATAATCAAAAAATGAAAAATTGGCGATACGGAACGCGTCTAGTGTATATTTGACTTGGACTTCGCCAAATTTTTAGATATAATATAAATATGTATTATAGGTATAGGAATAGGTTATTTATATTATAACCTAAGACCTAAGACTATCTATCATTAACTTTGGCGTTATATAATAATATAAGGGATACTTTTTGTAGAAATATAACACTGATTGGAGGTGCCGTGAACCGAGCAATGAGATAAAAGGAAATTTAGCTTCAGAAAACGGATCAGTGACAAAGTCTTGTTAATCCGATATTATTCATGTAGATTACAAAGAGATATTTCACTTTGACGTCGAAAGATTTTGAACAAAAGGTCCAGTGTATTACGTTCTGCGATGGTGTTTAAAAATATCTTCTTCATTATAAACACAAGCGAATAATTTTGCCGATCTTGGCATTCTAAAAGATCCGAGTTCAAGTTAATTTTTAAAATTATAATCCACACAGAGCTAAATTGTTGCCAATTTAACAAAGAACATTACGTTATTTGAAATTGACTTCCAAAGAACTTTGTTATGAATGGAATTTGTTGGAACTTGTTTTATTATAATGATATTATTAAAGATCTTTATGTATTATGTATCTTTGTCTATATTGTCTGAAATAAATGTTTATTATTATTATTATTTATTAAAGACCTTTGAAACCAAGCATGGTTTAATTGATTTTGAAGTTAGGCAACATAATGAAATTGCGTGTCTAAATTGAAAATGTCTATGGTATAATTTGAAAGTGATAGAACCTTTCGAGGTTTACTTCCAGAAGTACCAAACACTTATTTCTGCCTAATAATAGCAGTGTAAGCGATGCTGTGTTCTGATTCGAAAGATGTGGAGATATACTTATTTCAATCATTAATTACAACTTAGGCCATTTAAAAAAAAAGCCTCAGGGTCAGAAATACAATTCTGGCCGACCTCAGGTAGTATTTTAAGGTTCAATTACTACTACTACTACTAAATAATACTAATAAATAAGATTATCTGGGGTTAGTTAGAGATATTCATAGGCAGACTAACATACCTTTTTTTATGTTTGTTGACGAGGGAAACCTTCAGGTAAAAGGTACCCGATGCCTGGGAGTGATGCCGGGTTATGTGGGTTTTTTACCGCACTAAAACCCCCTCGGTGGCTGTTCTCACCGTTTGGTAGAGAACTCCGGGAAATCCAACGGAACACAACCGGAGTCCTCCTAACGCGATGCCCTTCTATTGGGCTCTGCCCTGGGGGGAGCAATTTACGCTCCTCTCACATCCCCTGGTGATTACAGCGATATGCGAACACACAAACCGCTGTCCTTCCCGGGGTCGCTTGCTAGACAGTTTGAGCTCCCACTCTTGCCGCCCGCATTTGTTCACGAGGGGGAAACCTTCAAAAGGTACCCGGCGCCGTGGGAGCGACGCAGGGTTATGTGGGATTTTTACCGCACTAAAACCCCCCCGGTGGCCGTCCTCGGCGCTGCGTAGAGGGCTCCGGGATCTCCAAAGGAACGCAACTGGAGTCCTCTTAGCACGTTACCCCGTCGGGCTCTACCCAGGTGAGCTTGAAGCTCGCCACACCATCTGGTGCGTACTGTTATAGACTCTCTACGTATGTATATTGGCTGACCTCCTACTTCCATTTCTGCATCCCAAGCATATCTTTTTCTTCCCTCCCGCTCATCCTTCCAGTGCAGTCAGTCTGTTCCAAACTTCCATCCTGGCCACACGCTTCCAAATTCCGTGTTCATTGTGCTAAATAAACTCTAAAGTTACTAAATTACTTTGTAATTTCTTTTTTAAAAACCCTACAAAAGGGTCCCGCGTAACATTTGGTGGCAGCTAAAGGGATAGTTAAATTATCCCCGGTTTCGTCTCCGGAAAATCGTGTGAATGTGAACCAAAAGTGAATTAAAACACAGTGATCCTAGTGGCCTCTCTGTATCCTGAAGGAAGTCTTAGCGGAGTAGCACAACGTTGTGCCTCCGTTTTTCTCTGCTGCTCTCCGTGGTTGACTGCCATTCCGCACTGTTCTCCGCTGTTCTCCACTGCTCTTCGTTGTTCTCCACTGTTGCGGTTACCTGCAAGAAGTCGTCGTCGCTGTTCCCGTCGCCGTCTCCTGAACTACATAACACTCAGACTCATACTCAGACTCAGACTCGGATAACACCGAGTTTCGCAGCATCAAAATCTGGACATCGTGGCGTCATGCAAGCTCTTCCCATCGCCGTGTTCCTGTGAGTTGTAACTCCTAACTGTATTTCAATTTGTGTAATTATTGTGTGTCATTTTATCTTTTATTGTTTTTATTCTATTTCATAATTTTGTAATTTCGCTATTTTCGTAAACTAAAATGGCAGAAAGTAGGTCTCAAAGCCCGAAGCTCGAGAGACCCGAAATAGGGGTGACCGACACTGAAGACGACAGGGAAAGCCTCTGTCCTCCTCCTTCAGGACCTTCTACTAGATCTACTAGGAGAAAGACTCCAGCTCCCAAGACCGAATTAGACCTGTCAATTTTATTAAAATTTGTAAAACCTTATGATGGCCAAAGAGAAACATTAAACTCATTTTTAGTAAATTGTAATAACGCGTATGAGCTGGCGTCTGACTCTCAAAAAGATATTCTATTTAAATACATTTTGTGCCAATTACAAGGTAAAGCAGAAATTGCTTGTTCCATAAAAGAATTCACCAATTGGATACAATTAAAAGATTTTCTCAAAACACAATTTAGTGAGAGGAAACACTACTCTCATCTCCTCACGGAACTGCAGGAATGCAAACAGAAGCCGAATGAACCGGTTAGTCAGTTTGCCCTGAGAGTAGAGACTTGTCTCTCTTCTCTACTTACGGAAATCTCCATCTCTCACGGGCATAAGAGTCGCGAGATGATAGGCCGTACTGCGGCCATGGAAGAGCTAGCTCTTCACCACTTCCAGATGGGCCTAGCCCCACGCATTTCCAATATTGTAAGGTGTAGGTGCTTAAAAACATTAAACGATGCTATTAATGCAGCAATTTCTGAGGAGAAAATTCAACAGTCGTTATACAAAAATGTTCAACCGCCTATTCGTCAAACCACAACAAACGTTCAATTTATGCGTCGTCCTCAAAATCAATTTGTTCAAAATCCAAACTTAATTCAAAAACCTCGCCAACAATCTATAGTTTGTAGATATTGTAAAAATGTGGGACATACCCTGGAACAATGCCGAAAACGTATGTTTAATAATCAGCGCTATAAAAACCTCAATCAGGGCCAAAACGTCAATATTCCTATTAGAAACGTAAATTTTGTATCCGACAATTCTAATCATGAATGTCCCGATGAATATGAAGAAGAAGGGTATGATACTGTAGATGACGTGCCAAAAAACGAATAAACGTCTCGTCCCCGTGCCGTACGGGACCTCAGTCGAAAATCGGCACAATAAATCCGATTCCGTTACATGGTAATCGTTTTACTAAATCCTCTGTATCCTCTGTATCTGCTGTTCCGTCAGCAACTGCTAAATCCTCTGTATCCAAGAAGGTAAATCCTACTAAATCCTCTGTATCCTCTGTATCCGCTGTTCCGTCAGCAACTGCTAAATCCACTGTATCCAAGAAGGTAAATCCTACTAAATCCTCTGTATCCATCTCTAGTCCTGAAACAAAAGTGTTTGAAATTAATACTGATCCTACTAAAGTCTTACTTCCTCATGTCCTTGTTAGCTCTCCTGTGTCCGAATTGCCTCTATCCTTGCTAGTAGATTCTGGTTCAGCAATCAGCTTAATAAAAACTTCTTGTATTCAGAAACCTTTTACATTAATTGATGAACAAGTAGATCTGAAAGGAATTGAACCCGAAAAGGGTACAACCAAAACCTGCGGTCATTTTCTGTTGAAAATAAATTTATCTGATTGTTCAAAAAAATGTATCAGTCATAAATTTCATGTAATTGATAAAATCCATCTACCCTATGATGGAATTATAGGGACAGACATGCTTAATTATTTCGGCTGTAATATCAATTATACAACTAATAAACTACAAATTGATGGAGTTAAAATACCAATGTTTTTTCATGAACCAGTCTATACTATTCCTGCTAGATCTGAAATGATAATAGAGTGCTCTGTCGCGAATCCTGAGTTGAAGGAAGGACTCATATTAGACCAAACTCAATTAAAGGACATCCTAATTGCTAATTGTTTAGTTAGAGTGAAAAATAACAACAGGATAAACATATCTGTTGTCAATACCTCTGAGTCCTCTATTTCCCTTAATTCTAATTTATTACTTACCTTAATTCCAAGAGATTCCAATAACCTCACTGTATCTGAAAATAAATCCTTAAAATATCCTATTAATACCTTACAACCTCGTGACTCACTCAATAGGACCCAAGAGGTCCTAAACCAACTCAGAACTTCTCACTTAAACACAGAAGAATCCAATATTCTTTACGAAGTTTGTGCAAATTATTCTGACATCTTCCATTTACCTGGAGACCCCCTCTCTTTCACTAATGTCCTGGAACACGAAATTAATACTACAACAAATGAGCCAATCCATGTAAAATCTTATCGATTTCCGGAATGCCACAAACAAGAGGTCCAAAACCAAGTGGATAAGATGCTTAAAGATGGCATCATTAAACCATCCATGTCTCCCTGGTCAGCTCCCATTTGGGTTGTCCCAAAGAAGTTAGACGCTTCTGGGCAGCGGAAATGGAGAGTCGTTATCGACTATCGACGGCTTAATGACGTCTCTATCGGTGACTCATATCCAATACCCAACATCAATGAAATATTAGATCAACTTGGTAAATCAAAATATTTTTCGACCCTTGACTTGGCGTCCGGTTTCCATCAGATAAAGATGTCCTCAAAAGATGCTGCGAAAACCGCTTTCAATGTTCCTCAAGGACATTTCGAATTTCAGCGCATGCCATTCGGGCTCAAAAACGCGCCTTCAAACGTTCCAGAGGCTGATGAACACGGTGCTCACAGGCCTTCAAGGCACAAGATGCTTTGTGTATCTCGATGACATTGTAATATATTCATATGATCTTGTTTCCCATATAAAAAATCTCCAATTAATATTTAATCGTCTTAGAGAACACAATCTCAAACTTCAACCCGACAAATGCGAGTTCCTTCGTAAAGAAGTTTCTTATCTTGGTCATCTTATCACCGATAAAGGAGTGAAACCTGACCCCGAAAAGGTCAAAGCTGTATCCAGTTTTCCAGTCCCAAAGTGTCCCAAGGATGTGAAATCATTTCTAGGTCTCATGTCTTACTATAGGAAATTCATTCCGGATTTTTCAAGGACAGCTAAACCTTTAACCTCTCTCCTAAAAAAGGACACTCCTTTCATTTGGCAAAATGAACATCAATTAGCTTTCGAAACTCTAAAATCTCGTCTTATCTCCCCTCCGCTCCTTATCTATCCTGATTTTACGAAACAATTTATACTTACATGTGACGCATCCAATTACGCTATCAGCGCAATTCTCTCTCAAGGAGACTCTGGCAAAGAACAGCCGGTAGCCTTTGCCTCTCGAACCTTAAATAAAAATGAGGTTAATTATAATACAACAGAAAAAGAATATTAGCAATTTTATTCGGATGTAAAACCTTTCGTCCTTACCTTTATGGTCGGAAGTTCCTAATAATCACTGACCACAGACCCTTGAAGTGGTTATTTAATCATAAAGATCCTGGAAGTAAACTCCAACGATGGCGATTAAAGCTAGAGGAATATGACTATGATATTCAATACCGAAAAGGCAAATTAAATTCTGCCGCAGATGCCCTTTCAAGATATCCTGTGAATCCTGTGTATCCTGAAATTAATAATTCAAATCCTGCGCAAGCGCAACAAAATTTAACCTCACCTGATGATTTAAATGACTTACAAAGTCTCTTAGTGTCTCCACCTTCTAGTGTTGAAGCTGGCCTTTTAGATCCTGTAATGGAAAAAGATTTATTAGATTACCTTAGTTCTATCAATGATGAAGCGCCTGTCAATGTTGATGCTGATCCACAACCTTCGACTAGTAGACAGAATCCTGAAACCTTACCTGTGTCTATTAATCCTAATCGTAGAAAATACTTAACGACTAAAACTTACCTGCATCTGATCCCCCTGATCCATTGTCCTGGACACCTGAAATGACTTACCTGCGTCTGATGCCCTTAATCCTTTGTCCGCGATACCTGAAAAAAACTTACCTGCTAGCTCTAGTCCAGAAACGTCTCCATTCCCTGAAAATCAAAATACACCAAACGACGACAGCTATAGTAAATTCCTTAAGTCCCCTACAAAATCATATAATACTTCGATAACAGAACATAACGAAAATCTGCTTAAATGTAAACAAGACTTAATCATAATTCCTACTTCAATTGATATGGACGAATCTATGCCTTATGTACAAGAAATACTGAATAATTGTCCGGAGAGTAGACGAGACGAATTCCTAAGATTAGAGAGACACCTATATACAACGTTACCTCTTACTATTGAAAATAAAAACTATCTCTTCTTATTTATAAAAGTACATCATTTTGATGACGCTCCTTACCCAGATATATACAAATCTCTTAAATTTGCCCGTGACCAAATAATGATGGTCTATTCGACTATAAACGACGTCAGCATATCAGATTTCAAAAATCCAGGTTATCTATTCGACAGAACGAACATATCCATACATATTTATCATAATAATATTATTTATCCCTCGCTTAGTGAAATCCCGAAAATATTAAAAGAAAACCACAACATCCCCATTGCAGGTCACTTAGGTCACCTGAGAATGTATAATCGTATTCGTGAACGTTTTTATTGGAAAAATATGCGAAGTGACGTTGAGAATTATGTCCGAAAATGTCAATCCTGTCAAGCAAATAAAGCCTTACGTAGAATTAACCGAGCGCCTATGATAATAACTTCAACTTCTACGGCCCCTTTCGAAAAATTATCTATTGATATTGTTGGTCCTTTACCCGAAGCCGGAACTGCTAAATTGCGTTTTATTTTGACTATGCAAGACGACCTTACAAAATTTTCACTAGCATATCCCCTGCGTTGTAACACCGCGGAAGAGTCGAGTGAATGCCTAGTGCATTTTATATCTCTCTTTGGAATACCCAAACACATATTAACCGATCAGGGTACCAATTTTACGGCAGAGTTATTTAAAAAGACATGTGACTTCCTAAAAATTAAACAGCTGTGGTCTGCTCCCTATCATCCACAGACCCAAGGTGCATTAGAAAGATCACATTCTACTCTTAAAGAATACTTAAAATCTTTTGTTAACGAAAATCAAGATAACTGGCCTCAATATGTGTATACAGCTATGCTGGCGTATAACACATCCATACATTCAACAACGCACTATTCCCCCTACCAATTATTGTTTGGACATAAGCCGCATATTCCAGATTCTTTATACAATGAAAATTATATCACTTATCCTGAGTATGTCCAAATGCTTCAGCACCGCATGAAACATGCGCGTGAGAAGGCTTTAGAATTCATTCACGGTTCAAAATTAAGATCTAAAAATTATTATGACTCGCATAGTCGTTCAGCAACATATAAAGTAGGTGACTATGTTATGTTGAAAAACCATCTTAGGTTACGCAAGGCCTTATCGCCCCTGTGGAAAGGTCCGTACAAGATAGTAAAGGTTCATGGGAACCATACACTATCACTTCTTATTAATAGGCGACATGTGAGGCATCACTTCGACGAAGTGAAACCCGTCCAGGGTGTCCATGATGCTCCTGCTACTTAGGAAAATCCTTATTTTATTTTATTTTATTTTTTATTATTAAATTACTATATTCGATAGTTATTTTAGTTAAATAATTTAAGTTTCTCTTTCGTTACAGCTTACTGGCCCATGGTCATTGTCAAGAGTATGTGCATCAAATCAATTCGAGTCCTGGCATATATTTCGATCCGATTGGTGAACTCAAAATTAATGTGGGACGTTTAGATATTATAACCGCATTCGACATTTCTTATATTAATCCGCATATTAAAAATATTAATTCTATTCTAGGAACAACACGTCATCTGTGTAACAAAATTCAATTTGAAATTTCAGAAAATTTAGAGTGCAAAAATATTTTGGAACCTCTTACAATTAGATATAATGACATGGTATCTGAATATTCTTCTATTTCTCACTTGGTCAGTAGTAGGGTCCAAAAGAGGAGCGTGGATAGGTGGCGTCGGCACTCTCGCTAAAACTATCTTTGGAACTCTAGATGAAAACGATGCTGTCAAATATGACAATGCCATTCAAAACATCCAAGACAAACGAAAGAAAAATAGCTACTTTAATTAAGGAAAATGTATTAGTTACGACTTCTTCTTTAAGTGAATTTAATGTTACTTTACATAAAATTAAGCTAAATGAATTAGTCTTAATGAAGCTATCGACAAGTTCTCTATTCTTTAAAGAATTTAACTTTTGTTTCAAATATTTTAAATGTAAAAAGTCAAATTAATTCTATCCTAAATAATTTAGAAGCATCCATACTCACCCTATCTTTCCAACTACAAGATATGACAACTGCAATTTTGCTCGCTAAGCAAAACATACTGCACCCGTCGATTTTAAGCCCTTCTCAACTTTACCAGGAACTTGTTGATAAATATAGATACTTACCCGTAGACTTTAAATTACCTGTTTAATTTGGGAATTGAAACCAAATACATATTTTAAACTAATATTTCTAATGTTATTAGTTATACTTTAAGAAATAAATTAGTTTTTGTTTAAGAATACCTTTAGTTTCTCCGAAGGAGTATAGTTTGTATCATAATTTAGCATTACCTATTCCTCATAAAAATACAAAGGTGGAATCTTTTAGTTTTATAATACCTAGTAGTAAGTACATAGCAATAACTAGGGATAAATCAGAATATTGTATTTTGGAATCACTACAGGAATGTAGAGCAATAACACGTTACAATTATATCTGCGACGTGATGTCTGTGTTCCCCACAAGTGCGAACCCCAATTGTGAAAAGTGAAATTATGTGCAATGTAATCAGTGTTCTTCCAAAACAGTGCAAAACTGAATTTATTCACGAATTTTAGATATATGGAAACCCCTTAGTAATAATAATTGGATTTTGTTCAATCCCAAAAGAATAAATTATACATAGAATGTCCTCATAAAAATATTGTAGAATTAAATATCTTTGGCACTGGTATTGTAAACATTCCTATTAATTGTATAGCATATTGTAAAACAACAAAATTAATTCCTAAATTAAACAACTTTTCATTAAATATAACTATTGTTAAATCAGATTTTAATATTATTAAAGATCCTTGCTGTGTATTAGATATGTTAAGTATAAAACAAATAATGAGTTTCCTATTCAATTGAATAATTTAGATCTAGATATTTTCACCTCAGAATCAAAAATGAAATTAAATTCAATATCTTTAGAAGCCGATAAAATTCTAAATCAACATCATATAATTCAATACGGAACTCATTACTCCATTATAACGATAATTATTTTATGCCTTATTGTATTCTTTTGTATTATTAAAATTTATTGTATTGTTAAACAACATAACCAATTTTCCTTAACTCTTCCTAAATTATCCTCTCCTACTCCAGTAGAATCCCCTCCAGAAGAGGTGCCAGAAATCGTCATTCCTGCCAGATCCACTGAGAACCTTTCTAAACCTATTCGTCCTCCCTCCTTAAGAACCAATATCTAGTTCTTCTTCTTCTACTTCTTCTTCTTCTTCTTTTAAATTCTTTTCTTCCTAAACATCGCTTTCAACCCCGATGTTTAGTCTACCCCGGGGAGTTGTTATAGACTCTCTACGTATGTATATTGGCTGACCTCCTACTTCCATTTCTGCATCCCAAGCATATCTTTTTCTTCCCTCCCGCTCATCCTTCCAGTGCAGTCAGTCTGTTCCA
This sequence comes from Epargyreus clarus clarus, assembly GCA_014595695.2. Taxonomy (NCBI): domain Eukaryota; kingdom Metazoa; phylum Arthropoda; class Insecta; order Lepidoptera; family Hesperiidae; genus Epargyreus; species Epargyreus clarus. The sequence continues at coordinate 4,475 of JACTTY020000152.1, read as the reverse complement.
AACTTCCATCCTGGCCACACGCTTCCAAATTCCGTGTTGATTGTGCTAAATAAACTCTAAAGTTACTAAATTACTTTGTAATTTCTTTTTTAAAAACCCTACAAAAGGGTCCCGCGTAACAGAACGCAACCGGAGTCCTCTTAGCGCGTTGCCCCGTCGGGCTCTGCCCAGGTGAGCTTGACGCTCGCCACACCGTCTGGTGCGTACGACGGTATGCGACCACACATACCGCCGCCCTTCCCGGGGTCGCTTACCGGGCGGTTCGAGCTACCCACTCTTGCCGCCCGCAACCCCGGAAACCCCCTTTTAGTCGCCTCTTACGACAGGCAGGGGATACCGTAGCCCTATTCTGGTCCCGAAACTACAGGGACACAGCGCCTGGGGCCTTTACGTACGCCCGCGGCGACTCCTCCTCCGAGCGGGTTCAGCGCGCTCCCTTGCTCGTTCGGCGTCTTCCTTCGCGGACATGACTGCATCGCAGAAGGTGATCATGCCGTCCCAGGCTTCGCTACGCTGAACCATCGCCCCGACGATGGCCGACGGAGAGAGATCCGGTCCCACTTTTTCGACGAGGATCCGCCGCTGCGACTACCACGCTGGGCAGTACTGCAGCGTGTGCTGTGCGGAATCCTCGTCGTGCCCGCAATGATAGCACTGGGCCGTCTCCTCCCTCTGTATCCTGTTCAGATACTCACCGAAACAGCCATGTCCGGTGAGAATCTGAGTAAGGCGGTAGGTCACTCTACCCCTGCTCTTCAGCCAGGCCCGAAAGTTCGGTAGGATAGCGTCAACCACCCTTTGGCGTATGCTTCTAGGCTCCTGAAGCCGTTCGCGCCAGCACCTCAGAGCGCGCCCTCTGGCTCTCCTCCGAAGCGCTCCGATCGTCTCTTCGTCGAAGGGTTCCGTCCTCTGACGGAGGACGCGGATCTTATGGAAGACCCGTGCGTCCATATCCGCCAGAATGTCCAGGGGCGGACACCGCCCCAGGACTGTCGCCGCCTCATACGATATGGTACGATACCCCCGGGCGACTCTGATTGCGATCGTACGTTGCGCGGAGTTCAGTTTCCGCGCACGGCGTCGGCTGGCAGACAATTTGTCCGACCATACCGGCGCACCGTAGAGCGCAATCGAGCGTATCACACCCGCGTAGAGGCGGCGGACTTCTTCCCTTGGTCCCCCGAGATTCGGCAGCAGTCTATGCATAGCACCCGCTACCTTATGGATTCGGGGGACGAGACGGTCGAAGTGCTCGTCAAAGCACCAGCGGCTGTCCAGTATTAGGCCAAGGTACTTCATGTACCTGCCTATCCGGACATCCGTTTCCCCGACGCGCACTGAGGTCTCAGCTGAGAAGTCGCTGAGAGTCGAGCACTCTCGGCCTGCGGCCGTGGAACCATATCGCCTCGGTTTTCTGGGACGCTACCTGTAGGCCCAACCCGCGGATCTTCGCTATGACGCGTGCCACTCCGAGTTCTGCTAGCCGAGCCGTTCTCGAAAACGACACCCCCTCAGCGAGAACGAGGGTGTCATCGGCATAACAGACGATGCTTACTCCTGGTGGGAGCATCGTTCTCAGCACTGCGTCGTACGCGATATTCCACAGTAGTGGGCCCAGTACCGAACCCTGCGGTACCCCGCGCATGACGTTCCTCCCGTGAACGCTCCCATAGCGACCTGGGAAGCGGATACGCCTGTCCGACAAGTAGGCCTTTAAAACCTCCCTTAAATATGAAGGTACTTGGTGGACGGACAGGCCCTCCATAATCGCTCTCCAGGGTAGAGAGTTGAAAGCGTTGACTATGTCTAGGCTTAACGCCAAGACTACTCTACCCTGGGATATGGCCTGCTCTGAGAGCGTTCGGACTCGAAGGATGGCGTCCACCGTCGAACGTCGCTGCCGGAAGCCGAACTGGTTTTCGGAGAGGTCCGGGCCGTGGCACGCTAAGTGCTGACTAATTCGAGTGGAAATGATCCTCTCGAATAGTTTGCCCACCTCATCCAACAGACAGATGGGTCTGTACGCTGATGGGGAGTCCCGAGGCTTGCCCCACTTGTGCAACAGCACCAGCCGCGCCTGCCTCCATACCGATGGAAACCGTCCATAACGGAAGCAGGCGGTGTACAAGTTTTGCAGCCTCCCCCCCAGTACTGTCAGCGCCAAGACCCAAGCCTGACCTGGGATTCCGTCCGGCCCCGGAGCAGTGTTTCGCCTCGCCATGCGCCTGATTGCTCCGTCGAGCTCGCAACTGTTGACCGTCAGGTCGTCCGACCATTCAGGGAGATCCGGCGTCGCGGCGGGAGAACCCGTTTCGTCAGTGGTTCCTGGAAACAAGCTGTCCACCACTGTGTCCACGAAAAGCGGGTCGAGAGTTTCCGTGAGCGGAGGCACCCATGGACGTAGCTTGCCGAGAACCATCCTATACGGGCGTCCCCATGGGTCCCGGTCTAGCCCCTCCACGAGTGCGCTCCAGTTCCGGGCCTTGCTTTCGGCGATTGCGCCCTGAAGCAGTGTTGTTGCGGCCCGGTACTCCACGTACTTCTCCTCCCTTTCCGCGGCGCTGGATGACCGGCGTCGTCGAGCCCGAGTGTACTGACGTCTGGCGCGCAGGCAGGCTGCACGCAGCCGTGCGATGTACTCCGTCCACCAGTACACAGGGCGCCTCCAGCCAGGTCTGACACGCGGCATCGCGGAATCGCAGATGGCCGCCATGTCATCCCTGATCCGGATCGCCTCCCGTTCGGGATCGAGCCGGTCATCCACCTCGGCGGTGCATGACCAGTCCACGACATGAGCAGCAGCGACGAGCAGGTCTCGGTTGAGCCGCTTCATTGCCCATCGACGCGGCTGGTCGTTTGTACGGCGGACATCCGCAGCCGGAAGCCGTAACACTACGTCCACCAATATGTGGCGATGGTCAGACAACGTGACTAGGTCGTCGGCCACCCTCCAGCCCGTGACCAAGCGCTCGGCAGAAAGAGTCGCCCACAAAAGGTCTACGACCGACTCTCCCTGCCACCGCACGCACGTGCTGACCGAGCCACGATTCAGCAGACGTAGGTCGAGCCCAGCTGCCCATTCGAGCGTTGCCCTTCCCTTGACACTGTCTCGTCTGTTTCCCCAAACCCTCGAGTGGGCGTTAAAATCGCCCATCACGAATACCGGTCGGGGAAGACAGGACCGAACACAGTATGCCACACGGTCCAGGAACGTCTCGAATGCCGCCAAGGTGCAATTCGGGGAGACATAGCACCCTAACACCGCTAAGGGACCCCACTCCACTGCGACTATACCCCGCTCGGAGTGAAGTCTGGAGCACGGGGGATCTCCCTCTCCGCCCGCCCAGTACACGGCTACGGACTGCGCATCGTCTCCTACCCACCGCGGATGCTCCGGAACTCTATAGGGCTCCGCCACCACAGCCAAAGAAACCGAACAGTCTACGAGGCATTGATGGAGCAAATCCTGCGCCCCGCGACAGTGGTTTAGGTTCCCCTGGAGTATTTTAAGTGACGGAGACCTATCCATTAGGAGTCCATCGCTTCCGCTGGCGGACAATGGGACGAAGCGCTGGGATGCGCAGGCCCATCTGTCCGTGCCGAGCTAGCAGTCTTGGCCGCTGTCTCGTCTCCTCCGTTGCCTCTATTCCTCTTTTTCGGAGGCTTGCACCTTTTGCTACCCAAGCGGTGGTCAGATGGACAACCAAGGTCTGCGCATAGGGCGCATTTCGGAGACTGTGCTCCGCATTGACTCGCCCTATGGCCGGGTTCGCCACATACGTAGCACAGTGCGCTCCTATCCCTGGTGCTGGTGCACTGGTGCCGGGCATGCCTTCCTTCGCGTTCCTTCGCCCTAGATTTGCGCCCTACTACAGTCGCCCACGTCCCTGCTTGTGCGACTGACGTTGACGTTACTGGAGGGCGCATCGGCGCTTTGGGCCCTGGAGGACGCGCAGGCGTAACGGGCGCTACCTTCTGCCCTAATGGAGGCCGAATCGCTCTGCCGGGGAAGAGCTCGTCCCTAAAAGACGCCAGTTTTTGGTCTATTATGGACCCGATTCGGTCCATCAGAGCGTCTTCCCCATTAGCGGGCCTCCTCGGTTCAGATCGAGGTGGCTCGGGTCTATTTGAAACACTCTTACGGCGTAACTGGTCTAGTTCCGCCGTAAGTGCCTCAACCTTCCTATTCAGTCCGGCGAGTTGGGAGCGCAGCGTGGCGTTCTCCCGCTCAAGGTGTGCAGTGGTTGCCCTCTGCACTACTTCCGTAGCTGCCGCCTGGACGTGGCGCACGGCCAAACGTAAGGTGCGCACCATATCTCCCTTTAGGTTGCGGGATTTATCCGCAACCTTTTCGATCACTTCTAGGTTCTCGATAATGCGAGAACCTAGGTCCCCCGTAGGCTCGTTAGTCATTTCCCTTCCCAGTTCCTCGGCACTAGGGAGGGATGCCCTCGATCTGGTCGTGGCCGCAGGAG